>JACEVL010000306.1:0-104128 GCA_020284085.1 Aporrectodea caliginosa
TAATCACATCATAACACATCAGGAAGTTTCTGAGTGGTCTTCCTAGTTATAAAGCATAATGGTACCGCATCAACCTGGACAAAGTTACTTCCTAGTTATAAAACATAATTTATCGTATCACATAGAAAGTTATAATATTTAAGCATCGAGCATTATATTTACAGTGTAATTAGATTTATATAACCGGTCACAGAATTTCTTCCTAGTTGTAGGCCTATATGATATCATGTCACACTGGACAAATAAAGTATTCCTAAAAACATATTTATCACAATCGTGATCTCGACATTTTTACAGCTTCCAAAGAGGTTATGGAGTTTATACATGCACGACATGTATATTTCTTCTGAAAGGCTTATGCTGTGAGAAGCGCTTTATAAATGATCAAATGCAATACAATACAATTTCCATTGTGGATTGTGATGGCGTAGTTAATCAATAAATTCATCGAGTGAAATCCTTCACCACCGCTGCTCGTTTGAATAGGTGCCAGGCCATGTAAGGTCCCCGAATACGGACCGTGATAGTCCGAGATTTAAATCTCTCTAATAATCCACCATCGGGAAGCGACCTGCGAGGCTGCGACCTGTACGTACTCTCACAGAGACGCGCATGGGACTCGGCTTGCGCTCTACCTGATATACAGCTGTATAAAATTAATATGTATAAGCATGCAATGTTGGCAGATCTTTGCTTGAAAGTGGTGACTGATCCTGGATCGCGGCTATGCATGGCGACGTTTTCTGTTAGTTGGCTCTTTTACAGTCGCATTAGACCACCCTGTCGCATTAGACCATCCTGTCGCATTAGACCATCCTGTCGCATTAGACCATCCTGTCTCATTAGACCATCCTGTCGCATTAGACCACCCAATCGCATTAGACCATCCTGTCGCATTAGACCATCCTGTCGCATTAGACCACCCTGTCTCATTAGACCATCCTGTCGCATTGGACCACCCACTCGCATTAGACCTTCCTGTCACATTAGACCATCCTGTCGCATTAGACCATCCTGTCGCATTGGACCATCCTGTCGCATTGGACCACCCAATCGCATTGGACCATCCTGTCGCATTAGACCACCCTGTCGCATTGGACCACCCAATCGCATTGGACCATCCTGTCGCATTAGACCATCCGGTCGCATTAGACCATCCTGTCGCATTAGACCATACTGTCGCTTTAGACCATCCTGTCGCAATAGACCATCCTGTCGCATTAGACCATCCTGTCGCATTAGACCATCCTGTCGCATTAGACCATCCTGTCGCATTAGACCATCCTGTCGCATTAGACCATCCTGTCGCATTAGACCATCCTGTCGCATTAGACCACCCTGTCTCATTAGACCATCCTGTCGCATTGCACCACCCTGTCGCATTGGACCACCCAATCGCATTAGACCATCCTGTCGCATTGGACCATCCTGTCGCATTGGACCACCCAATCGCATTGGACCATCCTGTCGCATTGGACCACCCAATCGCATTGGACCATCCTGTCGCATTGGACCACCCACTCGCATTAGACCTTCCTGTCACATTAGACCATCCTGTCGCATTAGACCATCCTGTCGCATTGGACCATCCTGTCGCATTGGACCACCCAATCGCATTGGACCATCCTGTCGCATTAGACCACCCTGTCGCATTGGACCACCCAATCGCATTGGACCATCCTGTCGCATTAGACCATCCGGTCGCATTAGACCATCCTGTCGCATTAGACCATACTGTCGCTTTAGACCATCCTGTCGCAATAGACCATCCTGTCGCATTAGACCATCCTGTCGCATTAGACCATCCTGTCGCATTAGACCATCCTGTCGCATTAGACCATCCTGTCGCATTAGACCATCCTGTCGCATTAGACCATCCTGTCGCATTAGACCACCCTGTCTCATTAGACCATCCTGTCGCATTGCACCACCCTGTCGCATTGGACCACCCAATCGCATTAGACCATCCTGTCGCATTGGACCATCCTGTCGCATTGGACCACCCAATCGCATTAGACCATCCTGTCGCATTAGACCACCCAATCGCATTGGACCATCCTGTCGCATTAGACCACCCTGTCGCATTAGACCATTCTGTCGCATTGGACCATCCTGTCGCATTAGACCACCCAATCGCATTGGACCATCCTGTCGCATTGGATCACACAATCGCATTGGACCATCCTGTCGCATTAGACCACCCTGTCGCATTGGACCACCCAATCGCATTAGACCTTCCTGTCGCATTAGACCATCCTGTCGCATTAGACCATCCGGTCGCATTGGACCAACCTGTCGCATTAGACCATCCGGTCGCATTAGACCATCCTGTCGCATTAGACCATCCTGTCGCATTAGACCATCCTGACGCATTAGACCATCCGGTCGCATTAGACCATCCTGTCGCATTAGACCATCCTGTCGCATTAGACCATCCTGTCGCATTAGACCATCCTGTCGCATTAGACCTTCCTGTCGCATTAGACCATCCTGTCGCATTAGACCATCCTGTCGCATTAGACCATCCTGTCGCATTAGACCATCCTGTCGCATTAGACCATCCTGTCGCATTGCACCATCCTGTCGCATTGGACCACCCAATCGCATTAGACCATCCTGTCGCATTAGACCACCCTGTCGCATTGGACCATCCTGTCGCATTAGACCACCCTGTCGCATTAGACCATCCTGTCGCATTAGACCATCCTGTCGCATTAGACCATCCTGTCGCATTGGACCATCCTGTCGCATTAGACCACCCTGTCGCATTAGACCATCCTGTCGCATTAGACCACCCTGTCTCATTAGACCATCCTGTCGCATTGGACCATCCTGTCGCATTAGACAACCCAATCGCATTAGACCATCCTGTCGCATTAGACCACCCTGTCGCATTGGACCACCCAATCGCATTAGACCTTCCTGTCGCATTAGACCATACTGTCGCTTTAGACCATCTTGTCGCATTAGACCATCCTGTCGCATTAGACCATCCTGTCGCATTGGACCATCCTGTCGCATTAGACCATCATGTCGCATTAGACCATCCCACCCTGTCGCATTGGACCACCCAATCGCATTAGACCTTCCTGTCGCATTAGACCATACTGTCGCTTTAGACCATCTTGTCGCATTAGACCATCCTGTCGCATTAGGCCATCCGGTCGCATTGGACCATCCTGTCGCATTTAGACCATCCTGTCGCATTAGACCACCCAATCGCATTAGACCATTCTGTCGCATTAGACGATCCTGTCGCATTAGCATTGGACCATCCTGTCGCATTAGACCATCCTGTCGCATTAGACCACCCAATCGCATTAGACCATCCTGTCGCATTAGACCACCCTGTCTCATTAGACCATCCTGTCGCATTAGACCACCCTGTCTCATTAGACCATCCTGTCGCATTGGACCATCCTGTCGCATTGGACCACCCAATCGCATTAGACCATCCTGTCGCAGTGGACCACCCTGTCTCATTAGACCATCCTGTCGCATTAGACCATCCTGTCGCATTAGGCCATCCTGTCGCATTGGACCATCCTGTCGCATTGGACCACCCAATCGCATTGGACCATCCTGTCGCATTAGACCATCCTGTCGCATTAGACCATCCTGTCGCATTTGACCATCCTGTCGCATTAGACCACCCTGTCGCATTGGACCACCCTGTCGCATTAGACCATCCTGTCGCATTAGACCATCCTGTCGCATTAGACCATCCTGTCGCATTAGACCATCCTGTCGCATTAGACCATCCTGTCGCATTAGACCATCCTGTCGCATTAGACCATCCTGTCGCATTAGACCATCCTGTCGCATTAGACCATCCTGTCGCATTAGACCATCCTGTCGCATTAGACCATCCTGTCGCATTAGACCATCCTGTCGCATTAGACCATCCTGTCGCATTAGACCATCCTGTCGCATTAGACCACCCTGTCGCATTAGACCATCCTGTCGCATTAGACCATCCTGTCGCATTAGACCATCCTGTCGCATTAGACCATCCTGTCGCATTAGACCATCCTGTCGCATTGTATGGCTTTATTTAGCTGAAGATGAAACTAGATTCGGTTTCGTTGGCATGCAATTGGATAGAAAATAGAGGCTCTAAGTATTAGCCTTTTGGGGGGAGGCTCAAAAGCAGCTGCAATCGATGCGATACAGAACGTAGTAAAGCTCACGTGGAACAGACTGCACGTGATTCAGCATAAATGTTATTACAAATACAATTAGAATACACGTACCTCGACAGTTTGATTGTAAGAAATACAAGCAACTGTTGAATACGATATTTGAGAATCATGTGTCAGAAAATTAAGCAGAGCAGATTATTGCTGTTAGTCTTCTACGCAGGCGTAATAACACGGCACAATGGTATAATAAACTGTAGGTCCTAGTACATCATAACGTATCACAAAGTTTCTTTCTTGTTATAAAGCACATTATGTCATCCTGGAAATATAATAATTATAATACAGTAGAACGTTATTTGAAGCATCGAGATAATTATCACTATAAATATAGCACAGTGAAGTCCCAAGAAAGCGATATTTATATAATTATGCCAGTAGGATACTAGTAGTCACCAGTGTTTAACGACATGTTATGGCAGCTGTGTTATAAGCTGCCTCTTCATTTCGCCACACATGGAACAGAGACCACGTGGCACTTTCTGCGTTACTGCACTGGCGTCAGTTCCTATAGGATACGGCTTATTTTGAAGTCCTCATAATATTATATCTGTCACAGACGCCATAAACGGAGAAAGTTGGGTGCTGTATAAATGGGCACATTTAGGCGTAATGTTGACAGTTCCTCGCTGGAAAGTGGTGGTCGCTGTTGTGGCTGGCGACATATTATTCTGTTGGCTAGCAAGTTTTAAATGGTTTTCTGTTAGAAATTTTGTTGTTATTCCACCATCGCTCAATATTTTTATTGATTGCAGTTTGATAAATGAAATGCTGGTCATATTTTTAAGGAGTAGGTCTGTCTGCGAGAGCAAGTTTACCTTACAAGATAACGTCACTCCACTCTGTTTTGAGCTCATACGCTTAAGTTTCCTATCCACTAGTTCTAAAAATTATAATTTACTGTAATGACCTCTTTTAACGCCGTCATAAGTACAATGACTGTACGCTATCAATGGAATATCAGGAGGTGAGGGGCAGTACCAACTGCCAATCTCATAATTATGTCAAAAGACCGGAAGTCATTGACACCTCATAACTTAAAGGCTGTTTCCAAAGTTTAGTTTAAGAACCTCACTTACTCCTCTTCTACTTTTTTACCATAACTGTTTTGTCGTTAAGTGTAGGCGACAACCACAAAAATTGCAATTGTAATTAGATATAAGATCTATTGTTTCTTGGAATATCCGTAGTTAGCGGAACATGTGTTTCTAGTGCTCTGTAAGCATTCTGTGCTTAGATGAAGCACAAAATGCTAAGCAATCCAATTACGTCATCGTCCGGATATTGCAATTATTAACCCTCGGGCTACCAAGGGGGTACCACCCCCCTACGTTTTTATGCATAAAATTTTGTTTTCATATGGAATATAATTTTTACATTTTAGGTAGCTGTAGCAGATTCATTGGCGTACATTTTGAGGTAAACATCATGGTGGTATCCACGCCATTCAAAAGTTATACCCGAGGAACCAGAGGGGTGGATACCACCCCCTTAGATTTTCGACTATAGCTTATTGACTATTCTTCCTAGAAGAGAAACAAATATACCATTCTTTAGAGGGAATGCATGGCTTCATTTCTTCATTTACATACTTATATGTTTGTTTTTTGAAAACCGGAAGTTATCAAAATAAATAATAATACGCATAATATGCGTGAAAAATGGCTGAATGCAAGCACTCCCCCCTTAGTTTTTTGTCTGTAGCGTAGGGGAGACTCTGCACCCTTGATCCTAAAGCACCCTTGATCCTAATGGGTTTTCTCCGTACTTACTTACTCAATATAACCGAGCAGGGAGAAAAACTATTAAAAATTTAAATTCGACGTCACTTCATGTGTCTCAGAGAGCATTTGAGCAATTGTTCTATTTCTATTGGAAAAATTAGTTTTTGTAGGTAAAAAGTAAGTTATTTGCTGTTTTGACGAACCTCACAGTTTGGAAATTTGCGTTAGGGGAGTACTTTTGCTGATATAGCTTTGAACATATTTTGTTTCAGTGTAGTACAAACAACTTTGCAGGGTTCTAGGTGATGTTTATAAAAAGTTACTATGCATATTGTAAAAATAGTAGGGTGTTGCACCCTTGATCCCCATGTGCATATTCACCCTTGATCCTAGAAATTAACTATAAATGTATCATATGCACCCTTGATCCGATAGGATAAATTTAGAGTTATTTCTATTAAATGTTAAAAAGTTAAGCTAAATTTAAAAACTACAGTTAAACAAAATGTAAGTTTTAAGCATACTTGTGCATAGTTTTGAAATTGGAAAAAACACTGATGGTGACGATCATGAAGATCATGAAGATCTCGGTGTTCAGAATCTCGCGTAGGCCCATAAGTCATCTGACAGTACAGTTGTTGTCTTTAAGGCAGTATAAGATCTAATATAGTTATTTTCTTTTGTAATCAACATTAAAATATTACTGTTAATAACAAAACAGCTTTTTGTTGGATAAACCAGCACCAGGATCAAATGAGCAAACATAGGATCAAGGGTGCATATAAGTGGGATCAAGGGTGCATACATACATGCACCCTTGATCCCATCTGAGTCACCTTCGTTTTTGGCACATAACATATTAAAAATGATGGAATGATTGAACATAGAATATGAAGTTAGATTGAACATAAAATTGTCTATTAGACACATTCGATTCAAATTCAAAAATGTTAACACATTTTCATTAAAGGAGAAAAGTTACAAAATAGGATCAAGGGTCCAGACTCTCTGATGGCGCATAACAGAGCATATCTTGGCTGACAAGAGAATCCTCTACAATCAAAACTTACAAAATGCGCTGGAGAATCAATTGCAAAGAGTCTCGTATCCTCCATTGTTTGTTCATTTGATTTTGAACATCATTCGAGCTGCACGAAGTATGCCACTCGTCTGCCATCCACCCGAGAAAGACCAAAGAAAGTTAGTCCCACCGTATGGGCATGTAAGACATGAATGGTAACAGTTGTTGAACCACCATCCTCCTTGGCGACTCTGGGCGCAGTTCCCAGTTCCATATCTGTCGTTATCGTTATCCCTTGTTGTGAAGTTCATTCCACCGTGGTACCCATACGTCGCGAAGGAAGTGTTGGTGAGAGAATCGCCGGCATTTCCACTGTATCCTGAGACGTGAAGGGCGTATTTGTTGTCTTCCGAATCAAGAGAAAAGTTGGCATAATCGGCGTAGAACCATCTACCGCTCGTGTTCAGTTGTACCTATAAGACATAACAAGGAAACTTCTCCAATAATCAAGGGTATACTCGGCAATAACAGGTTCCATTTGTGGAACTGTTAAATTTAATATATAAGTTACATCCAGCTGTATTAAAACTATCACTTTCAACCCAGTCACTTCCTCAACTGCTCTATGCACGGCGGTTCACCGACAAATGCGCCCGTGACAAAAGCGCCCCGACAAAAGCTCCCCGACAAATGCGCCCCGACAAATGCGCCAAAAATCACAAAAAACCCGACAAATGCGCTCCGTCAAAAACGCCCCAAAATAACCGACAAATGCGCCCCGACAGCAGCGCCCCAATATCAATAAAATTACTTGAGTTTGTTCTATACTTGCAAGAAAGAGGTTGTTTTGTGTTTATTTAGAGGTATTTAGAGATATCTTTAAGAAGCGCTGTATACATGTTCAATTACATACATATATGCATACATACATAAATGCATATATACATACATACATACATACATATATACATACATACATACATACATACATACAGACATACATACATACAGACATGCATACATACATACATACATACATATATGCATATATACATACATACATACATACATACATACATACATACATACATACATACATATATACATGCATACATACATACATACATACATACATACATACATATATGCATACATATATACATACATACATACATACATACATACTGTAACATCCTTACTTAAACTAGGGTAATATTAAAGATGAAACTCGCTTGGAAGAGGTTTTAAAGGATGTAATATTTACAACAAGAGATTAAAGAGACATAACATTCGAATTTCATCTATTGGAACGATACAGTATAACTCACATGACCCAAACTGCGTAGAAGTTCATTCAAGAGTTCGAGAAAGAAAACATTCGAGGTCCAACAACTCGAACAACGACAACGAAAGTGTAACATAAACCCTAAACGTGGTAGCTTCTTGATAATTGCGAAGAACCAGAAATCTAATAAGAAACACAAAGGAGAATTGGCTGCCCTAACCTGAGATCACAACGCTGTGTCTCTTACACAAAATCTAAAGCCAATCTCAAACCTCTTTACAACGCAGAGACTTAAATAGGAAAATAATGTCACTAGAGGTCGGTAAAGACAAAGAGAACCTCCTGCCTATCCCAATGTCCGAAACAGGTATCATCACGCATTTGGGGCGCATTTGTCGGGGCGCTTTTGTCGGGTCGCTTTTGTCCGAGGCGCTTTTGACGGGTCACCATGCACGGCATAGCCTTGTCTAAGATCAGCCTCTGACAGAATCCAACGTCGGAGGGAGAAGTGATATCCTCGTCGACCTTAACTGGTGAGAGTCGCAACCAATTTCGCCGGAGTTCTTTTATGAGCTGTCCTCACTTCTTGCGGCTATCGCCACTATGTTTTTTCCACTCATCATACTTCGGTGAGCGATGCGTATATGTATGCATGTATGTGATTGTAGGCCTATGTGTTTATGTCTGTATGGGGACCTTAATACTTGCGCATTTTGAGTAACTCTCAGAGCCGCTGTAACTCTTATATCAGATCTAAACAAGTGCGTTTTAAGACAATTAGCAAAATGTATGCTGCAGAGAGTCAAGGTCAACAGTACGTGAGAGAACTGACAAACTTTTCCACAAGAGAAGGAACGAAGGGCTCGAGTTGTAATGCGATGTATTCAGAAATAATTAAAATCAAAGTGATCCAGGGCCATGTAGTCATGTTCGAGAGCGCGTCGCCATCTGACATCTTGGTCACCGATGTCGGGCTTTCATGTGACATATATTAATGCTTTGGTTCATCAGTATGACATCACCAGCGCCAACTTATGCAACGATCATAAAGCGAAAATGACAGCATTTCGACACTACTACCATTCTCGCCTAACCCTGCGATTCAGAGCTCTGTACCATCATTGACGTGGAGAAACATACTTCTACAGACGATCTCACAGATAGGTAACCAGCGACTTTCTTGATAAGCATAAGCCTTACAGGTGCAGAGATCAGAGTTCGACTTATTAAACTTATAACCGCGACTTGGCTTTTCTGTGCCTTGTTTAAATATATCATAAATTTCTATAGTTGTGAAATGTAATGTAGCCTTATATAAGAAGACATTTATAAAGCACACTTCAAATTTTCCATAATTATTACAGGGATTTTTCTGATCGATGTACACGCAAAAGACTAATTCTATCACCTGGAAAGTATCCATCTCATGAATGCCAACTTCTTGCTAGTTCTTAAGTTGTAGTTTTGGTGGCGACAAAGAGCAAACTTAAAATTAATGTGTTTTATCCTAATTTAATTATACCTTGTTAACTATGAACCGTAATTGCAAACTCCAAATTCTAAATCTCGCTCTAAGGCTAAGCGCAGGGCATCAGCTTATTCATGAGTGCTGCGTCTTGTCAGAAAGGTTGTCTAGATAGACTATGTGGGTGAAGGACCATTATGCAACTATTCTACTTGCTGAAATACTACGGTAATTAGGTAAGTTTGATAACTGAATGTTTCGGGTCTAAGTTTTTAAATACCTCTATGCGAAGGGTGTAGGAGAATCTGTTGGTCAAACGATGGACTTTTTCGTTTCCCAGCCAAAACTCGCCTCGTCCTATCTCTCCGAATCCATTCCTGTATTCGATCCAGGTTCGATTGAAGTTCAGAGATCCGTCAAGACGGTGCATTAAGACTATCCAGTCGTTTAAAATTGGCAGAAGAACCGGACCTTCTCCCAAGCCAATACCAATCTCTAGCTGGAAGGGAAGTCCTGTACAAGAAAATGAACGCCTTAGAAAATATGGTGCAGTTCTTCTACGACATTGGCCACTGGGTTCAAATGAACAGTTGGAGAAGAGGAACTCTCAAAAGTCGATTCGAACCCCATCAGCTCAGAAAAAAGTGGTAAAATAAGATAAGGTCGTTTGGACACTTGCCAGGTCAAACTATCTGCTCAGAATACATGAGGTTTGAATCTTCGTGGTTTCTATATTCAAGATCGACCTCCTCTGCCAGTGTTAATCATATTTACTTTGTAAAAGCCCAGACTTTTTCCCCAGCAAATCCAATTTTGTCTATGAAATAATGTACATTTGTTTTAAGTGGTTTAGAATACATGCGGCTGGCTATTATGGGCATTGAAACTTAGGCGACACGATAATACATGGTTATTGAAAATAAGGCGACAAGATTCATACGGAAAGAGCGACTTGACCATAAAACGTCGTTAAATGCAGGATAATTAACTTACTTTGGTCATGCCCAAACTAGAATTGTTCTTGGTGAATGATCTTTTTCGAATGCTGAACTTAACATTTAATTTTGAAATCCATTCCCTGTATCTGTTGGATATAGTCAGTTGCTTGGGTCAGTTAGCACTCAACTCAAAACCTGTTTCGGATTGCTTATCGACCATAGAATGCATCACTCTGCCTCAACGGACTCATCCCCTGAATGTTGACCTGATTACTGCTTGACTTTGTGGCGCCATCGGTTGATGCCTTGTTCATTAGACACCGGAGCTACATAATTATGTTACCAATTAATAATAATTAGACATTTGGACGTAATGATAAAACAATAGCGTGCAAAATGTCTGTCAAATCTAAACAGATATTTATATTAACTATTTTCTCCCAGGAAATCCGCTAAAGTGGATGCAATGAGCGTTAATCTAGAGTGCCTTGCATCTCCCAATAATTATATGTTACACTTAAAGCTAAAACTATTAATCTGCACAAGTAAAATTATTAAAAAAGGCTTAGCGCTTACCACTTATCGGGCAGCCAGAGAGAGGATCGCGTTTCTGAAAATAACAAATTACTAATATACTAAGACATTGGTCAAAAACTGTTTAAGGATCTCTTCCATGACGTTCAATTCACCTGCTTTCTTAGCCTATTCAACATTGGATAGCCACTTAACACTTTAATGACGACTTGCATTGGTTTCCCAGTCACTTAAAATGCATCCTCGTCGTTAAAGAGACAAAAAGGTTAGAAACCTAACTTTTTGACGCTCTCTAGCAACGCCATAATAGCAGCTAAGCCCCTTGAACGCTTTGCTACCAACTCTCGCCCTATTTCGGACAGAAATAGGTCGAGCCCTATGTCTCCAAGACGAAGCGAGATCTGACGGAGTGAATGTGGTATCTATTTACAGCCGTTGCACTGTTATCGATAAAACTCATTCAGTTAGTGACTCATTTTGCCTGTTTTCATTTCTTTGTCTTGGAACACCTCTTGTTCATTTCTCCTGATGTGACACTACAATCATAATCTGTAAAAAACTTACTTATTCACATTTTAGGAGAGACTTGTTATACACGATCAAAGCTAAAGGCGGCGCTTGATAAGAACTCTGTTGAGAACCATAATTATGTGCTTAACTATCGGTATGCGAATTGGAAAAGCCGACTAGACTAAACGTGATTATTATTTGTGTGATTACCATCATAAATGTGCAGTCGCTGTCGTAGAATATCTTCTGCGGAACGAAACTGTAAAAGTTACACAATCGACTGGTAGCGTAGTAGCTGAAATCAACGCACTGAGGTGAAAAGCTGCATTCTGAGGCACACTTCACCCGTGACACTGCATGAAGACTTCGTATTGCATCTTCTGGACCTGGACAGTAGTCACGCCAGGTTTCGACAACCAAGAACTTCTCACTTAACTGGTTTTGACAGAGCAAAACAGTTGGCTGCATAATAAGGAGATAACCAAACAACCTGACCGAAAAAGCATGAAGGAATTTAGGATGCATGGCTGTGTCTGATGATTTGCCAAGTAGAATGTCTCTTCGAGAGCGCTATGAGTAGAACTGACCGAATGGCAAATGGCAGTCTGCTATAAATTCAACGCGCGTCTAGAGCTACATATTATACTCAACATGTATATATCTAGACTGCAACTTTTAGGCTGCGGCAACAAATTGTAGCACTGACAGTTCATCGATTTATGTCATAGGCCAGCTGAGTACCTTAGCATCGCATACTGTAAGTACGATAGCGTTCATTGGTAGCCTACTGCGCATCAACTGTACAACAGTAAACTCACAGGTGCAGCGCAACTGTACTGGAACCAAGTGGAATATAATTGCGTCCATAGATCCAGTAAGGATAGTAAGACTATACTGAGACTACGATCTTCATCATCATTAGGGATAGTAGAAATTCACAAATTCACGGGAACCATGAATTCCTTGATTTTTAGGCATTTGCCGTGAATGCCGTAAATTTTCCCAAATGCCGTGAATGGCCGTGAATTTTGGCAAATTTTGTGAAATTAATTCAAAACGACATTTGGGACAGACATGTATCGCCCCAGGGTCAAAGTTTAACAGACGAGAACTTGACGCTACATGCAATTGCAGGAACTAACTGTGTGCCGAGAAATGATTCTGAAACTTAGCGTGACATTACACAGCGACATCGCGTCGCAGCTTTGATCTATGTACCTGAAATGATTTACATTGATTAGATCTTAATAAACACAAACTTGATTTGTGTACAGGATGTTTACACTGACATTAATACATTGTATTGAATCTGAACATTTATAAAAATTTATGGACTGACTACTCAGAGGCGCTCTCAGTGTAGAAGGCCCGGTGGTGTAAGAGTGAACTGGCAGATGAGGAGGGGAACTCAGGCAATAGTTTTGCACGCAGAGGAGTGGAAGGTCATTCCACGCACAAGGCCAGCAACAGCTAATGACCGGCGTTGGGTTAGAGCGGTCCTGGTCCGAGGGACAAAAAGATCCAATCGTTCCGTAGAGCGCAACGAACAAAGCGAGGTAGCAGATAAAGGTTTGCGCCTAAAGTCATAGAGATATTTTTATTCGTGTATAGAGAACGAATCGTTTCTTTCTTACTAGCGTTATTGTTTGGGCGGATCTGAGCAAATAAAAGCGTGATTTTATGCTATGAATTTCAAGTGATTTTCGCCCATTTAAAAAAAATGCTACGCGAATTTCTACTATCCCTAGTCATCATCCGTCTTCCGATTATCTTCAGAATAATTGTTTTATGTATATTTTTGATTCTATTGCGACCTGTGATTTTAAGTAGTTTCTATGCCACTTTGGATTACAACGGGTGATATTTTGAGCATGCAGGGATCAGATGTTAGCGTAGTGTTTATAATGTTACCAGGCATCACAACAACGCGGACACGCAGGGGCTTGTCTTAAAATTAATCTGGTACCGTTTGCGAAGCGGTTACAGCGTTTATTCAGATTTGACACTCTGGATTACAACTTTCAAGGGGTGATATTTTGAGCATGCAGTGATCAAATGTTAGTGTAGTGTTTATAATGTTACCAGGCATCACAACAATGCTTCTCCAAAGGACAATGAAGACAAGCAGGGGCTTGTCTTAAATGATCGTACTGTTTGCGCATCGGTGGCTGATACAGCGTGGATTCAGATTGCGCTTTCCGCATGAAAATCAATTCTTCCCAAACACTGAATGTATCAAACGAATGGATCATTTGTCCTGTAAATTATGCAAATAATAATGCTGACATAACGAGTCACACTATCACATGAAATACAACACTGGACAAAATATGTCGCTTTTGTTGACAGGGCAAACAGCAGGCTGCTACACAATTCAACGCACATCGACAGCTAGATAGTCAGCGGACGTTTAAAGCCGCGAGTTCTCAGCTGCAGCAGAACAGTGCATCGATATGGTAATTGCAATTGTAACCGAACATTTATATTGTATTTATATTATATGGTATATATTGTATTTATATTATATGGTATGTCATAAACCAGCTGAATACCTTACAATCGCATAACTATATTACTACCCTCATGTAACGACAACGCATCAACAACAGTAAGATCGCAGGAACAGAGCATGTAAGAGCCAGGCGAAGAGCTACCAGATTATAACGGTTCATAATAATATTAGAGTAATTAAATTTTTTGCGTATCGTAGTCATTACGGCAATTGTTAAGATGATAATAACAATAACAAAATGCAGAAGGAATCAGTTGAAAGTCTCTTCAAGTGATATTGCAATCAATGATCTGTATCCGTTGGAAAACGATCGAATGTCAATGGATCAGAGAAACCGGTTGAGGCGAGTAAGTAAGTTGAAACGGGTGAGTTGTAAGTTTAGACCTGAATAACAATAAAGAACTGCATGAACTAGGAAGTGAATTCCAAGGCTTAAGACACGGTACCGAGAACGCCGAGAAATCTTAGCAATCAATCTCTTGTTATTCAGACTTGAGTTATAATGTCCACCGAACAAGCATTAATAGTGGTGACCCGACAATTGCGCGCAGGACAATTGCGCGCCGACAATTGCGCGCCGACAATTGCGCGACCCGACAATTCCGCGCAGGACAATTGCGCGCCGACAATTGCGCGCAAAAAAGGGAACAATTCAAATTTATTTCGAATGAATTTCATTTGCTTTTCTAAAGCTTTTAAACTATTTAAAACCTTAAAAATTAATGTCGAAAGAGTTTCAGCTATTCAGCTACTGTTAGTGAGGCTACTATAGAAAACTGTTCTACTGTTCAAATGGAAAGATTGTTTGCGATTCCGCGTAGATAATCAATCAACGGAACTGTGCGATAGGTAGGAGTCAGCGCCATCAGGCGTCGGTTAAGTTTCATGTATTTCGACTTCGAAGCCTCTGGTTGTCGATATCCAGAACGAAACCTTTCAACCATTTGCTCGACGTGATCCTGCTCCTTGCGAAACTGATCCACCAGCTTGTAGACAGAGGGATGGTGGCAGTCTGCTGTCTGCTGGAAAGATTGTGCCACGCCTCGACAATCCGTCGTTAACGCGGGGGGAGGGAGGCTTATTGGTAAGCTCGGCGGTTTGTGTTCTAAGGGTTGCAGGTTCGAAACTTCTCTTGGTAGGGTCAGTAACGGGAGAGGGAAGCTTAGCTTATTGGTAAGCTCGGCGCCTTGAAGGATAAATATCCAAATTAACTGGAATGAAATAAAATAACCATATTCAAATTATTTATATTAGCATATAGTTCTGTTTAGTACCTTTAACTACACTGCGCGCAATTGTCGGTGCGCGCAATTGTCGGTTTTTTTGGCCGCGCGCAATTGTCGGCGCGCAATTGTAATTGTAGCGCAATTGTCCTGCGCGACAATTGTCGGGGTGACCCCTGGCGTAGAACATATTGAAACTATGATCAGACTACAGTAGGCCTCACGTTTAGCTTTGATGTTAAGTGGTAACCATGACAGTCCGGATGGCACGCGATAATATTTTGAACATGCAAAATGTTCCCAGGACTCAGAGCGACGCTTCTGTCCAAATTAGAACAAGCAGGCGGTCGTCTGAATATTAATTGCGCAGTTTAACGCATCGGTGGCTGATACAGCGTGAATTTTGATTGCTCTTTTGTGTGATAATCGCTTCTTCCCGAACATTGAATGAAGGCGACTCGAATGCTTTCAACCGAATAGATCATCATTTAGGAACTCGTCCCTTGTGCTCCAAATGCAAATACGGATGCTTACTTCCCGAGTTACAATGTCACACAAAATACACACTGGACAAAAGCATCAGCGCCACGGCAAACATGCCTATAGGCGAAGCGTGTAGGCTAAGTTTCCGATTTGTTAATCCATTAGATTTCAGATTTTAGTAGGGATTCTCTGCCAGTTGTCTCTCACACAAAACATGCAAATATTAGAATTTGACGCTGACATTTCCGGCAAATAATTATACATAAACACGGATTGTATGCCAATATTTGGGCCTCGTGTAACAATTGAAGTGATTGTGTCTCGAGCTCAGGCAGATCGGCCTGGACATGCAACAGTTCGATCGTGTAGGGTGGGCGTCATAACCACGCACGCTATAGTAATTGTGATCTTTGGTTCGAGCTGATCTAGGAATTGCGATTCGAACGGGCTGACTTTTCACTATCCTTGAATGAAGGCGACTCGAATGTTGGACGCCGTCCATGCTGCGTCCATGCAACAGTGTAATTCCTCTACGGCCTACTCTATTATCAACATCATTTAATTTTTGAAGATTCCAATAAAATTTCATTATTGCCATTCTTTTCATCAAATCGCACGTCATACGCGCCTCCGATTTCATCATCTGATGTTCGTAGGCCCTAGTTCTACCTGACTGTTACAGGACTGACAACACTGCGAGTCTTGTCTTGACTGTTTCATAACTGAACATTGACTTTGACACAGAGCGTTACATTACACAGCAACAGCGATTTGTCGCTTTGATCGGTGCTATTAATATGATTATATTTATCATAGACACAAACGTGAAAGCTAACTCGTCATTTCTTTCTTATAATTTGCGTCATTGTTTGGTCGGATCTTAGCAAATTAAAGCGTGAGTTCATGTCGTGAAGTTGCTGTGATTTTCACCGATTTTTACAACACGCTACCGTGAATTTTAAACCTTTTGCCGTGAATTTTTACTATCCCTAATCATCATCAGTCTGCCGATTATATTCAGAATAATTTTAGTAGTATACGTATAGGGGAGACCGGGGCTAGATGCAACAGGTGTTGGTTGCAACACTATCGCTAGTTAAGCGCTAAATAACAGCAGCGTAAAATTAAATCACCTACCTTGTAAAGAATATATTTTAGATCAACGTGACTTAATTTCTTGACAGGCAGTTGATTAGAACTACCGAAAAAAGTCAAAATTTAATTTCGGCAATCTAAAGTAAATTTGGCGGTTTTGTGTTTTTGTGTAATTTAGCTTAATGTTTTGAAGCAATTTAGTATTGTTTGGTGCCATAAGTTGGACAAGGAATTGGGCTTGAAAATGCATTTAGTCATTTTATTTAAAACCAACGCTGTCGATAAAATTTTTCTATAACAATGTCTATGCATTGCTTCGGGGTTGGTTGCAACATTTTAATCGGGGTTGGTTGCAACATGTTGCAACCAACCCCCATGCATTTATTTCAATTAACCGTGTTCAATTTAGGCCTGCTTGTCACAATTAGGGCTATCACAGACACTTGAACAAAGCAGCATTAGAGGGAGGAACTCGCCGACAAAGCAGTTACAGCTTCTAAAAAAACAAAAAACCGCACCAGAAAAAAAAGAACCATATATAAGTCCCAGTGAACGAAAAAGAGTGACGAAACCTCAGTCCACGGTCATTCAACCGGTGCCTAGTCAGTCGTCGAGCGTCACCAATCAGCCGGTGCCGATAGTCAGTCGTGGAGCCAAATAGATTGTATAAACAAAAGAAAAGAAAAACACGACATACCATCATGTAAAAGACGAATTTTATATGAGACAGACAGTGAGGAATCTGACCGTGATAGAAATGATGACGATGATGGAAAAGGTTTGTGTGTAGGCCTACAAGTTGGGTCATCTGACAGTGTCGATTATCTTGATGAAACACGGTCTGTGGAAAAATGATGATGATTACTCTGTACGTCATGATTGTTTAAAACAAGGTGATTACGTGCTGGTCAAACTTCAAGGACTTAAAAATACAGCTCATTTTGTGGCTTGTATGACCGACAATTCATCGTCGGATGATCAAGAAACGGAGGTAACATATTTTGCCACAAAATCGACTTGGCGTTCATTTGATGATAAAGAAACTTTTCGATTTGTAATTCCAAAAATTTCAAGAACATATCCGGTTCCAATGCAGGATATAATGAAGAAACTGCCTAGTCCGTTAATAATTATGGGTGGCACTAAGCGAGTCAGTACGCAGATAACATTCCCATTTTCCTTTTCTGGTTACAATTTGAAGGCTTGAAAAGCTCTACAATTTTTATTAAATATTGAACATTATAAGCCTAAATAGGTAGAAGTTGCCTAGCTTGCCTTTCGAGTATATATATCGGACATTTTACATAACGATTATTGCAGTAAAACAGTTTAATATCTTGATTGATTCTTTTGATTAGACTTTATTTTGAATTTCTTCATTTATTTATTACATTCTTATATGTAGGCAAGCCTCAGTAGGCCTGGGCAATGCAGCCTCAATTGAATAATTATACTACTTTCAGTACTGTTGCAACCTTCCCCCAGGGTTGTTGCAACCAACACCGGCCCGGGGTTGGTTGAAACACTTTGAAGCCCTCTGTTCAGTTAGCTATTGTGGTTACATCTTTGGTCACTGAGATCGCTACTATAGCTTGTTTTGTTGCTGAGATATAAAGTATATATATGGGCTAAGAAGATTGTAGGTTGTTCCAAAAATAAAAAAATGGCACACGAAAATATGAAAATTGTTGCAACCAACCCCGGTCTCCCCTACTTTTGATTCTATTCCGAACTTTGATCTAAAGCAGTTTCTATGTAATATTTTGAGCACAAATGGACTAAATGTCAGTGCAGTGTATTATTAATTTTTACCAGGCATCAGAGCGACGCTTCTCCCCAGAGCGATCAGGACAAGCAGGGGCTTGTATTAAATGATGATGATGCAGTTTGCGCATAGATGGCTGATACAGTGTGGATTCCGTGTGAAGATTAATTATTTCCAAACACTGAATGAATGCGACTCGATGCAGCCAAATGAATGGATCATTAGCAAACCCATTCTTTGTCCTCCTAATGCGACTATGGATGCTGAGTTCCCGAGTTACATTGTCACATAGGCCTACAACGGAAAATTGGAACAAGAATAGACGATGAAATGATTAGAGATCCATTTGTTTCGAGATTTGAGCATATAAATAATTATTCTGCTAATTGTCTTTCACACAAAACCTGGTTTTCATGGCAAATTACATGTATGCATGCACACACAGATCGTGTGCAAATATCGAGGGTTATGTATAACAACTGAAACGATACCACATGAACGAGAGACAGGCGCATTCATCATCCATATCGATGCCTACTATTGTGACCGATGGCCAGAGTAATCTTGTAATTAGCCAGTCGCAAGGGTTGAATGCTTTACCATTATGCTTTTGTTACTATAACTGTTGTCGTGGTCCTCGACTTGCTTCAACACGAATTTCTGACGTTCAGTCTTGGGTCTGCTTTGAACGTGCAAGTCAGACCCCGTCCTCTCTGTCTCTGTATCTGTCTCTGTCTCTGTTTGTCTCTGTTTGTCTGTCTGTCTGTCTGTCTGTCTCTCTCTCACTCTCACTCTTTCTCTCTGCGTCGCCCTTTGTACTTCTCTCTCACACTACCGCCCTCTCCAATCATCAGTTCCTTTCTCGTATCCTCCGTCCTTCCATTAAATTCCTTCTTGTCTGTCTGCCTGCCTGTCTGTCTATCTCTCGCTCTCTCTCTCTCTCTCTCTCACTCACTCTCTCTCGCTCTCTGTGCATCGCCCTTTGTCCTTCTCTCTCACACTGCCGCCCTCTCCAATCATCTCCTCCTTTCATCATTTTCCATTCTCGTATCCTCCGTCCTTCCATTAAATTCCTTCTTCCTGTCTCGATACAATTCCTCCCTCCTTCGATCCCTTCCGCGATTTCCTCCCTCATTGTGACTCTATCATTCAGTCGATCTCTGCTGTTAGTCACCCATCCGGACAAACAGCCACCGATTGACTGAGTCCATCTGGTCCTCGCATGACAACTCATGATAGTCCCACAGTTTACTACTGCAATGAATTAATGCAAGTTCTATAATCGTCTTCCTCGAGATTTGGCTTCTCTGTCGCTGGACCCATTGCGTGGAACCGTCTACCTGACCATGCGAAGAATGCACCATCTCTATAGGTACACTGAAATCTCAGCTTAAGTATCAGGTGACTGTCATCGCCTTTCTAGACTCATGTACAGCGCCCGTTTCTTCGGCCTCTGCTGCTTTACGGCGCTATAATTATGAAGACTTATTAAAATTATAATTATTTCTAGGCCTATCATCACTAAATTTGTAAATGAACTCCCGTTATAATTAGAGCATACAGCAGATCTGTGACATATTCTGCGAACTCAGTAAAAATTGCATATCTTGCGATTTCTGCACATACCTTCCATTAAACATTTTAGAACAACCTTCTTTCCGGATATCCTATCTTCATTCCTCCCTCTCCTTAGTTCTTTCGCCTCTCCGATTCTAAGCATCGTAACCCACAGTATATATGTCATTCGCTTCAGCTCTAGATCACCTTTCTAACGGTACACTGTGATGCGGGATTGTTTAACAGTACAGATTTGTTTTAATTGTTTACACAGCTATCAGATGGATTTAAAAGCAGGATGAATTCAGTTGTGCTCAAATTTCTGGCAAACAGATGGGTTTTTCTCGAGAGGTCTTTGGGCAGAAAACGTTGGCGTAAGGGGATAGGAGCTATACTCACAATTTTGACCCTGCCATAGATTGAGTACTAGATGGTGAACCCACTCTCGCGTCTAGAAAAACCGAAATGATCATATCGGCGCGTCATATCAAGGAGTGTATAAAACGCCCAGACGAATATCGATATTCGAGATCTAGGGTTTGACTGACCCTGGATCGCTGCTGTGGCTGGCGACAATTTGTGTTTAGTTGGCACGTTTTCATTGGTTTGCTCTTAGCCTTCTGATTCTTGCTATTAAACATTTTGTTTGCTTGCAATTTATAAAAATTGCTAAGTAAAATTTGTTGCATATTTTGACGAGTAGCTCGAGCTCTAAGAGTTTTCCCTTGGAAAATAACTGCACTCTGCTCTGCTCTACTCCACTCTATTCCGCTTCACGTCGCTTCTCTTCACTCCACTCTATGCCTGCAGTCAGTTGCATATAGTTTGTGCTCGACGTATTATAATATTTCCTTTTATGATACGCAGTTTTGTTTCATCTGTGATTTTCATAATGGATTCGTCTGGCCAATTGTGTCTTATCACATCTGTTATTGTGACTTTTCATCAACAGTCTTTCATCGTTTCAAATTAACGTTAAGCCTTTAAGACGAGAATGCATTATCAGTGACTGGGAAACCAATGCAGTTGGTCGTTAAAGTGTGAAGACGCCTATCAACGACGAACTGAAGCGTGCGACGTGCAAACCACTAAGCATCAGTGGCGTAACGAGGGGGCAGGGGGCGGCCGCTCCCGGGCGCAGGACGGGGGGCGCAAAATTAGGCTTTATAAACAATTTTTTTAACGAAATTAGGCAAGAATAGGTAAAAAAAGTACAAAAAAGTACCTATTATGCATGAGTCTGGCAGGGGCGCGGGCGTAGGGGGGGGGGGATAGGGGGGCGCAAAATGAGGCTTCTGACAATTTAATCCGATTTTTCGGTTCAAAGATTATAATTTAGATCATTGGTGAACAGATAATGAAAATAATTCCTTTGTTGTCGTCTGCGTTTTGGTGCGAGATTGCCGGCGGAGATATTCTCCAGCTGCCAGAACCTTCATTCGCAAATACAATTTCCAACCAGTTATAATAATCAGCAATACTCAGTAGCATAGGTAAGTCAAAATGCTATGATGAAAACTAATCATAATTATATACGATTAGACAATGTGCTTCGTCGCTCATCTATTATTAATACAAAACATAAGTAATCTTCTATTGCGCTGATGTATAATATAGAAGGCATCACTCGAAACCAAAATTAAACAATAAACAAGTCAGGTACTATTGCATTGTCACCTCTACCTCATTCCTTTCGGACAATTATCGTCGTTTTTTTACTTGGAGAAAATCATGATGTTCGTATACGTAGAGGATATCATCATAATAGCATATTAGATATTATGGACATAATAATATAATATAATTTTATGCCTTTATTTGTATGAAACAGGTAGACACACCGCTATCTGATACAATGTCATATAGTAATAGGAAAGTTTAGAATGAGTGTTTTTAGTCATACAATGTCAGATTAGCCTATATCACCAAGAGAGCTTCTATATAGGACGCGAGGGATATCTGGATGCATTGCGTTCAACTGTTAGCATCGGAATGAACGGTAGGTAAGTGTCATCGTGTACTACATGTACAAGGGCTTCATTCGGAGTTACATCATTCTTCATCATCAGTTCAATGACTCTGAATACTGTATAATTATGTCAATGGTCTACTGTACATTAAATGAAAATTCGTTTGTCGGTCTCTAAGCGCAGGTCAGAGACATTCTCCAACTGCCCAGTATGATTCACACGTCCTTTCTCTGTTTAACGTTTTATTATCAGAAGCATTTATTAACATTAGTAACCGCTTAGATGATAATATTAGTCTGATTTTTCTTTCGCTCGCTTTTAAAGCAAACTCGAATCACAAAAAAACGAGCCTGTGCAATTTCTGCCTCAGCTAAAATCAGAATGAAACAAAAATACGGAAAAGTTTCTTAGAGAACATGAAATTCAGTTCACAGATCGTCACATTGTATGCAAATACAAACTATGGGTTAGTAAGAGAATCCTTAAAAGACTAAAACGTCGTAATGCGGTAGAAAATCCATTACAAAGATCCTCGGATTCTTCAGTTTTTGTTCATGTGCTTTTGATCATCATCCGCGCTGCACGAAGTAGGCCGTCGCCATCCGAAGACAAGTGACTCAAGCTACGCCAAAGAAATCCAGTATTGTATTGGCACGTAAGACAGGCAAAATAACAGTCGTTGAACCACCATCGTCCTTGGTGAGACTGGGCGCAGTTGTCAGATGACCATCTGTCGTTATCGGAATCCCAGGTTGTGAAGCTCATTCCGTCGAGATTCACAGATAACGGCATGGAAGTGTTGGTGAGCGAATCGCCGGCATTTCCATTGAATCCTGAGAGGCGAAGGGTGTATTTGTTGGCTTCCGAATCAAGAGAAAAGGTGGCATAATCAGCGTAGTACCATCCACCGGTTGTATTGAGTTGTACCTGTGAAACATCAGTGCGAAACCCGATTTCCAAACTGATACGGCATAATCGGCGTTGAACCATGATCCGTTTATGTGGAAATGAAATATGAAATTCATAAGTTACTTCCTACTTGCTTAAAACTATTATTAACCTTCTTGACGTTAACCCCGAACGTTACTCTATGCAAAAGCGGTTAACCCCGAGTCACGTTCGGGCTCATACATACATACATACATACATACATACATACATACATACATACATACATACATACATACATACATACATACATACATATACATATATAAATACATATATACCTACATAATTATATATAATTATACCTACACATGTGTATATTTACACACATAGATGTATATGTACATATATACATACATACATACATACATACATACATACATACATACATACATACATACATACATACATACATATACATATTGTTACGGGTTCCTCCTAGCTACAACAAAGCTGAAGACTCGAATCTAGTTTTCAAGGTATAATTCTCGACAAAAACAATAAATCAAAACGATACATTACCCAACCGTTGAACGACGGTGCAAGAAAGGTTCGTTTTCAATACGAAGAACGACCAACTAACAAGAAGTCTGTAACTCAGCAACGGGCTGACGAACATCAGAAACGGAAGCACCGTAAGAAGACTTGAAAATGGCACAAGTCACGAACTAACTTGACTACCATGCAACCCAGAGAAATCTCAGACAACCCGACTAGCGCGAAGGCTGAGTATCGGAGATTCTCTAACCGCCCCTTTTCGTACCTCCTTATATAGGCTACTCCCCTCGGCTAAGGAACTACTCAAGGGTAACGAATGCCCATCCCAGGACCAGTTAGGACTCAGACATGAGACCCTAACAATATATAATTACATATATACCTACATAATTATATATAATTATACCTACACATGTATATATTTACACACAGAGATGTATGTACATATATATACATATATATATATATACATACATACATACATACATACATACATACATACATACATACATACATACATACATACATACATACATACATACATACATACATACATATACATATATAAATACATATACACCTACATAATTATATATAATTATATCTACACATGTATATATTTACACACATAGATGTATATGTACATATATATATATATATATATACATACATACATACATACATACATATATCTGTATATATATATATATATATATATATATATATATGTAAATTTATACATGTATTTGTACATATATACATATGTATATATGTAAATGTATGCATATATGGCTATGCATGTTTACATATACACATATATACCTACACGTGTATATTCATGCATATACATGCATACGTAAAACAATGCAACGTTTTTGGCTCGTTTTTCTGGGAGAAAATGAAACGCTAAGGAGGTTAATAATGTGATCGCTTCCTAAACCACAGTAACTATTCATATCCATCACCTCATCCATGTGTCGACCTGTGCCTGTCAGTCGCTAATTTTGCTGTCGTTGTTTACCTTCGATTGCCTAATGCCTATGCTATCAGTTCTCTTTCATGTGTAATTTTCAATATCGATGCACAATCGCCAACTGTGTTTTATTGGATGTGTTTTAGTGATTTTTCTTCGACAATCTTTGTTTAAATCGTGTCGAGACGCCTTTGAACGACGAACTGACGCGTCCGACATATTCCTACACACGTAAGACTACGTGTTGAGCGCTTCCGAGAGACTCTTAAGTGGCGCTTTATAAATGTTTTGTTACATTACATTACGTACCCTGTGACCAGCTTTGAACCAGTGCCATCGTATCGTACAAACATCAACTTGCTAATAATAAATAATCCGTGGATGCAGAGCCGGGTTACATAGGAGACTGGCTTCAGTCTGACTATTCTGACGCTCATCTCTGGCAATCGCATATTCAGACGGCCGAGGGCATCTGCACCAACCCTGCCTTATTATAGTACAACACCGGAACCTGCTTCGATTCCATCCGTGTCACGATACTGCGCTTCTTAAAGTTTTCCCACATTAAGTCGATGCCATAGATTCAGCTCAAATGGCGCTTCTGTCACCACTTGCTATGTCGGCTGCATTCGACACAGTCGACCACGTCCTACTAATTCAGCGACTGTCTTGCTACTGAAGCTCACAGGTCGTGAACATAACATTAAATGGGGCAATTTGGCAAGGTAGGAGACGTCACCTAGGCTGGTCACCTGCGGTTTTACACAAGGCTCAATGCTTGGCCATCTACTTTTTGTACTTTATACGGCCATCGTGGTCACTGCTCTTGAATCGCCAATAATTTCATCGTTCTTTACCGACATTCACCATCTTATGAAGATCTGGATTCGGGTTGATTTCTACATTCGGATACTTTCGAGGTTTTCTGCTGGACACGTCAAAAACTCAACTTTTCTCTCAAGCCGAAATCTCGCATAGGATCAGTTCACACAACTAACCACTCGCTAGGTTCGTACTTAAACCCGTTCTACGCAAATTCACCAACAAAGTTCCCTTATCACTGAGCTAAGTTTCACAGCAGTTCACAGCAGCTCTCCACAACTACATAGTTAAGATCGATTCCGTTCGAATATTAACTTCACTTCACATGCTTGACATATGAACTATATAGTTACGTTCATCATTTCTGCGAATCAACCGATCGTTCTAGCGAATAATTTCCTTCTTTAAACGTTCGATCAGGAGTTAGTTGCATGCCAGTATATCTACATGAACACCTACAAAGCACTGAATGACCTCATGCCAGGTAATACCTTTGACTTTTGCATTAATGGAGCAGACAACCGGAACAGCTGTCGGCTACGATAACATAAAAATCAATTACAGGTCCCACCGTCTGCCGTGAGGTTTGGCGACTGTCCTTCTATGTGGCTGGACACACTGCGTGAAACCTGATCACCAGAACAATGCACTATTTCACTCGGCTTCAGATACATTAAAATCTCCACTTAAAATTATCGTTTTCAGTATAATTTGACTGTCATTGACTTTTTAACTCATATACAGCGCCCGTTTCTTTGGTCTCGGATTATTTACGGAGTTAGATTAATAACCTTATTATAATTATTGTTCTTGTAATCATCACTAAATTTTGAGAAGAGCTCAATTATCCACAGCTGTTCTGCACGCTGGGTTAAACTCCCGCCATAAAAATCACAGTTCTCTGATAAATCCTACGAACTCCGCAAACTTGAACTCTTGCAATCTCTGCACATGTTAACAAATTGAAAGTTACATTAATACATCTACGCGAAGGGTGTAGACGGATCCGTTTGTGTTGGTCAGACGATGGACTATTTCATTTCCCAGCCAAAACTCGCCTCGTCCTATCTCTCCAAATCCATTCTTGTACTCGGTCCAGGTTCGATTGAAGCTCAGAGATCCGTCAAAACGGTGCAGTAAGACTATCCAGTTGTTTAAGGTTGGCAGAAGAACCGGACCTTCTCCCAAGCCAATGCCAATCGCTAACCGGAAGTGAAGTCCTGTACAAGAAAATGAGCGCTTTAGAAAATATGGTGCAGTTCTTCTACGACATTGGCCACTGGGTTCAAATGAACAGAGGGAGAAGAGGAACTCTCAAAAGTCGATTCGAACCCATACAGCTCAGAAACAAGTGGTAAAATAAGATAAGGTCGTGTTCACGCTTGTCAGGTCAAACTATCTGCTCAGAATACAAGAGCTTTCTATATTCTTCGTGGATTCTATATTCAAGATCGACCTCATCTGCCAGTGTTAATTATATTTATTTTCTAAAAGCCCAGACTTTTCCCCAGCAAATCCAATTTTGTCTATGAAATAATGTACACTTGTTTTAAGTGGTTTAGAATACAGGCCCTAGAGGCATTGACACTAAGGCCACACTAGTCATACGGAAAGAGCGACTTACACGGTGTCAACCATAATACGTCGTTAAATGCAGACCTAAAGCTAGGTGAACGATCTTTTTCGATTGCTGAACTTAAATTTTGAAATTCATTCTGCTGGATCTTCTCCGTTGCTTCTGTAAGTTCACGTACTACTTAAAACCTGTTATGTTTGGGATTGCTTATAGGCCTACACCATAGAATGTATCACTCTGCCTCATCGAACTCATACCCTGGATGTTGACCTGATTACTGCTTGACTTTGGTGCGCCATCGGTTGATGCCTTGTTTATTAAACACCGGAGCTGCAGAATGTGGCGTTATGCCAAAAGAGCTTGGTTGCGTCCCCTTTCCTTCAATTTGCTGTGTCGATTCGAGTTGCTGTCGTCTTCCAAGTCAACCTAGGGTTCGGTATCGTCGGTGGCACAGTTAAGTCCTTTGCCCGAAGGGAAAGGCCGAGCTCAGCAGACGAGCAAAGAAGAGGGAGGATTCCAAAGATGCTATCCTGGTGACCATTAAAGAGAGAACGGAATCCGCCCAAACGGCACTGGGGAAGAAGAGTGATAGCCCGTTGGACGCCGCTACGAATTCCTCCTCCCACTCCCCAGTGGGTCGTTACAAGAATTTACCAATTAATAATTATTATAATATTTAGATATTTTAGACGCAATGATACAACTAGCATGCAAAATGTCTGTCAAATCTAAACAGATGATTATATTAAGTATTTTTCCAGTAAATCCGTTAAAGTGGATGCAATAAGCGCAAATCTAGAGTGCCTTGCTACTCTCAATGAGTTAATGTTACACTTAAAAATAAAACTATCGGAAAATTTGCGCAAGTAGGCTATATTAAAAAGGCTTAGCTCTTACCACTTATCGGGCAGTCAGAGAGAGGATCGAGTTTCTGAAAATGACACATTACTAATATAATGAGAATTTGGTATAAAACTGTTTAAGCATTTCTTCCATGAGGTTCAATTCATCTGCTTTCTTAGCCTACTCAACATTGGATATCAATTTAACACTTTAGTGACGACTTGCATTGTTTTACAGTCACTTTTAGTACATTATCGTCGTTAAAGAGACAACAAATTTCGAAACCTAACTGTTTGACGCTCCCTAACAACGCCATAATAGCAGCTAAGCCCCTTGAACGCTTTGCTTCCTTTCTTAAGGGTAGAACAGGACGAGCCTTACCTACATGTCACGACTATGCGAGATCTTTGTGATACAAAGAACAGCAGTTAGATTGATATCGATGAAACACGTTCATTAGTGACTTATTTTGCCTGTTTTCATTTCTTTGTCTTGGAACGTCTCTTGTTTATTTCTCTTGAAGTGACACTACATAATCTGTGAAAAAGTTACTGATTCACTTGTTAGGATAGACTTATTATACACAATCAATGCTAAAGGTGCGAGATAGAAGAACTCTCTTGAGAACTAGGCTATATGTGCTTTTCTATCGGTAATGTTCGCTATGGTTTTAATATATGCTGACTGAACTGTGACGACTTAGGATAACAAATGCTTCATTTAAACTGCGAAATTATTTTCAAATTCTTTTAGAATAATTTTATGTCGAGAAATACTCAATTTTTACAGCATATAGAAAGTGATCAATCAAACATCATACGAATGTGACTAAACGTGGTTATTATTTGTGTGATTACCATCATAAATGTGCAGTCGCTGTCGTAGAATATCTTCTGCGGAACGAAACTGTAAAAGTAACACAATCGACTGGTAGCGTAGTAGCTGAAATCAATGCACTGAGGTGAAAAGCTGCATTCTGAGGCACACTTCACCCGTGACACTGCATGAAGAGTTCGTATTGCGTCTTCTGGACCTGGACAGTAGTCACGCCAGGTCTTGGCAACCATGAACTTCTCACTAAACTGGCTTTGACAGAGGAAAACAGTTGGCTGCATAATAAGCAGATAGCCAAACAACCTGACCGAAAAAGCATGAAGGAATCTAACATGCATAGCAGCTGTGTCGGATGATTTGTCAAGTAGAATGTCTCTTCAATGAGTGGAACTGACCGAATGGCAAATTGCAGTCTTCTAGAAAGTCAACGCGCGCCAAGAGCTAAATGCTCAGCGTGTATAAATAATTCTAGGCTGCAATTATTCAGCTGCGGCATTAGCATTGTAGCGACAGTTTATCGATTTATGTCATAGGCCAGTTGAATTCCTTACCATAGCATAAGTGTGATAGCGCTCATTGGTACAGCACACTAACTGCAGTAAGCTCACAGGAGCCAAGTGGAATGTCATTGCGTCCATAGATCCAGTAAGGATAGTAAAACTATACCGAGACTACGGTCATCATCATCATTAGGGATAGTAGAAATTCACAAATTCACAGAAACCATGAATTCCGTTATTTTAGGCATTTGCCGTGAATGCCGTGAATTCCCCAAATGCCGTGAATTGCCGTGAATTTAGGATTTTTTTAAAAATTAATGCAAAACGACATTTGGGACAGACATTTATCGCCCCAGCTGCGGCGTTAGCATTGTAGTGACAGTTCATCGATTTATGTCATAGGCCAGTTGAATACATTTAGCATCGGATAGCGCTTATTGATACTGCATACCAACTAGGGGTCTGCGGGTATACCCGTACCCGTGAGTTTAGGCCTACCCGACCTGTACCCGCGGGTCGGGTACGGGTCGGGTACGAGTTTCACGGGTACGGGTAGGGTCATCACGGGTACGGGTATATCCGGTTTTACCCGCACCGACGTGAAGTTTTAGGTTACAATGTCACCGTTACATATAATATAGATAATAGAATGTAGGCGCACAGTGGACCTGACCGGGTATGCAACGTACTATTAACAGTTACTTAGTGTTCTAGGTGACACACGTTCAAGGATTGACATTGAGGCGATTGAAGCAGCATGTCTTAACTGGCGTGTACTCGTTGTCTATGCCCTGGGAGGATGAAGACGTGTCTATGGAGCAACATGTCAGTTCCCTTTGCAGGTCTTGATTCTATCAACTACGCCAGATTAGAGTCATACGGCGAAATCAATCATTTTACGCCGCTATGACGCGCCTGGACTGCTGCAACGGTGTCCTTGCGGGTTTGCAAAAGTCCCGGATACGAGGGCTTCAATCCGTCCTCAACTGCGCCGCCCGAGCCGTTCCTAAGCTCTCAAACTTCTCGCATATTTCGATCTATATGCGAGACACGTTGCACTGGCTCCCGGTTGAGGACAGGATAACATTCAAGATCATACCCATGGGACGAACATCGATGATCGTTACAGCCCAGAGCTCCATCAGAGAGCTCTGTGTTCCCGTCTCCAGCCAGCCAGGTCGTCGATCCTTACTCTCTGCAGCTCGTGGGGACTTGATGGTTCCACGGTCCCGTACATCGATGCGGGCGCACCGTGCCTTCTCATACCTTGGACTTTCATATTAAAACATTCTTCCATTAACAATTCATGACACTGCACCGCAGCAGCTCAGGAAACATTTTCGAAACTTCTATAAGTCGCATCTGTTTAAATCTGTTGGATAGCCACGTTTAGCGCGTTGGTGAGGTTCTTTTAAGGCACTATATAAATGGACAAATGCGTAGGCCTACATACATGCATGAACATATTGAGAATAAATATGGACATTTGGATGCGTTGCGTTCAACTGTGAACATTGGGACGAACGGTAGATTGGTGTAATCATGTACTACGAAAAGTTGGTGTTGAACTATTCTTGACGTTCGGTGGATTCCAGGTCCAGGACTATGAATAGTTTAGTGGGTCAACAGTTAATGACAATCTGTTTGTCGGTCTCTACGTGTTGATGGGAGACTACCAGTCTGAGACATTCTGTACTGTAGCTGCCCCAGTATCATTCACACGTACCTTCTCTGTTTAACATTTTATTATCAGAAACATTTATTAACATTAGTAACCGCTTAAATGCTAATATTAATACAAGTTTCCTTCACTCGCCTTAAAGTAAACTCGAATCAGTGTTATTTCTGCTTAAGGTAAAATCAGAATGAAACAAAAGTGCGGGAATGTTTCTTAGAGAACATTAAATTCATTTACACAGAGCGTTATATTGTATGCAACACAAAGAATATGGGTTAGCAGGAGAATCCTTAAAAGACTAAAACGTCGTAATGCGGGAGAAAATCAATTACAAAGATTCTCTGATTCTTCAGTTTTTGTTCAAGTGCTTTTGATCATCATCCGCGCTGCACGAAGTCGGCCTACGCCCCAATACGACAAGCGCCTCAAGCCAAACCAATTAAATGCATTATAGTTATTGCACGTAAGACAGGTTTGACAGCAGTTGAACCACCATCCTCCTCTGAAAGATCGGGCGCAGTTGTCAGTTGACCGTCTGTCGTTATCGGCATCCCAGGTTGAGAAGCTCATTCCATCGAGGTTGCAGTTAATCGAAATGGAAGTATTCTGTAAGAGAATCGCCGGCATTTCCACTGAATCCTGAGACGCGAAGGGCGTATTTGTTGTCTTCCGAATCAAGAGAAAAGGTGGCATAGTCGGCATTGTACCATATGTCGGTTACATAGAATTGTACTCTGCAAACAATAAGTGCGAAACCTGGAAAATTCCAAGATTCTGTGGTATGATCGGCGAGTGAAGGATAGAACCATGATCCGTTTATGTGGAAATGAAATATGAAATTTATAAGTAACTTCCTACTTGGTTAAAACTATTATTCATTCATTCATTCGGGAATTTATATAGCGCCCCTTCAAGGAAACTACTCAAGGCGCTCCTACTCAACCCAAAAGTAACAGTTTTGAGTTTAGTAAAGGAAAGTTTCAGGCAGACTCCCAGGGTGTAGACGCAGCTCTAGAGGAAGACCATTCCAGATCATTGGGCCTGCCACAGAAAAAGCTCGGTTCTGCATTGTTGCAGTACGAGCAAAAGGAACCATAAGAACTCCTTTTTCTGCGGAGCGCAGGAGGCGACGCCCTGGGACAACCGAAATCAAACAGCAGAGCTCACGGAGGTAAGTTGGGGTGAGGCCCTGGAGACAGCGCAAAACCAAGGCAGCTACCCTGTACTTGATGCGATGGCAGATAGGGAGCCAGTGGAGGACTTCCAGCATGTAGCTAGAGACGTGTCCATACTTTGGAATTTGCCCAATGAGTCGCGCTGCAGAGCGCAAGACTCGGTCCAAGCATGCTATGCGGCTAGATGGGAGGCCAAAGTAGAGCGATGAGCAATAGTCAAGACGAGCTGTGATGAAGGAATGCACTAGAGTAAGTTTGGCAGCAGACGTAAGCGAGCGAGTAACAGTACGAAGCTGGCGCAGCTGGTAATAGCAGTCCCGAGCAAGACGATGAAGATGTGGAGTAAAAGTGAGCTCTTGGTCCAGTTGGACGCCGAGGTCACGAACCGTGGTTGAAAAGACATAATGAGGGAATTCAGTAGTAAAGTCAAGTTTAGCAACCTGTTTCCAAGTGAATGAATTTAGTCTTGGACGGGTTCAAGCGCAGTCGATTAGACGACATCCACGCTTCTTGAGCATCCATAGTCCCGCTCATGACCCGAACTGCAGAGGTTGCAGTGAGTGTACGCTTGCACGTCGTCAGCATATAGCTGACCTAAAACCGCATGCGCCTTCAAAAGTTGAGCAACACCTGATGTGTAGATAATATAAAGGATGGGCCCAAGGACCGAGCCCTGGGGCAGACCACATTGCGCAGGGACCCATATGGACCTAGTGGAGCCATGGACCACACAGAGGGAACGTTCATGGAGAAAAGAGGCTACCCATTCATAAAAATTACCAGTTAGACCAAAAGACACATTCAACCGCTCTAACAAGATATCGTGGTCTACAGTGTCGAATGCAGCACTCAGAGCACTGACGTCGAAAAGGGCCAGTATAGGGTAAGCTGGGCTCTGTCAATTGCTCCGTAGATGTATGAAAGGAGTCGGAGCAGAAGCGTTTCAGTTGAGTGGTGTTTTCTGAATCCAGATTGACTTTGCGGCAGCAGATTATTCCCTTCTAGGTAGGCGACGAGCTGCATAGCAACGACCTGTTCGATGATTTTTGAGAAGAAGGTAACGTTTGCTATCGGCCAGTAGTTCGTGGGGTCAGGGCAGGGATCAAGATTTACCTCTTCTGCGACGATGTCAGGGTACCTTCCTGTAGAGATCGATTACAGGGGGTTGTAAGAAGAGGAAGCAGAGTATCAACAAATTCCTGGGGCAAAGAGGTTGGGCTTAACGTGCTTTTCATTTAATTTACATCTGCAGCTCGTCGCCTACCAATTATTACTTCGATGTAAGTAAGTAAGTAAGTAAGTATATTCTTTATTCAACCAATTGCATATCCGCACTTTGGTGTACATACATTTATACAGAGTATAACATTCTTATTATAAACGATCTGCGTGAGAGATTGTCCGCTTGTGGAATAAAACGGTCATGTAATCTCGGGCGCAGGGTGTAGGGGAGCGGCTTTTGGGGGAGTAGCCCATGGAGTACATGCCCCGGGTTTCCTAGGACCGCAGAGAAGAGGCTTGAGTCAGCAGTGTTGCAAAGATGATCAAATGATGGACTGTCCTCTGGCAGGTACCGCAGACGAATCAGACGCCGCATCGCCGACTGAAGGCGGTTCTTTTCTTGTTGTCCTGCAAACCCCCACCAAGCCGGAGCAGCATAGAGCATTCGGGCCACCGTTGTAGCACGAACCGTCGTATAGCATAGGGCCTGAAAGACCGTGCGCCACGAGGATGCGCAAGGCATACAGCGATTGTCTGGCCTGACAACATATACGGGTGATGTGTGACTCGAAACTCAAAGCTTCGTTCATTGTAACGCCCAAGATGACCATGCTGGAGACCCTTGTCAGTCCCGGAGTAGTAATCGGAACCGCGTCACGCCCAGCACGCCCCCGTGGCCGACGAATCACCATCTCAGAGGTCTTTTTTGAGTTCAGTTTTAAGTTACAGGTTGCAGCCCAATCTGTGACGTGGTCTAGTTCTGCTGCGATCGTTGCACTATGTGAGGCTGGTATCAGGAGATAAGTGTCATCAGCATATTTGACTAATCTGTTTGAAGGGTGGATCGTCTTGAGTTTTGAAATAGCTGTTATAAAGTTAGCTGGTCCCAAACCCGATCCCTGAACTATGCTGGCGCAGATACTAATTATTGCGGAAAGTAAGCCATTGAATTCGGTTGCATGTTTACGATTGTCTAAAAAGGCAATTATCCAGTTATAAATACAGTCAGGGATGGGCAAACTGGCGAGTTGCTCTGCAAGATATGAATGACTGACTGTATCGAAAGCTTTGGAAAAATCAAGTGCGATCAGATGAACATAGTGGTTTTCGTTGAGAAGTTCCAATAGGTTGTGGGTTAAAGCAATTATGGCTGCCGTGGTAGAACCAGTGGGACGGAATGCATATTGATCCAAGAAGTCCTGGTTTTGGAGTGGTTCTGTCAAGAAAGGATAGAAAAAACGGCGCACAATAAATTTCTCAAGGAGACGGCATAAAATGGGGGTGACTGATATAGGGCGAAAATCTGCAACATCAGACGGGTGAGGAACCTTAGGTACTGGCGTAATGGTGCTTATTTTCCACTGAGGTGGTACATATGACGAAAGAATAGAAACATTGAAGAGATGGGATATGGGTTCTGCCAGCATGGGAGCGGCCGCCTCGAGAAACCAGGCGGTCATTCCATCAGGGCCGGTTGCTGTTCCCCCCACAGTTTCAAGCAATTTAAATGTGGTTAGTACATCCAAGATCACTTTGGTACTGTCCACAACTGTTGATTTGAGATGAGGAGCTGAGTAATGTTCGTCTGTTGAAATGCGCCCATAGTGTTGATTTAAGTTGGTAGCCGTGACGCTGCAGTCCGTGGAAACGGCCTGACTCCGGCCTGTACCCCTAATCCTGTTGACCTCGTTCCACATTTCTCGCGACCCTCGCTTGACTCTCTCGAATGTGGTGGTATTGCTCCTCGTAATTGTTGAGAGGGCGGAGGCAGCTTCAACTCGATTCTTCCTCAGCAGCTTATTTCGTCTGCGTATCAGATGTTTAACAATCGGAGTCATGAAATGTGGGTCCTTTTCTTTTATGGTTATGCTTTTCGTCGGAAAATAGAGGTCAATGATTGCGTCTATGTATGTGTAGAAGGCCTCGAACGCTTCTGCCGGAGATGAACACTCGGTAACAAATGTCCAGCTCTGTTCTGAGAGATGAGACAGAAGAGAAGCATACTGATTTGGAGTACGAGGACGAAAAAGCGAAACCCGTCTTCCATCTGTGCGCGGGCTCATGTTATTTGTTGCATCAGATGAAGGGATAGCCAGGATGGCAGAGTGTTTGGTTTTTATTGTCGACTTTACGGCCGTGCATGATTTGAATAGATGGTCAGATGAGTAAATGCGGTCCAACGAATGGCCTTCATGTGAAGGGCCCTGTATCGATGTATTATTACTATGTTTTACGCTGTATGCCCGATTGTGGAGGAACTTTTATCGGTAAATAATGTGATCGCTTCCTAAACCAAACTAAATATCCATCCATCACCTCATCCATGTGTCGACCTGTGCCTGCAGTCACTCGCATATTTTAGGTCGTTATTTATCTTCGATTGCCTGGATACCTGCAGACCAGGCCAGGATTGAGCGCCAACTGTGTTATATTGGATGTGCTATTGTGCTTTTCTTCGACATTTCTTGCCGTTTACATCGCGCTTTGATGCCTATGAACAACGAATTGAAAAGTTAGACATTATATTCCTACGCACGTTTAAACCGTATACTTTTTGACCAGCTTTGAATGGGTGCGTTCGTTCAAAGGTCAACTTGCTAATAATAATCCGCCGATGCAGGGCCGGGTTACATAGGAGAATGGATCCAGTGTTACTACACATAATCTGATTATTCTGACGTCATGCTCATCTCTGGCAATCGTCAAATAAGACGACCGAGGACATCTAACCCATCGCTGCCCTGGTAAAACACAGGGAACCTGCTTCCTTTACACACATATCGTGAGACACGCGTTACAACGTGGCCATCAGATCCAGATCGGATGCCTCAGTCAACATACGCTCTGTCAACAAGTTTTTACCAATTGCCCAACCTCAGACATAGCATTATGCGAGTGCCAAGCGATTACCAAGGAAGATGAATTAAATTTGATGTTTCATCGGAAGCAAAACAGTGATCTCTTGACATGATTCTAGAGTTGTTAATGAAGGAGGCGGCTCTCTCTTGCTGGAGTTTTTCATAGCCCATATGTTCAACCATTTCTTTGCTACCAGTCATTTCCCATCCAAATGGAAGCTCGTAATGGTCAAGCCACTCCCCAAGAACGCTAGAACCGAAGAATCGTCACCTGCAAGCTCAGTCTAACGCGTTCAGTAATCTAAAACTGGTTTCAAAAGTACTTGAGCGTACTGCAAGCATCAGCTGACCGAGTATCGCTTGAATCTCGCTCCTTCCTCGGTTTCAGTCTGCCTACGGGTGTGGCCACTCCAACGAGGGTGCGCTTCTTAAAGTGTTATCGGATTTAGTCGATGCCATAGATTCAAGCCAATTGGCGCTTCTATCACTACTTGATAATTATGTCGGCTCCACTCGAGACAGTCGACCAAGACATCTTAATTCAGCGACTCATTCTCACTCGTTTGCAATCAAGGATGGAACGCTCAGTTGGCTTCATTCTTACATAAAATGGCGCCCACAGTCTGTTCATTTGGCACTAGGATCAGTGCTTGACCCTCTTCTTTTTCTACTATAACTATGTTTGACCCTCTGCTTTTTGTACTATAATGAAACTGCCGATGTGGAGCGGATCTTACAAACACAATGGGCTCCTACATCGTTGCTATGCGGACTATACACAGTTTTACTTCATCTGTGAATCTTCGCCTAACCGCCGAACTGAAGCAGAGAGTGCTGATGTATATCGAGCACGTTTCGGAGTGGATGCTCCTAACTGTCTCAAACTCAGTCTATCAAACTCGGAGTTCTCAGGTATCACGCTCCGGTTTGACCATTCACATGGCGGCAGTACCTCTGCTGTAGAAGTTCGGCCTGTGGACGCCCTCCAAACCTTGGAGTCCACTTTTTGGCAGCTGTATCACTATGTCGCCAATATATTTTAACCAACTGCGTCATTTTAAGCCCACTGCAGATTCATTCCTACTTCATTCGCCGCGATCTTGGTCAGCAACATCATAGTTTCCAGAGTTGACTGCTGCAACATACTACTGGCCGGAAAGCCGACTTGTCAGGTGAAAGTGTTTTTCTCTGTTGCACGTCTTCGATTAGGTAATTGACCTTCTGCGCGACAACTGAACTGGTAGTGGATTTCTTACAAACTGTTCAAAGCATAGAAAGATCTTCTGGCAAAGGATATATTTTATTTCTCCATTAGGGTAGCAGACAAACGGAACATATTAAATTTTGTCTAAGATCTTCATCTTACATGTTCCAATGTTTTCTGCGAGGTTTGGCTTCAATGTCGCTGGATCCACAACTTGGAACAGTCAACCCGACCTTGTGCGAACTCTAGATGCATTCAAATCTCAGTTCAAGACCTATGTTTTCAAAATGTCATTACAGTGCTATATGAATTGTCTTATTATAGTAATTGTTATTGTTATCATCACTAAAATTTGAAAAATCCCTCAAAAATAACGACAGTTTTCTTATTCGCTAGGAATTTATTCCACCTCTTGCAATATCTGCAAGTGTGTTCCAGTAAAATGTTAAAAACAATCCTCCTCCACAAATCCTATCTTGATTCCTCTCCTTCTTCTTAGTTCACTTGATGCTTCAGTTCTAAACCCAAGAAACTGTATCCGTCTGCCTGCCTGGCCCTTGAATCTTGTGACATGTAACCGATTCTGACCTCACTGCCTATCAATTCTGTTTTGACTAACCGCTTGCTCTTTAGCTGATTATCGCGAGCTATCTTTTATACGTCATATAGTACTAAATCTGGAAACTGTCCAAATACAGCGGTTCTTATCTGAACTGAGCTTGAGATGAAAGCATACTAATTCAACCGATGGAAATTTACCCAAAATTGATATCGGTTGTCGCGCAGAAGGTCAGTTACCTAACAACAGAGAAAAGCATTTTAGCTGACATGTCGTCATTCCCGCCAGTAGACAATAATTATAGGCCTTATCCATATTACACGTCAAAGCGGGAACTCTAACGAGACCACATGTCCCGCTAACTAGGTAGGCCTGTATTCTACAAAGGAATACATTTTTATTACAATGCTTTGCGGTGATTTGTTTGTTATGTAAATGTTTTAATGCAAATCGACAAAGAAACAAAAGACTAATTTTATTCACATGGAAACTATTCATGTCATGAATATTAACTTCCGGCTTGTAGTTTGGGTGCACATGCAAACAAAACTAAATAATCTTTATTCCATTTTAACGATAACTTATTAGCTGTGAGCTGTGTCGTGTCAGAAGGGTTGTCCAGAGATGATGGTGAAGGACATTATTGTGCAACAACCCAACTAACTGAAATACTGCGGCAATTAGATGAGTTTAATAACTGAATAATTGAGGTCTGTAGGTTTGGAAATACCTCTATGCGAAGGGAATAGACGGATCCGCTTCTGTTGGTCAGACGATGGACTATTTCGTTTCCCAACCAAAACTCGCCTTGTCCTTTATCTCCAAATCCGTTCTTGTATTCCGTCCAGTTTCGGTTGAAGTTCAGAGATCCGTCAAAACGGTGCATTATGATTATCCAGTTGTTTACTGTGGGGAGCAGAATAAGACCTTCTCCCAAGTCAATATCAATCTCCAGCTGGACGGGAACTCCACCTGTACAAGAAAATAACGCTTTAGAAGATATGATGCAATCATACATTTAGCGGAAGTGGAATTTCACGTCCACATTCACTCCGGGGCCAACTCAGAGATAAATTATATTAATTTTAGTGACAATTATAACGATTATGATACTAAATAATAGCAGTAATAATGATAATGCTAATAGGCCTAGTAATTATAATAATAATAATAATAATAATAATAATAATAATAATAATAATAATAATAATAATAATAATAATAATAATAATAATAAGGCGACGGTGTGGTCCGCGAACATCGACTCACTAAACCGAGCAAGACTGGGAGCAGTTTCATCACCCCACGCCGGAGACTGGCTTTCAACCGTGCCAATTGCTTCCTGCGGACTGGGTCTGAGCAACGAAGCGATCCGAGTGGCGATTGGCCTACGCCTGGGCCTCAACCTATGCGCTTCACATCAATGCCAATGTGGTCAGATTGCGGACCCACGAGGTCACCACGGACTGGTGTGCAAGCAATCTGGAGGAAGAGCAAGCCGACACTTCGCAATGAATGACGCCATATGGAGAGCCCTTCAGAGAGCAGACATCCCCAGCTCGAAAGAACTCCCAGGGCTTCAGCGCACCGACGGGAAGAGACCGTATGGAGCGACGCTAGTACCGTGGGCAGAGGGAAAGTACATGACCTGGGGGCGGGATTCATGGGGCAGGAGTAAGCTACTCCGGGTGTAACGCCTACTCTGGGAATAACTATTCTCTGAATAAAACTTATTCGTAGTCGGTATTCATAAACAGGCGTAGACGGCCGATTAGTTACTCTGGGTGTAAAGTGCGCTTACGCTGGGTTTTCCCAATATTTGAGTGGTTATCGTTGATTGCGCATGCGCAAGAGCTACGGTGAAGTTGGGACAGATCAATGCCTAACGGAAAGATGCGGCACTTCGAATGCAACATCGTCAGAAATCTCGTCAAATTTTAACATTTTGTGACGGCGAAATGAAAGGCAATTTAAAGGTCGCCGTTGGCGAACGAAACGAGTTAATTACAGATTCGCTTAAACACTTATTGCTGTCTAAAACGTCGTCGAATGCAACGAACAACGACGACCGCCATTTTGTTAATCGCCTTTAAGCTGTGAATAGAGGACTTACTCCTACCTCAGAGTCGGAATAGCCTTATTCGCAGCGTAGAGCGTTGCACCTGTCTCATGAATAGCGATTTAATCCGCTACTCCCGCGTAGGCCAGATTTAAGCCATGAATAGGAGTTAGTCACCTCCCATGAATATCACCCCTGAGACGTAACCAGCATCCATACTTACGCAGCATCTTACATTCAAATGACGTCGACAACACCTGGGAGTGCAGCTGAACTGGCAGGCAGCCTCGCGCAAAATCACGAAATATGCAGATCTTCCCGCAACTCACAACTTCGTTCCCATTGCCCTAGAATCACTGGGCCCGATAAATAGGTCAGGACGAGAGTTCATTTCGGAACTAGGACGTCGGGTGACTGCCGCCACCGGCGATCCCTTGGAGACCACATAATATCTGTTCCAGCGTTTGTCAATCTGCACGCAGCGGTATAACGCTATAGCATTCAGAGGGACTTTCATGCACAACACCGGGGACGAGGACCACGAGCCATATTAGGCGTGATTATTCTTCGGAATTGCTTTTAGAAGCCTGAGGGATCATTTATACCTCAGGGCAAAAATAATAATAATAATTTTTATTATTATTGTTATTATTAATATTATTATTCCAGAATAACAATCTTCTCCAGCAGTCTCCGGACTTTTTAGGCCACCTGAGGGATCCTTGATACTTCGGGTATAAAAAAATAATAGTAATAATAATAGCCTAATAATAATAATAATAATAATAATAATAATAATAATAATAATAATAATTGTCGGTTAGTGGCGCACTGCAGGACCCTTACGACCAGGCCAGACTAAGAGCGGTGCAGTTCCCTCATGCCTCCGACTGGCTACATGCCCTCCCTTTGACCGCATAATGATCTGAGGATGAGCGACGAGGCCGTGAGAGTTGCGGCCGGTTTGCGCTTGGGCCTGGCCATTTGCGAGCCGCACACGTGCGCATGCGGTGCTCCGGTGTCGTCCAGAGGCTCACATGGCCTCTCCTGCCATTTGGGGTTTGGACGTCAGGCTAGACACTGCGCCGTCAACGATATCATCTACCGCAGCCTCAACAGAGCCGGCACCCCTGCGGTTAAGGAGCCGTCTGGCCTCACCAGATCGGACGGGAGGAGGCCTGATGGCCAGACCCTGATACCGTGGGGCAACGGGCGGACCTTGATATGGGACGCGACGGTGGTGGAATACCGTGGCCGCTTCATACATCCCTGAGACGGCGACCGAGGCTGGAAGGGCGGCGGAGTTGGCTGCCACAAGGAAACACGCCAAATACGCAGATCTACAGAGGAGGTACACCTTCGTCCCTGTAGCCCTGGAGACCCTTGGCCCTCTCAACAGAGAGGGTCTCGCCTTCATCTCCGAGATGGGTGGCCGCCTGACGAAAATATCCGGAGACACCCGAGAGACAGGATTCATCCTCCAGCGCCTGTCGGTTACGGTCCAGCGTTTCAACGCGGTTGCCTTCCAGGGCACCATGTCGAGGTTGCCCGGCGCTGAGGAGCGACCACCTCAACAACACTAAGCCTTACCGTGTTTTAACAATGACAATGATAATAATAAAAATAATAATAATAATAATAATAATAATAATAATAATAATGATAATAATAATAATAATAATAATAATAATAATAATAATAATAATAATAATAATAATAATAATAATAATAATAATAATAATAATAATAATAATAATAATAATAATAATTCCAAAGATCTCAGTCACAATCCAGCGGTTCAACGCTATTGCGTGCCTGGGTTCGATGAGGCCCTAGAACCTTTATTTTAAGAACCATGATTTTAAGAACTCTGATTTTATAAGAATAATAATAATAATAATAATAATAATAATAATAATAATAATAATAATAATAATAATAATAATAATAATAATAATAATAATAATAATAATAATAATACTAATAATAATAATGGAAGAATGCCAATTTAATCCTAACTTTACTTTTTCCTTAGACAGATAATTGTATCATTGGCACTTAGCCTCTGGTCGAGCTCTGCGCTCTTCGACTAAGCTATTGGTCCATCAGCCCGCACCTCGGTCAGACAGCATCGAACCTTCTCGGTTGTTGGCCCCTCCACTTGGAATGGGCTCTCGCTTACGTTACGCTTACTGCCCCGGAATAATTTGCCTGCTTTCTGCCAACTGCTAAAGTCCTTTCTGTTAGGCCGTGGCTGGGCCTGGGAGCAGAGTAGGCTTATTGGAAGAGGCGCTATATAAAAATCCGAATGAATGAATGAATGAATTGTACCATAGGTAAAAACTAATAATACTACTACTTAAGGTAGTTCCTGTTTCTGTTACGAAATGCAAATCTGAGGTAATTAGATTTTGGTCTATGACCACAGTTTCACAAGAACCCAGTCTAGAATATAAAACTTTAAATAAGGTAGAGCAACGCAATTTAATAATTGTGTGCTAGAGCGCAGTGCAACTGCCAATTATACTCGATACATAGTTCACTTTACCAATTGCGAGTTTCCACGTCTGTGTCTGGTTTTTGATGGAGATATCGTGATAAAGGAGAAGTTGGATAACCACATCAAGACGTCTCATAGCGGCAGCATGCTGATTTTTCATTTGCTCAAACGAGGCATTAAGAAGCTCATGAATACTTTGAACTTGCTTGATGTGGATATCTTGCTCCTTTGAACGTTGATCATTTGCTTGAAGACTTGTCATGACAGCATTATTTTGATTTCTCATTTGTTGAAACGACGAATTAAGAAGCTCATGAATACTTTGAACTTGCTTGCTTAGCTCACCAAATATCTCAACCTTTAGCTGCTGTATCTCTGCTACGATGTTGATCGATGAGTCTCCATTTTCACAACCCTGTACAGTGCATTGTCCTTTCACTGGAAAGACCACGTTATACGTTAATATTACGACAAATACCGCAAAGTTAACAGCCGCGCGAGAACCCATTGTGACTAAATTTCTAATGTGGAATCGACGAAGAAAGAAACACGCACGGCAACTGACTGCTTCTCATTGACTGCAGATGCATCAGGCTAACCACGTTTATACTGCACTGAACGATGCCTTCCAGACAAACGATGGACGATGTTCAACTGTTGCGCTCGTACATGTATTTCTACATAAAGATTAACTACACACTTAGAAATAAGCTTACCAGAAGTTACTATAAAGTTAGGTATCTTACCAGATGGAAAGCCATGTTACTATAGCACTCTACAGTAACATCAAGTTACCACAGGGTGTAAAGCATGCATAGTATGTGACTTAAAAGTATGCTGCAATTATAAACGCGCCAGACCCTATATAGCGCATAAATATAGACAGACACATAGATACATAGAATAGGCCGGTAGTTAGGAGATACACAGATAGGCTGGTATACATGGATCGATAGTATACCCTTTGACCAGCTTTGAATGGGTGCGTTCGTTCAAAGGTCAACTTGCTAATAATAATCCGTGGATGCAGAGCCGTGTTACATAGGAGACTGGATCCAGTGTTACTACACATAATCTGATTATTCTGACGTCATGCTCATCTCTGGCAATCGTCAAATAAGACGACCGAGGACATCTAACCCATCGCTGCCCTGGTATAACACAGGAACCTGCTTCCTTTACACACATATCGTGAGACACGCGTTACAACGTGGCCATCAGATCCAGATCGGATGCCTCAGTCAACATACGCCTTAAGGTCAACAAGTTTTTACCAATTGCCCAACCTCAGACATAGCATTGCGCGAGTGCCAAGCGATTACCAAGGAAGATGAATTAAATTTGGATGTTTCATCTGAAGCAAAACAGTGATCTCTTTGACATGATTCTAGAGTTGTTAATGAAGGAGGCGGCTCTCTCTTGCTGGAGTTTTCTATAGCCCATATATGTTCAACCATTTCTTTGCTACCAGTCATTTCCCATCCAAATGGAAGCTCGTGAATGGTCAAAGCCACTCCCCAAGAACGCTAGAACCGAAGAATCGTCTTGCTGCAAGCTCAGTCTAACGCGTTCCAGTAATCTAAAACTTCGGTTTCAAAAAGTACTTGAGCTGCAATACACGCAGCATCAGTTGACCGGAGTATCATCTTGAATCTCGCTCCTTCACACCTCAGGTTTCAGAGCCACTGCCTACAGGCGTGGCCATTCCACCGAGACTGCGCTTCTAAAGTGTTATCGGATTTAGTCGATGCCATAGATTCAAAGCCAATTGGCGCTCCTATCACTACTTGATAATTATGTCGGCTGCATCTGACACAGTCGACCAAGGCATGCTTAATTAAAGCGAAACTCGAAATTTCTCACTCGTTTGCAATCAAGGATTGGAACGCTCAGTTGGCTTCGATTCTTACATAAAATGGTGGCGCCCACAGTCTGTTCATTTGGCAGTACTGTGACCGCAAGCTTGAAGCCCTCTTCATTTCTACTATAACTATGTTTTACCCTCTCTGCTTTTGTAATTATAAATGAAACCGCTGATGTGGAGCGGATCTTACAAACACAATGGGCTCCCTGCCATCGTTGCTAAGGCGTGGACTATACACAGTTTACTTCATCTGTGAGATATTTCGCCTAACTGCCGAACTGAAGCAGAGAGTGCTGATGTATATCAGAGTAATGTTTCGAGTGAGATGCTCCTAACTGTCTCCAAACTCAGTCCTATCAAACTCGGAGGTTCTCAAGGTATCACGCTCCGGTTACTGACCATTCACGGCGGCAGCAATACCTCTGCTGTGGGTAGTTCACGGCCTGTGGACGCCCTCCAAACCAACAGAGTCCCACTTTTGGGCAGCTGTATCACTATGTCGCCAATATATTTTAACCAACTGCGTCATTTTAAGCCCACTGCAGATTCATTCCTACTTCATTCGCCGCGATCTTGGCCAGCAACATCATAGTTTCCAGAGTTGACTGCTGCAACATACTACTGGGCCGGAAAGCCGACTTTGTCAGGTGAAAGTGTTTTTCTCTGTTGCACGTCTTCGATTAGGTAATTGACCTTCTGCGCGACAACTGAACTGGTAGTGGATTTTCTTACAAACTGTTTCCAAAGCATAAGAGAATATCTTCTGGCAAAAGGATATATTTTATTTCTCCATTGGGGTAGCAGACAAACCTTAAGGAACATATTAGAATTTTGTCTTAAGATCTTTGCATCTTACATGTTCCAATGTTTTCATAGAGGTTTGGCTTCAATGTCGCTGGATTTCTAGATGCATTCAAATCTCAGTTCAAGAGTGTATGTTGAACCCATCAAATGTCATTATCAGGCCTACCCATGAATTGATCTTATTGAGTAGTAATGTGTTATTGTTATCATCACTAAAATTTGAAAAATCCCTCAAAATAACGACAGTTTTCTTTATTCGCTAGGAATTTATTCCACCTCTGATGCAATATCTGCAAGTGTGTTCCAGTAAAACTGAAAACACTGCTCTTCCACAAATCCTATCTTGATTCCTCTCCTTCTCTTAGTTCACTTGGATGCTTCAGTTCTAAACCCAAGAAACTGTATCCGTCTGCCTGCCTGGCTCCTTTGGATCTTGTACCTGGAACCGATTCTGACCTCCACTGCCTATCAAATTTCTGTTTTGACTAACCGCTTGCTCTCTTTAGCTGATTATCGCGAGCTATCTATACGTCATATAGTACTAAATCTGGAAACTGTCCAAATACAGCGGTTCTTATCTTGAACTGAGCTTGAGATGAAAGCATACTAATTCAACCGGATGGAAATTTCTTACTCCAAAATTGATATCGGTTGTCGCGCAGAAGGTCAGTTACCTAATCGGACACGAGCAAAAGCATTTTTAGCTTTTATTATGTCGTCATGTCTTCGCCAGTAGACCCAATTATAGCCTCCTTTATCCATATTACACGTCAAAAAGGGAACTCTAACGAGACCACATGTCCCGCTAACTAGGTAGGCCTGTATTCTACAGCGGAACATTTTTATTACAATGCTTTGCGGTGATTTGTTTGTTATGTAAATGTTTTAATGCAAATCGACAAAGAAACAAAGACTAATTTTTATTCACATGGAAACTATTCTATGTCAGCAATATGATCTCCGGCTGTGTCAGCACATGCAAACAAAACTAAATAATCTTTATTCCATTTTAACGATAACTGATTAGCATCTATTTAGAGTCAGAAGTGGTTGTCCAGAGATGATGGTGAAGGACATTATTAGCAACAACCCAACTAACTGAAATACTGCGGCAATTAGATGAGTTTAATAACTGAATAATTGAGGTCTGTAGGTTTGGAAATACCTCTATGCGAAGGGAATAGACGGATCCGCTTCTGTTGGTCAGACGATGGACTATTTCGTTTCCCAACCAAAACTCGCCTCGTCCTATCTCTCCAAATCCATTCTTGTATTCCGTCCAGTTTCGGTTGAAGTTCAGAGATCCGTCAAAACGGTGCATTATGATTATCCAGTTGTTTACTGTGGGGAGCAGAATAAGACCTTCTCCCAAGTCAATATCAATCTCCAGCTGGACGGGAACTCCACCTGTACAAGAAAATAACGCTTTAGAAGATATGATGCAATCATACATTTAGCGGAAGTGGAATTACACGTCCACATTCACTCTGGGGCCTAACTCAGAGATAAAATTATATTAATTTTAGTGACCAATACAGAAACGATATATAACGATTATTATACAAAATAATAAGCAGTAATAATGATAATGCTTTATTAGGCCTGGTAAATTATAATAATTATAATACACACAATAATAATAATAATAATAATAATAATAATAATAATAATAAATAATAATAATAATAATAATAATAATAAATAATAATGGTCCGCGAACATCGACCCACTAAACCGAGCAAGACTGGGAGCAGTTTCATCGCCCCACGCCGGAGACTGGCTTTCAACCGTGCCAATTGCTTCCTGCGGACTGGGTCTGAGCAACGAAGCGATCCGAGTGGCGATTGGCCTACGCCTGGGCCTCAACCTATGCGCTTCACATCAATGCCAATGTGGTCAGATTGCGGACCCTGGAGGTCACCACGGACTGGTGTGCAAGCAATCTGGAGGAAGAGCAAGCCGACACTTCGCAATGAATGACCCCATAGCCCTTCAGAGAGCAGACATCCCCAGCTCGAAAGAACTCCCAGGGCTTCAGCGCACCGACGGGAAGAGACCGTATGGAGCGACGCTAGTACCGTGGGCAGAGGGAAAGTACATGACCTGGGGCCATATTCATGGGGCAGGAGTAAGCTACTCCGGGTGTAACGCCTACTCTGGGAATAACTATTCTCTGAATAAAACTTATTCGTAGTCGGTATTCATAAACAGGCGTAGACGGCCGATTAGTTACTCTGGGTGTAAAGTGCGCTTACGCTGGGTTTTCCCAATATTTGAGTGGTTATCGTTGATTGCGCATGCGCAAGAGCTACGGTGAAGTTGGGACAGATCAATGCCTAACGGAAAGATGCGGCACTTCGAATGCAACATCGTCAGAAATCTCGCCAAATTTTAACATTTTGTGACGGCGAAATGAAAGGTAATTTAAAGGTCGCCGTTGGCGAACGAAACGAGTTAATTACAGATTCGCTTAAACACTTATTGCTGTCTAAAACGTCGTCGAATGCAACGAACAACGACGACCGCCATTTTGTTAATCGCCTTTAAGCTGTGAATAGAGGACTTACTCCTACCTCAGAGTCGGAATAGCCTTATTCGCAGCGTAGAGCGTTGCACCTGTCTCATGAATAGCGATTTAATCCGCTACTCCCGCGTAGGCCAGATTTAAGCCACGAATCGGACCGTGGGCAGGGGGAAAGTACATGACCTGGGACGTAACCAGCATCCATACTTGCGCAGCATCTTACATTCAAATGACGTCGACAACACCTGGGAGCGCAGCTGAACTGGCAGCCTCGCGCAAAATCACGAAATATGCAGATCTTCCCGCAACTCACAACTTCGTTCCCATTGCCCTAGAATCACTGGGCCCGATAAATAGGTCAGGACGAGAGTTCATTTCGGAACTAGGACGTCGGGTGACTGCCGCCACCGGCGATCCCTTGGAAACCATAATATCTGTTCCAGCGTTTGTCAATCTGCACGCAGCGGTATAACGCCATAGCATTCAGAGGGACTTTTATGCACAACACCGGGGACGAGGACCACGAGCCATATTAGGCGTGATTATTCTTCGGAATTGCTTTTAGAAGCCTGATGGATCATTTATACCTAGGGCAAAAATAATAAAATAATTTTTATTATTATTATATTATTATTATTATTTCCAGAATAATAATCTTATCCAGCAGTCTCCGGACTTTTTAGGCCACCTGTGGGATCCTTGATACTTCGGGTATAAAAAATAATAGTAATAATAATAGCCTAATAATAATAATAATAATATAATAATAATAATAATAATAATAATAATTGTCGGTTAGTGGCGCACTGCAGGACCCTTACGACCAGGCCAGACTAAGAGCGGTGCAGTTCCCTCATGCCTCCGACTGGCTACATGCCCTCCCTTTGACCGCATAATGATCTGAGGATGAGCGACGAGGCCGTGAGAGTTGCGGCCGGTTTGCGCTTGGGCCTGGCCATTTGCGAGCCGCACACGTGCGCATGCGGTGCTCCGGTGTCGTCCAGAGGCTCACATGGCCTCTCCTGCCATTTGGGGTTTGGACGTCAGGCTAGACACTGCGCCGTCAACGAGCCTATCATCTACCGCAGCCTCAACAGAGCCGGCACCCCTGCGGTTAAGGAGCCGTCTGGCCTCACCAGATCGGACGGGAGGAGGCCTGATGGCCAGACCCTGATACCGTGGGGCAACGGGCGGACCTTGATATGGGACGCGACGGTGGTGGATACCGTGGCCGCTTCATACATCCCTGAGACGGCGACCGAGGCTGGAAGGGCGGCGGAGTTGGCTGCCACAAGGAAACACGCCAAATACGCAGATCTACAGAGGAGGTACACCTTCGTCCCTGTAGCCCTGGAGACCACTTGGCCCTCTCAACAGAGAGGGCCTCGCCTTCATCTCCGAGATGGGTGGCCGCCTGACGAAAATATCCGGAGACACCCGGAGAGACAGGATTCATCCTCCAGCGCCTGTCGGTTACGGTCCAGCGCTTCAACGCGGTTGCCTTCCAGGGCACCATGTCGAGGTTGCCCGGCGCTGAGGAGCGACCACCTCAACAACACTAAGCCTTACCGTGTTTTAACAATGACAATGATAATAATAAAAATAATAATAATAATAATAATAATAATAATAATAATAATGATAATAATAATAATAATAATAATAATAATAATAATAATAATAATAATAATAATAATAATAATAATAATAATAATAATAATAATAATAATAATAATAATAATAATAATTCCAAAAGATCTCAGTCACAATCCAGCGGTTCAACGCTATTGCGTGCCTGGGTTCGATGAGGCCCTAGAACCTTTATTTTAAGAACCATGATTTTAAGAACTCTGATTTTATAAGAATAATAATAATAATAATAATAATAATAATAATAATAATAATAATAATAATAATAATAATAATAATAATAATAATAATAATAATAATAATAATACTAATAATAATAATGGAAGAATGCCAATTTAATCCTAACTTTACTTTTCCTTAGACAGATAATTGTATCATTGGCACTTAGCCTCTGGTCGAGCTCTGCGCTCTCTTCGACTAAGCTATTGGTCCATCAGCCCGCACCTCGGTCAGACAGCATCGAACCTTTCTCGGTTGTTGGCCCCTTTAGAAATAAGCTTACCAGAAGTTACTATAAAGTTAGGTATCTTACCAGATGGAAAGCCATGTTACTATAGCACTCTACAGTAACATCAAGTTACCACAGGGTGTAAAGCATGCATAGTATGTGACTTAAAAGTATGCTGCAATTATAAACGCGCCAGACCCTATATAGCGCATAAATATAGACAGACACATAGATACATAGAATAGGCCGGTAGTTAGGAGATACACAGATAGGCTGGTATACATGGATCGATACACAGATAGATGGATGGATGGATGGATGGATGGATGGATGGATGGATGGATGGATGGATGGATGGATGGATGGATGGATGGATGGATGGATGGATGGATGGATGGATGGATGGATGGATGGATGGATGGATGGATGGATGGATGGATGGATGGATGGATGGATGGATGGATGGATGGATGGATGGATGGATGGATGGATGGATGGATGGATGGATGGATGGATGGATGGATGGATGGATGGATAGATGGATGGATGGATGGATGGATGGATGGATGGATGGATGGATGGATGGATGGATGGATAGATGGATGGATAGATGGATGGATGGATGGATGGATGGATGGATGGATGGATGGATAGATGGATGGATGGATGGATGGATGATGGATGGATGGATGGATGGATGGATGGATGGATGGATGGATGGATGGATGGATGGATGGATGGATGGATGGATGGATGGATGGATGGATGGATGGATGGATGGATGGATGGATGGATGGATGGATGGATGGATGGATGGATGGATGGATGGATGATGGATGGATGGATGGATGGATGGATGGATGGATGGATGGATGGATGGATGGATGGATGGATGGATGGATGGATGGATGGATGGATGGATGGATGGATGGATGGATGGATGGATGGATGGATGGATGGATGGATGGATGGATGGATGGATGGATGGATGGATGGATGGATGGATGGATGGATGGATGGATGGAGATGGATGGATGGATGGATGGATAGATAGATGGATGGATAGATAGATGGACAGATGGAGACAGACAGACAGATGAACAGATGGACAGACGAACAGATGGATGGAACAAACAGATGGATGGACAGACAGATGGACAGACAGACAGACGAACAGACAGAGATGAACAGACAGACAGACAGAGAGACGAATAGACAGACAGACTGGAGAGACGAACAGACAGACAGACGAACAGACAGACAGACGAACAGACGAACGAGACAGACAGATGAATGATCTGACAGAGACAGATAGGACGAACAGACAGACAGACAGATAGACGAACAGACAGACAGATAGACAGACGAACAGACAGACAGACAGACAAACAGACAGACATGGAGACGGACAGACAGACAGACAGACAGATGGACAGGAACAGACGGACAGATGGACAGAACAGACAGACAGACAGATAGACGAACAGACAAACAGACGAACAGAGACGAGACGAACAGATGGACAGACGAACAGACATGGACAGACGGACAGACAAACAGACAAACAGATGGAGACAGATGGAAACAGACAGACAGACAGACAGACGAAGAGACAAACAGACAAACAGACAGACAGACAAACAGACAGACAGACGAACAGACGAACAGACAAACAGACGAACAGACGAACAGACAGACGAACAGACAAACAGACGAACAGACGAACAGAGAGACAGACGAACAGACAGACGAACAGACAAACAGACGAACAGACAAACAGACGAACAGACGAACAGACAAACAGACAAACAGACGAACAGACAAACAGACGAACAGACAGACAGACGAACAGACAAACAGACGAACAGACAAACAGACAGACGAACAGACAAACAGACAAACAGAGAACAGACGAACAGACGAACAGACAAACAGACAGACAGACAGACAGACGAACAGACAAACAGACAGACAGACGAACAGACAAACAGACAGACGAACAGACAAACAGACAGACAGACGAACAGACAAACAGAGAACAAACACAACGAACAGACAGACGAACAGACAAACAGACAAACAGACGAACAGACGAACAGACAAACAGACGAACAGACAGACAGACGAACAGACAAACACGAACAGACAAACAGACGAACAGACAAACAGACAAACAGACGAACAGACAAACAGACAAACAGACAAACAGACAAACAGACAAACAGACAAACAGACAAACAGACGAACAACAGAACAGACAAACAGAACAGACAAACAGACAAACAGACGAACAGACAAACAGACAAACAGACAGACAGACGAACAGACAAACAGACGAACAGAAACAGACGAACAGACAAACAGACAAACAGACGAACAGACAAACAGACAAACAGACAGACAGACGAACAGACAAACAGACGAACAGACAGACAGAGAACAGACGAACAGACAAACAGACAGACAGACGAAGACGAACAGACAGACAGACGAACAGACAAACAGACGAACAGACGAACAGACAAACAGAACAGACAGACGAACAGACAAACAGACAGAGAGACGAACAGACAAACAGACGAACAGACAGACGAACAGACAAACAGACACGAACAGACAAACAGACAAACAGACAAACAGACAGACGAACAGACAAACAGACAAACAGACGAACAGACAGACAGACGAACAGACAAACAGACGAACAGACAAACAGACGAACAGACAAACAGATGAACAGACAGACAGACAAACAGACAAACAGACGAACAGACAAACAGACGAACAGACAAACAGACAAATAGACGAACAGACAGACGAACAGACAAACAGACAGAGAGACGAACAGACAAACAGACGAACAGACAGACGAACAGACAAACAGACAGACGAACAGACAAACAGACAAACAGACGAACAGACAAACAGACAGACAGACAAACAGACGAACAGGCAGACAGACGAACAGGCAGACAGACGAACAGGCAGACAGACGAACAGGCAGACAGACGAACAGGCAGACAGACAAACAGACGAACAGACAAACAGACGAACAGACAGACAGACGAACAGACAAACAGACGAACAGACAGACAGACGGAAAGACAGACAGACAGTCGGACAGACATATAGACAGACAGACAGATAGACAGACAGACAGATGGACGGATATATATTATAATTATAAATATACATAATATGTAAAATGATGGAAGAATGGAAGTATGGATGAACGAAAGGATGGACGGACGGTTGGACGAAGAGAAGGTTGCTGAGGCAGAAAAATCGTGCAACCATCTTTGCATTTCACAATAATTATGCACTCTCATATCGTTCATAATTATGTTCTAACTCTTCATTTCTTCCTCTGACTAAAGCCTTGCATACACGTTTTCAGATTTGAATCGGAGGAGGAGATGTATATGTCACCTTCGGGTGAAAGGTAACTAAGCCAAATTTTGGGCGTTGACGTTTATCCCGCGCCCTCGCGCGTATGTCTGTGTGTGTGTGTGTGTGTGTGTGTGTGCGTGTGTGTGAGCAGTATGTATGTATGTGTGTGTGTGTGTGTATATATGTATGTACGTGTGTATGTATGTATGCATTTATGTATCTATGTATATATGCAGCCCTTTCTGTCTCTGTGTCTCTCGGCGTCTGTCTGTCTGTCTGCCTGTCTGTCTCTCTCTCTCTCTGCAGTAGTCATTCAGTCCGTCCGCCCTTTCCTCCGTCCGTACGTCCGCCCGCCCGGCCGTCTATCCATTTATCCGTTTACCCGTCAAACTATTTATAATAGTTTAACCGCGGATAATATGCTAAAAATAATCTTTGTAGGCGGCAAACGCCTATGTTGTCATACGCTGCCGTTAAACTGTAGATCCATATTCGGCCTCCTCTTTGGCGGGAGAAATTACGAAATTGGGATTGAACGCCGTGATTGGTTATACGAGACCCAGACTCCATGAGGCTATGCGTCTAGACTTTAGATAACTGTGCAGTGCATCTGCAATCGAGTCCGTTGCGTTTACTGTCTATAGAGTTGAAGTTCGTATACAACGGTTATTGAACAGTTTTTCGAACAGGTAAAACGTAAACTTTTTATAGTCTAGGGTAATTATGTACACAATATAACAATACTTGAAACACTTCCTTCATGCTGGAATGTATCTATGTTTGTGTGTAACGGTGTCAATTAAAACCTATAGGCTTTTGTTAAGAAATAATTAGGCCTGTGTACTATATAGAAAGTTACTTGGGGCACGCAAAATGAGTTAACGGCACTTTTGGCACGCACCCTTAATAACGTTTTCCACCTCTGCACTGGCGTTCCGTATAAGGCAAAGATGCAAGTGTGTAGGGGCCTAAGCATTGTCATCTGCTGAGCGGTGACTGCAAGAGACTTAGGCAATAAATTTTCATTTTAACGATTACCACGTCAAACTGATGTTTGACTTTATTGTCATTGTTTGAAAGAACTGCATGGTATGGCAGGTATGGTAAAGTGCCCAATTACTGGCCACATATTTTTTCAGCATTATATAGTATATTAGTCACCATTTTAGTAAACTTAGCTTTCATATATTACATTTTAGATAACGAAAAACACCTAAAGTTCAGAATAACGCCAAATTATTTATATGGTCAGTTTCAAATGGAAGCTGGATTGATGAAAATAAATGTTTGCCTAAATGGAGGTTGGTTTCATGAAACTAATATTTTGCTTATTATTACAGATACTTAATGAGTGCCAGCTCCGATTTAGCAAGAACCTCCGTTGGGAAATGGAAAAGAACCAACCTCGGTCTTTTCCAAAATTGCTTCAGCATAAAAACCAGAGTTGGCCTACATTTATGCCAATCGTCAATTCTTCCATACAAGACTGTTTGGAAGAAGAACAGAAAAAGGTAGGGTTACATGCAAGATTTGTATAAATTCAAAAAAATAGTATTTTGTAATTATTATTTTGTTATATCCGCGAAAATACGGTATTATGGCTGTCTTTAGGTGTGAAGGTTAATAAATAATGGCGTAACAGTAGTCAATTTTTCCACATAACAGTCTTTATAGAATAGGCCTAGATGTTTACATTTCACCACCACCCAAGCCATCATCATCATGTAATCCTAGTGCCACACCCTTAGCAAATTTCAAATGGGGCCATGGCCTGATTGGCCCCATTCTAGATCCGCCCCTGATCATCACCACCACCACCACCATCATCACCACCATCATCATCATCATCATCATCATCATCATCATCACCACCACCATCATTATCATCATCGCCATCATCATCATCATTATCACCACTACCACAGTCATCATCATCACCACCATCGTCATCATTATCACCACCACCATCATTATCATCATCGCCATCATCATTATCATCATCGCCATCATCATCATCATTATCATCACCATCATCATCACTATCATCATCATCACCACCACCATCATCATCATCGCCACCATCATCATCACCATCATGATCACCATCATCACCACCACCAGTAGGGTGGTTGCATCTCTAATGGAAAATTTTCAACGTCACTTGTTTTCTTTCGCCAACCCGGCATTCCGTGCCAATTGGTTTAAAAGTAATGTAGCCCAGAAATTATCAAGATCGAACAATATCTAGGACTCGCACAACGTCTTTGAAATTTTGATTTTTACAAATAATTTTCGTCATTGCGAGTATAAGTATGTGATTCACATTTTTGGACCTATGTTTAGTTTTGAACGGAAAGGCTAGAGGATTTTACTACAGCACAACTAAAAAATAATTTCCACAATGCTTAATGTTCTCGTTGATTGTTTATTATTTATTTTTATTGGCATTTTAGTGGTATTTGATCCGTGAGTTCCTGAGACCGATAACCACAAATCCATCCATGCAAGCATACAATGTTAGGTCTAACTTAAATCTTCACCGGGCTCAATAGGGCGCAGCTTTCATGGCACCAATACTTGCATGTTAAGCATTGAATCCACGTTTCTTCGTGTTGGTCGCTGTAAGCTGTAAAGCTCTCTGCAGTACGAGCAGTGGAAGCTGGTGTCACTCTCCACTTTGTGGCACTCTGCTGTTGCTGGTTCTGTTTCTTCTGCTTGTGGTTCCTCTGCTTCTGTTTCTTCTGTTGCTGGTTCTACTTCTGATTTTTCTGCTTCTGGTTCTGGTTCTTCTGCTTCTAGTTCTTCTGCTGCTGGTTCTGCTTCTGCTGCTGGTTCTGCTTCTGGTTCTTCCGCTCCTTGTGCATCTGCTTCTGGTTCTTATGCTTCTGAGTCGTTTGCTTTTTTGCATCCAAAGCAACTCGTTCTCGGCACCAACAATTAAAGGAGCGTGCCGTCAAGCGATTAAGGCCCCATTGACATTAACTAAGTACTAAGTAGCAATAATAATAACGGTACTAAATTATTTTAATCACTAATCAGTGTAATCACTAGTAATCAGCAATAATGTCATTGTGTTGTAATCTGGACCTACTATAAGTGGTTGAATTTATTCCTAGTTTATGTATTCATTGTTGATTACAACTATTATGCTTACTGTTGGAGTGTTCGCATATTGATTATGGTAAAACTTTGATGGTGTTGTGCGAGTCCTAAATATTAATATTTTTCATACAACTTTTTGTGTGATGTTTCTGGAGGAATGGAACCAAATGGAACCTTGACGAACAGTAGATTCACACTTTTATTTTTAAGGACCACCCTAACCACCAGGGTCACATGCAAGATTTTTATAAATTAAAACACTTAGTGTTTTGTAATTTCATTTTGGTCAGGTGAAAGAAGATTGTCGGTTGACTGACACTGTTTGCTGCCTAATTGATTGTTGACAATTTCTTCCTTCATGGAAATGTCACATGTATTTCAAATTTATGTGAAAATAAAACTTCTCATTAGTCAATCTGTTTTTCACATACAAAACTTGATTTCACTTAAGGTATTTCACATGTGGAATGTCACATGCTGGATGTGACATTTTTGTGTGTGAAATTTTAATTTATATTCTGCTTTCACATGTGAAATACCTTATTTCACATGAAAAAGTGTGATTCACATATTTTAATATTCATTCATTCATTCATTCTGAACATTTATATAGCACCCCTTCAAAAGAACCTACCCAGGAGCGCTACCAGCCCAGCCAGGACTAAAGAAAAAGACTTGAGCGACTTGTAAAAATCCTGCATGGTGGACCGTGAGTAAAGAGCGGAGCTCAAGTCGTAGGACATTCCAGATGGAAGGGCCCATAACTGAAAAGCACAGTGCTGCTTAATATATATCGTATCGTATCTAAAGATTTATATAGCGCCTCACTCAGAATAACTATTCAGAGGAGTTCTCAGCACGAAACCCTGGGGAAAAGAAACGTCTTTAAGGAACGAGAGACCATAGAAGAAAACCCAGTCATTAGTTTAGCCCTTAATGAGGGAGAAGGTCATTCAAAGTAGGGGGCCAACCACAGCAAATGCCCGGCGTTGAGCCGAAGCAGTCCTAGTCCTAGGAACAAAAGATCAAGCCAATCAGCGGATCGCAAGGAACGAGATGAAGTCGCAGATAACGGCTTTTACATATAGTCAGCTGCATGTATATTTTACATTCAGAATTATCTTGAGCGAATTATTGCAAAAGAATTATGAATTTGTTGTAGATTTTGAGACATCTGCAGCTGCCTGTTGTTAATGGAGAAAGCATGAAATTTTTCTGCCTACTCAATGAGGTAAGAATAGCACTCTAGACAATAAAGGTCATGTGTTTACAAGTTCGCGTGCTATCATTTTGCCTGTTTTGGGAAACGTTTTTCCAACATCACTGAAGCAATAACACATGTATCATCCTTGCATCTTCAGTGCAAATGATTATCATATTTCGGTATTCTCGTATGCAAATGACTGAAGCTTGCTGAATGATGCAAACATTGATGTAAAGAGGGGGACTGTTTTATTCTGACTTATCAAAAGCATGCCAAGCGAGCATCATTTGTGTAGAGGTTAACTCCTTGGTTAGTCTTTTTTGATTCAGTACCCTAACCTTTGTCAGAACTTCCGACCCATTTCAAACTTATCATTTCTCTCCAAAACCTTAGAATGACTTGTTTCCATGCAACTTCTGCCCTATCTTGAACATTCAGGACTCCTCCCTTTTCATCAGTCTGGCTACAGGGCTTATCACTCCACAGAAACAGCCCTTCTCTCTCTACTTTCTGATATCTATTCAGCTGTTGACAGGTCTCAGCTCACTCTTCTTGCTCTTTTTGATGTTTCTTCAGCCTTCGACATGGTCGACCATGAAATTCTACTCCAACGCCTTGAGACCTCCTGTGGACTCAAAGGTTCTCCACTTCTTTGGCTTCGGTCTTACTTGTCTGATCGCACTCAAATGATCATTTCTGGTGACTCCAGAACTCAGTGGGTCCCTGTTAAATTGGGTGTTCCTCAGGGTTCTGTCCTTGGACCCGTCTTATTTATTTTATATACGGCTGGTATTTCTTCCCTTTTCCCAAATCATTCGGCTATCGGCCATCTTTTTGCTGATGATGTCCAGGCATATGTTTGTGGGCCCCCTTCTGCTCAACTCCTTGCTAGTCACATTGACGCTCTTTCCCAGGATCTCCATCTGTGGATGTCCTCTAATCGCCTCTCTTTAAATTCCTCCAAAACCCAACTTATTTGGTTTGGTACACCACAGCAACTCCTGAAACTCGACTATAACTTGCTCTCTGAAAAGTTTCCGCATTTCACATTCTCATCTAGTGTCCGTGACTTGGGTGTCACCATAGACAGCTCTCTTACCTTCACTGAACACATATCCAAGCTTACCCGCTCTTCTTACTTCCAACTTAGGCGTCTTAGAGCTATTCGCATATCTGTTTCATCCTCTACCATCACCTCAATTGTCCATGCTTTTGTCTGTTCTCGAATTGACTATTGTAATTCTCTCCTTGTTGGCTTACCCAAGGTTCGTCTATCTCCTCTTCAATCTGTACTGAATGCTGCTGCCAGACTTATAGCTCGCCTCCCTCGATTCTCTCACATCTCTACATTTATGACTGAACAACTTCATTGGCTTCCTCTCTCTGTGCGCATCCAATTCAAAGTTCTCATTCTCATGCTCAAATCTCAACTGGGTCTTGCTCCAAAATATCTTTGTCACCAAATTCTCCGCCCCTCTCCCACGTCAAAGCGTCCTCTCAGATCCTCTGACCGGCTTGACCTTTTTGTTCCCCGTGTTAGGACCACAATGGCTCAATCCAGGTCCTTTGTGTGCATAGGTCCCTCTCTATGGAATCGACTTCCTCTTCTCTACGCTCTACAATCCTCTCTAGTAGCATCTCTACCTCTTTCTCTCACCTTAAAACCTTCCTTTTTCCTCGGAGTACCTCTCACTGGGAGCGCTTCTGAAAGGCTTATGCTATGAGAAGCGCTTTATAAATGATCAAATACAATACAATACATCTTTTAATCCTTTTTAACCTTCGTAGGACGGCCACATTTTACGCTACGTTGAAGGCGGTGTGGGGTAATTTTTTACCCCAATGACATTTTGAATATCTCAGCTCATAGATAAGGTACAATAAGAAACGAAGTATCGATTTCAATAGATCCAAGGTCAAGGAATCGATTTCTCGTAGTGGCAAAAGTGTGGGAGTACCATAATCCAAGATGGCGGCCAATATGGCCGCCGAAACACAAACATATGCATATCTCAGCTCACAGGTAAGCTACAATGACAAATGAAGTGTCGATTTCAATAATTCCCAGGTCAAGGAATCGAATTCTCTTGGTGGCAGTAGTGTGGGATTGTTACTATCCAAGATGGCGGCCAAGATGGCCGCCCAATTAAAGATATATGTATATCTAAGCTCATAGATAAGCTTCTTCTTCTTGTGGTTCTCTGCCTCTTAGGCAGGTTCAAATGTCCGACGTCGCCACTCCTCTCTTTGTTGAGCCTCTTCTTTCAGCTTCCTGTAATCGTTTGTCATCATCCAATCCAGCAACATCTGTCTTGGTCTTCCTCTTGTCTTCCTCCCCTCCATTTTTCCTTCAATGATCGTTCTTAGTAGTGAGTCTCCTCTCAGCGTGTGCCCGATCCATTTCCTTTGTCTCTCTCTTATTGTGCGTATAAGGACTCTTTCTTCTCCAATTATTCCCAGCACTTCTTCATTTGTTATATGTTCTGTCCAGCTGATTTTTTCCATTCTTCTCCATGTCCACATTTCGAAAGCCTCCAGTCTTCTTATATCCGCTTTTCTCATTGTCCATGTCTCTGACCCATACAACACCACACTCCACACTAGTGTCTTTATCATTCTTATTTTCAGATTCCTGTTTAGTTTTCCTCTCAGTAATTCTCTCCTGTTTGAGAATGCCTCCTTTCCTATTGCTATCCTTCTTTTAATTTCTCTGTGGCATTTGGCCTCTGTCGTGATCATACTCCCTAGGTAGCAGAATTCTTTGACTTGCTCTATCGGTTTCCCTCCAATGTGTATTCTGATAAGCTACATTGACAAATAAAATGTCTAATTCAATATTTTCAAGGTCAAGGAATCGATATCTCTCAGTGGCAATAGTGTGCGAATGTTAATATTCAAAAGGGCGGCCATATTGGCCGCCAAAACAGAAATATGTATATCTCAGCTCATAGATAAGCTAGAGTGACAAATAAAGTGTCCAATTTAAGTTTTTCAAGGTCAAAGAAACGAATTATCATAGTGGCAATAGTGTGTTAATATCACTCTCCAATATGGCCGCCATTATGGCTGCCAAAACAGAAATACGTATAACTGAGCTCATGGATAAGCTAGAATAATAAATAAAGTGTCCATTTTAATATTTCCGAGCTCAAGGAATCGATTTTTCGTAGTGGTAATAGTAAGGGATTGTTGCTATTTAAGATGGCGGCCAATATGTCTGCCAAACAAAAAAACTAATATATTTGAGCTCACAGGAAAGCTACAATAACAAATTAAGTGTCAAATTTTATATTTTCAAGGTCTAGGAATCGGTTTCGCATAGCGACAATAGTGGGCGAATGTTACTTTCCAAAATGGCTGCCAGTATTGGGCCAAAACACAAGAATTTGTATATCTCAGCTCATATTTGCCGCCATCTTGAAAAGTAGCACTCGTACACTATTGCCAATACGAGAAACCGATTCCTGGACATTCAATATATGAAATTCGACTCTTCATTTGTAATTCTAGCTTACCTATGAGCTGAGATATACATATTTTTGTGTTTGGGCGGCCATATTGGCCGCCATCTTGGAAGGTAAAACTCACACTATTGCCGCTACGATAAATCGATTCCTTGACCTTGAAAACAATAAATTCGACAATTCATGTACTATTCTAGCTTACCTATGAGCAGAGACATACATGGTTTGTTGTTTTGGCGGCCATCTTGGCCGCCATCTTGGAAAATAAATTTGTCGAAATTATTGCCACTATTGAAATTCATTTCTACGGTAGACTTAACACTTTATTTCGGATTGCAGGTTACTCATGAGCATATATCTGTAAAACACACATTTTCATTATGAACGAAAAAAATACGACGTTGAGGACGATGTGGGGTAAATATTTACCCCATGACACTTTGGACTCACATATCTTTTTCCCACAACATGACATCGTCATGGTTTTGGTGTCAGAACATGCCATTGGTCCAAACTTGTAAACACATGGAATGTCAAATGTTACCTACCACTATTGTTACCAGTTACCTCAGTCCCTCAGGACTGACCTTTTCTCTATTTCTTTTGACCAGTTCCGCAAGCACCTGAAAACCTCCCTTTAGGCCTACCAATGAAGAGACTGGCTCGCGTCGGGAGCGCCTCTGTTTTGAGTGGCGCTATATAAATGCTTGATTACGATTACGATTACGATACGGTTGTTCCGCAATCAACATCCAAACACCCCTGGGTTAATTATTTACCCCGCTCCGTCCTATAAGGGTTAAGTAATATGGCTGTCTTTTGGTGTGAAGGTTAATGGCGTAACAGTAATCAATTTTCCACATCAGAATTGTTTAGAGTAGATGTTTACATTTCTTATATTTTCTGACTTGTTCAACTCATGTAATGGCATGAACAGTATTAAGTCATAATTTTATGTTAAGCACAATATTGTGGCTCTTTGAAGGTGAACTCTGTTGAATTTAACTTTTCGATGTTTTTAGGATCCGTCATCAAATTATCTGGTGATTCATCTCCGAAAAATGATGGAGGCCAACCCGTTGATGGTGTCAAGCATCGCTGTGAGAGCCAATGGCAAAGAGGTGGTGTCTCGGATTGTGGACCTTCCACAGGCTGTCTGCTGTCTGATTGCCACCTACTTCATTCTGGACATAGTATTCCCTCCTACTTTGACGAAAACATTATAACCAATCATCCTTCCACCAATGATAATTATAGGCATCCTAGGTAACGGGACTCGTCCCTTGTAGGGTTTCCTGCTGTGAGATCAACTGGACAATTTTGAAGTTTGATCTGAACCTATATTTGCAAGACACTATATTATTGTTCTCTGTTCTATGTGTAATAGTTACTGCATGTCACGTCACGGTTGTTATCTCATAATAAACTCATTTTGATTTGATTTGGTTTAGAATAATTATTATTATGGATAAATTCATGGAGTATAGAGCTGAAGATTGTTCTAGTAAATATATCATTGAAATTTTCCTGTCCTAGTATAATACTGTATTGCATATTTCACTAATTACTACCATTGAAATAAATGTCACGGTTCCATCCATGGAATCCTACTAAAGAATCCAAGGAAGCAACACTGAAAGTTCCATATAGTAACCTACACAGTTTACTTTCAAGTATACTCAACTTGCCAAGTAGTATCCTAGACAGCATACTTTCAGAGTATCATGACGTTGCCAAGTAGTAGCTTAGCTTACTTTTGAAGTATTATGACCTTGTCAAGTAGTAACCTAGACAGCTTACTTTCAAAGTATCAAGAGCTTGCCATCTGGTTACCTAGATAGCTTATTTTCGAAGTATGAAGAGCTTGCCAAATAGTGACCTAGCCAGCTTACTTTCAAAGTACGAAGAGCTTGCCAAATGGTAACCTAGACAGCTTACTTTCAAAGTATGAAGAGCTTGCCAAATGGTAACTTAGCCAGCTTACTTTCAAAGTATGAAGAGCTTGCCAAATGGTAGCCTAGACAGCTTACTTTCAAAGTATGAAGAGCTTGTCATATGGTAACATAGACAGCTTACTGTCAAAGTATGAAGAGCTTGCCATATGGTAACCTAGACAGCTTACTTTCAAAGTATGAAGAGCTTGCCATATGGTAACCTAGACAGCTTACTTTCAAAGTATGAAGAGCTTGCCATATGGTAACCTAGACAGCTTACTTTCAAAGTATGAAGAGCTTGCCATATGGTAACCTAGACAGCTTACTTTCGAAGTAACATGCGCAGGTTGCTATATGGGTGGGGATATCATAACCACCTGATGGACAAGGGAAAGTAAGCCTAACCTTACCATATGACAAAGTTCGGGTTTAGAGTGTATTCCCTGATTCACTCGGGGAATGTATACATTCCCTGAAAAAACCAGGGTATATACATATACCCTGAAATATTCGAGTGATTTCTATGCACTTACCCTGACTACAATAACACATTAAGCCAGATTTCTATACACATACCCTGAAAATGTCAGGGTATGTGTAACATTTACTGTTACATTTCACACTGTGTGATAGGCATCTGCCAAACCGGCAGATTACCTTAACCGCCACATCTGAACCGCGGTTCACAGAGCAATTTCTTCATCTCTGGAGACGTCAGCATCCAGCAGAAGCTCGTTTTCTCTGAGTTTATATTTGTTTCTGATTTGGTTCTGTTGCCACTTCACCCATAGGCGTAACTTTCTATTGTGACGGTGGTGTCCGGTCACCACCACTTTTAAAAGTGGTGGTGATAGTCACCACCACTTTTTGGTCCTGCAATAAAATATATTTTTTAACATTAAAGCATTTGGCTGTCTACCGTCTAGGCTATCATGAATACTTAACATCGCAATGGCGGCAATGCTGACAGAGGCCTCCACAGTGTCTCCACACTACCTTACTAACTTACTTACATATGTTTGGTTTCATAATTTGGTGACGACGTGAATTTTGTTTCTAAAAGAAGGTAAAAATTATCAAATTCATATGGAAAACTGGATCGATTCATTGTAAAGAGACCGTGAAAGGCTATAAATGTGCATGTAATGTATTATGTTTCGGTGGTAGGCTGTAAGCTCTAACTGCAGTCTACGTGGTCATTAAGCGGGTAAAACCGTAGTAAATTATTTTATATTGTCAATTCAAAATGGAAGCTGGATCGATGAAAATATATAATTGTTATCCTACATGGAACTTGGATTGAGAAACTAATTCTTTGTTTAAATAGAAGTTGGATTGATGAAAATAATTGTCCCCGTAAATAGAGGTTGGATTGATTAATCTAAGTCTTTGCTTAAACAAAAGCTGGATCGATGAAGTATTTTTCGCTTAAATAGAAGTGGGAGTGACGAAAATAATTCTTGCCTAAAGGAGAAGTTGGATTGATGAAAAATTCTTGGCTAAATAGAAGTTTGATTGATGACAATAATTCTTGCTTTAACAGAAGTTCGATTGATGAAAACAATTTCTCGTAGGCCTATATGGAAGCTGGATTGATGACAATTATCATGGACATTAGTAGACTACTTAGATTGCTTAGGCTACTTACCAGCGTCAAGTACGGCACCGAAAACAAAATATTTTACCAACCAAAACTAGGGGATAACCAATTAGCTTTGATAATGATTATTGGTACCATAACGTCGATTATAATTATTGGAAGTCCAGTGGTAACCTAATGGGCTAGCTGGTCATTTAGTTTCATTCATTTAAAAGCCGCAGTATATAGCAGCCGGACAATGCGTAGCGAGTCTCTGAGGCTTCGACGCTGCTAGAGTCTCTTGTCTCCTTCGTAACTGGACTTGGAACACCATCGAACACTCTCTGGACAACCCTCTGACTTAACGCAGCGCTTGTGAATAAGCTGGTGTCCTGCGCTTAGCTAGCGTTCCAGTAGTACGTTAAAAATTAGGAGGAGGGGATTAGTCACCACCACTTTCCGGGGCAAAGTTACGCCCTTGACTTCACCTGACGCTGTAGAGTTGTCTACGGTCGAAGTATAATCTGCATGATGTCAACTATACTGAGTTGATAGACAACCTCAGCCGTGAGCTTTGTAGACAACGGACGAAGAGCACAGTATTTGGTCAGATGATTTTGGTATACCATGATCCATTTGTGATGTCCATTAGGCATAGACTGCATATCAATCACTTATCCACGTGAGCCATAGTCCGTCATCACTCGTTATGTTGGCGTACTTGACAGCCAATACATAAAACAAACAAATCTACATGCTTCAAAGTTCTTGTGAAATGTAATAGTAACTTAGATGTTACACATACCCTGAAATTTTCAGGGTATGTGGCTGAATGCGTTATTGTAAAGCTTTTCAGGGTAAGTGAATAGAAATCACTCGAATATTTCAGGGTATATGTATATACCTTGGTTTTTTCAGGGAATGTATACATTCCCCGAGTGAATCAGGGAATATGCATATAACCTAAAAATGTCAGGGTGTATGCACATTCCCTGATAATACACATTCACTGTAACATATACATGGTTGGTTGCGTAAATGGTTTCTTATGCATGTATGACTGTATGTACGTTTGCATAGAAATAGGTATATAATAGGCATGTAAGCATGTAGGCTATGTATGTATGTACGTATGCATGAATGTATGTATTAATGAATGTATGTATGCTAAGGCAGTCGAAATTTGCAGGGATAATTTTGTTGTTGTTTTCTTTATCTCTGACCCTTCCACCCCTGCGTTCTTGCAATAGAAACTTATCCTGCAAAATATAGTTGGGATTTGTCTACATTTAGGGCATATTCAATTAACTTCATTATTGGTAGCCTACTACATTAATTAAGCTGATACGTGAAGGCCTCCTAATTGTAAAAGAACGTTAAGAAAATTGTTTAGCCATTTTAGTATTGACTTAATGTGTAACAAAACATACGACTGTTTTTTTTATATTAATTTTTACTGTACTTTTAAACTTACTTTTAACTGTTACCTCCTTTTAACAAAAGGGAAATGTGTCTAAGTAATTGTGTGGGCGTGGAAGGAAAAACAAGTTGCAGAGATGGCAAGTTTGGATCAAGTTGGTTCTACTGAATCTTGTACATCATCTTCCATTAATGAAGACGCAGCTAATCCTTGCGTTTGAAGAAGTAACTGGTGGAGTCTTGCCATCGGCACTCAGACGGAGGAGAAGAATGAACATCCTCGCATAATTCTCTCATCACGCGATCGTACAAAGATCAATGACAGGCATGAAGCAGTCGGGTTGGTTGAATCCACTAAAGGGAAAGTTCTCTATTTTTCGGTGTCGATAGCATATTCGTGGTGTTATTCTCAAGAAAGCATTGAGCACCATGATGGGACCAACGATTAGCCATGAGAATCTTCTGTTCAAGCGATTCAATACATTCTAGAGTACATGTGCTGTCGCAGTTACTGATTAAAAATCTAATGTTGAAATTCCAGCTATAGTGGCGAAATGCTATGGAGGGCCTGTAGTGTTTTTGATGACGTCATAGACGTGACGATTACCGCGAACTTCTCGATCTTGGCCCGTTCTTAACTTGAAGGGGAGGGTTCCGTCTCTTGGCATGTCCTTCAGCGAGCCATGTGCCATGCACGGTGCATAGTTCATGGCAAGACTAATGTATGCATCGTAAATCCAATTACTAGTTCTGTGCAAGGAAAGGGAACACCTACTGAATGTATTTAAGCTTCCAAATAGTAAGTAGTCGGTGGCCAGTCAGGGGGTATAGGATAATGGTAACACTCTGGCACGAAGAGCAAAAGATCAGCACGGGCGCAGGATCGCTTCCGCTATCCTCCCAAAGTCGACTCAGCCTTTCATTCGCCATATGGTGTTGATAAAATGAGCAGCAGGGCGTGATGGGCGCCTTGCATGGCTGATAAAACAGTTAAATTCGACTCCAGTAATAACTTGTGATAATCCGTTCATATTATGAAATGTAATAATACTGGTGTTTGGTGTTTGAACTATTAAAAACGATGATAATAATTATAATGAATACACCCGTTGCATCACTCAACCCTGGCGACTTGCTGAATAAGTGAAGGCTATGATTTTGACAATAATAATACATCAACGCAGATGTTTGAGTAGGATCCTAAGCTTTCCTTGAAGAGAACGTGGAACAAGAGCCACTGCGTTTTGCATGTTTAGATCACTTCGTATGTAATTTCTTAAAATGTGACTAACAGGTTCTGGACCTAAAGCGTAGAAGTTCATGAAGTGTTAAATGCTTGGCAATCTTGTTGTGAGTCGTTGGATGAGTGTGGGAGTTGGCCGAACTACAATGGGCGCTCGTGCATTTCACGTTGCTGCCCCATGAATCGAACACTCTACCAATGTTTTCTGATGAGTAGAGCATAACTCCGAGATAACGAGCGACAGATGATCGTCACAGTGCCTGGCGTTGAAGTACAGAGTGATTGATTGAGCTTGGTCCATCAGTCACACAATATGAACTAAAAATTATCAGGGTCCAGGCATGGGCACACGGGATATATAACATAATACAGGCATCATTTATCATTTATACAGACGAGAAAACTCCTGGTTGTAGCCATGACTTCCAATTAGCCAAAGAGGATTCCGGTTCATTCACATTAATTTGTATTTCACTGCCATGACAAGTGACAAGAAACAGAGGTTCGACAATTGAACCGTATCATGAGGGACACATAGCAACGCGATATAGAGAGTGACGAAGCCCACATGGAACAGTAGTTTTCTGTAACAAAAACACGCAACTGTATAAATTCATGTTTGAAAGTCACGGGATAGACAATTAAGCAGAGCTGCACCAATAATAAAGGTTCACGAGTCGACGAAGATAAACAGACAATGAATCGTGAATAACTGTAGAGACAACTGTACAAAACGGAAGCTGTTAGATAATAATTGTTATAGTTAATGGACTTCTAAGTAATCACACGCAGTAATGGAATAATAAACTGCTGGTATTATCACCAACATCGTAAGTAATCACAAACTCTCTTCCTAGTTATAAAGCATGTGTATCACACTGGACATAATCCAAACCATAGCAAATATAACCATCAAGATAACAATATGCAGGCTGCCACCGACAGCTCAGTAATGCCACTGGAAGGGATAATTTAATTAGGCCTATAGGATCCCTCCATTTACCCTTCGATTATCGTTCTTTCTTCTGAGAGGACACTCACTACCAAACACGGTCAACGAAGGAAACATGGAGTGAAGGCGGGTAAGAGTAATACCTAGGCAGATGATGCAAGAGGAGGCCCTACAAGGACAGGAGTGGCGACGTCTGAAATATCAACTTGCCTTAGAGGCAGATAAGTAGTAAGGTAACTACAGATCCTGGCTCAGTCACGTGATCTATGACGTCATATCTATTAATAGCACAACAATGGGGAATTTGCTGACGTAGTTTCCATGACGACGGCATGCCCAGTTTCTGGCTCACCCACGCTCGACCGAACAACCATGAGCTAATTAACATATCATTATTGCATCACCTCACCTACTGCATCACCTTACCTATTACGTAACAGCTACTTCACCTAGTCACATGCATAGTTTCTCATACACACACGTTGAAGTATATTTTTGTATTGTGCATATGCTTAACTCTGCACGCGAGTTGGAATTTTATCATATAAACCATTCAATTTAAATACATAAAGCCAGCCCTTAAGCAAGTATAAATATTTATACATAACATTATACGAGCTTGGTTTTAATTGAAAAATGTTGCCAACTGTGTGACTTATTTACATACTTATTAAAATATTATATCTTTGAATTTGAATCCTTGTACAACCAAGGTGTTGACTCGTACTCGCACGACCATAGTTTATCCACCATTGTAGAGTACGAACCTTCCAGAGAATTAGCTAGTTTTCTAGTCATGCATTAGAAGTTGATGAATTTAAACACACACAAACACACACACGTCGATTTAGAAGTATTCAAATTACATCAGCATTCGAACCTACTATTTCACCAAATCAACAGATGACATTATAGCACTTTAGAAGTTATGCAGAGAAGCGCAAGAGAAGCGCGAGAAAGATAGACATTTGGAATTTAGAAGTTCGGGCGAGAGACAGTGACTTATTTACAGTGTGATAGGAGTCTGGAGATTTAGAAGTTGCAGATATTGGCAGAGTCCGAGAATAGCGGAGAGAGAGAGAGAGAGAGAGAGAGAGAGAGAGAGAGAGAGAGAGAGAGAGAGAGAGACACACACACACACAGATGCAGAAACTTCAATCTTTGTGAAACTAGTAGTCTCTGCGAAACTCGAGTAACCTAAGACTCGAGAAACTCACAACTCGGGAAGATTCAAATTGTGAAACTTAAAACTTGCGAAACGTAAAACATGAGAAACTCTCAACTCGAGAAGTTTAAAAATTGTGAAACCTAGAAACTTAAGACTCATGAAACATAAAACTTGACAAACTCACAACTAGCGAATCTTACAAATTGTCAAACTTAGAAATTTGGTCTTTGTGAAACTTGTAAACCAGCAATCTTTGAGGAATCCGCGAGTTGGAAAACTTAGAAACATACAAACTCGTAAAAGTTCGAGAGAATGAGAGAGTCACAGAATATGTGGAGAGAGCGAATCTTGAGAAACCTGCAACTCTAAGAAAACTTCAAACTTTGTATGACGCTTTAGAAGTTCGAGAGAGCGAAACTTGATAAACTTAGTGAAATTTGAAAGTCTTAGACATCTACGAACTACTGGTGAAACGTTTAGAGAACTCGCAACTTGTTAAACTTACAGCTCTTAGATAACTCGAAACCTGTGAAACCTGCAACTCTTAGAAAACACGAAACTTGAGAAACTTATAACTTTTAGGAAACTACAAACTTTGGAAAACTTCAAACTTTGTGTGATGCTTTACGAGTTCGATAGAGTCAGAAAGCATGAGCGAGAGTTACATTAGATTGATGTATAGAGCATTAGAAGTTCAAGAGATTGAAATTTGACATTGTGAAAGACAGAAGATTGATAGTACAAACCCGCGACTTTTCGAATGTACTGTGACATGAGCTGAAGGCTCGTATAGTTAAATTGCATATTTTAATGGAGCAGAGATAGAAGAAATGATTATTTGTAAAGCAAATGCACATCTTTCAGTTTACAACGTAATATGGATGTTTTCTTAGCAGACTTATGCAATTCTAGATTGTAAAGAGAGCTGCATTGAGAGTTTACTCGAGGGACTTACATATATTGAGCTACAAAGATTGTGAGGCATAGTGGTCGACTGGTTAGAGCGCCTGATCTGTACGAACAGAGTACGGGTTCGAGCCTCATCCGAGATAGTTAGACCTACTGTGTAGGGACTGGACATTGAGCAAGTCCTTCACTCACATTTTCTCTACAATACACGTGTATCGACGTATTCGACGTTTTCTGTACTTTGTAAGGAGGGAGGAGGATGAGGACGACACCCTTAATATAGTTGTATTATTACATTATATTATAAAAATTCACGAGACTATGGCTTGTTCACTAGAAGTTACAATTGCATAGGTCGAAAGATACACGAGATAGTCGGTGGTTTACTACATAAGATTGTTTGCATTATAAAATTGTAAATTCTAAGGAAACTACGGATGAAGTGAAGATTTCTAGCTTAAAATATTGGTTTGTATGGTGAAACTTTGATATCGCGAGGTTGAAAAGATGTACGGGGCGAAGGTTTACGTAGTAAATTGAGAACATACAGCTTGCGCGGAGAGGCATCCTTAAGGATTTCACATTGAATTTATAAATAATAATAATAATCTGCCAATTGCAGCAATGAGAACTCAATCACACATCGTACGACCATCGATTGGTCAAAATTCAAGTTGTCAATGGTATGAATACACATGCGTATCCGACAGTAGCTGTATCAATCGAAATCTAACATGTGATGGAAGAAACGATTGCTTCGACGGATCGGATGAGACCATTTGTCCTTTCACCGGTATGAGTATTATACATATGGATTTTGCTTATCATGATATTATTCAAAATATTTAATTATAAAATCGAAGAGACTGCAACAGAAAATCAGGATCCGAGATAATGATGTTCGGCGCTTACGTAACGAGATGTGATTCATGGTAGAAATGAACGCGTCAAGATCATATGTATACTATAGGAAACCTATACACTTACGCGATTTACATTTTAATTGTGTAATACATAGGTGGCGAACTTTATACCGGAGTCATCAATCGCATTTTCCTCGCAAATCGAGTCATAATCGGTGTCAGCATCGTCTCTATCGTCATCTCCGTGCTAGTCGTAATGTACATCATCAACGCATTTCGACGACGATCCATCTTGTTTCGAACCATCAGACGACAAGCTCAGACCATCGCGGAATACCAAGACACCTGTCTGAATCCGCCTCCCTACGACTTCTATCTACCACTCGCAACATCTTATGCGACCAATCCGCCAACATATGCACGGATTTCCACCGGAGGAGATGATTGTCTATAAGCTGAATCGACATTATTTGAGAAAGTAACAAATCTGAAAACGAATATATTGAGAAATTTACAACTTTCAACGAACTTTCAACTCGAGCAATGTAAAACGTTGATAACTTACAGCTTTTGAAAGCGCACAGCTTTTGAAATTGAAAATCTTTAGAGAACTTACAACTCGACAAACACAAGAAACTTAAAAATTGATGAAACTTGCAACCTTTGTGAAACTCGTGAAACTGTCAAATCGTGATATTTAAAACTTTTAGAGAACCTACAATCTTTGTGAAACTTGCAACCTTTGCGAAACTCGTGTGATTTAAAACTTTCAGTGAACTTACAACTTGAACAGATTAAAAATAGTGAAACTCGAGAAACGTCAATCTTTGTGGAGCTAGCGGTCTTTGCGAAACTTGAGAAACAGTAAACTCGTGAAATGTAAAACTTGGAATATTGAAAATTGTGAAACTTGCAGTCTTTGCCAAACTCGAAGACCCTAAAACGTGAGAAACTCACAACCTTGGAAGCATACGAAACATGAAGCCTAGAAACTTAAGACTAGTGAAACAGAAATCTGTAAGAGAACTTACAACTTCAGAAACTTCAATCTTTGCGAAACTAGTAGTCTTTACAAAACTTGAGTAACCTAAGACTTGAGAAACTCACGACTCGGTAAGAATCAAATTGTGAAACTTAACATTCGTAAAACACGAAACATGGGAAACTCACAACTCTGGAAGTTTCAAATTGTGAAACTTAGCATTCGTGAATCTTAGCATTCGCGAAACATAAAACTTGTGAAGTTTACAAATTGTGATTCCTAGAAACTTAAGACTCGTGAAACGTAAAACTTTTAGAGAACACACAACTTGGATAGCTTAAAAATTGTCAAACTTAGAAATTTAAAGCTCGTGAAACTCACAAACCCGCAAGCTTTGCGAAATCCGCGAGCTGGAAAACTTAGAAACGTACAAACGTCCAATCTAGCCCGGCCCGCCCCAGCCCCCAGCCCGCCCGCCCGCCCGCTCACACAAGTCTAATGGAACACGAAGCGGCGAAGCCGCTTCGCGTTTAGGCACTGTGGAGAAATCGTCAACTTATGAAAATTTGAATAAATGTCAACTTTTAAAACACTAGAGTTTCCGATGCGGTAGTCGATATCATTATCATCCGTCGTTGCACCTCGCCAGCGCACGTATCGATTACCGCGTACTTACCTAATATCGAGCGTATTCGCAAACTCGCAATCTACGCGATGTATTATAGATGTAGCCTATATGGTCAGAGGAGTATAACTCGTAGTCGTATGACTACTCATTTTAATTATTCTCATCGGAATATATGAAATCGATGCCGTCATTATTATTCAACAATGCGCACGCAATGCGTGTGTTATTAATATTGCTATTATTATTATTATTATTATTATTATTATTATTATTATTATTATTATTATTATTATTATTATTATTATTTTAGTATATAGGCCTATTTCGAGTGCGAGTTGTTGTTTCCATGGTAATTGCTACCTTCTCAATGTTTGGACGGACAACACGGTATACAATCTTTTCTCAAATTCGCGTGCTCTTTAACTATAGACTCTTCATACACCTCTTACGAGAACCTGAAAACCATTCTTTATAGTCCGTGTTGGGTTGGGAACACTGCTGTAGAGGCGCTATATAAATCCTCCGAATGAATTATATTCCGTAAACGGTTTTATTACGAATCTCTGGAAGGTTCGTACTCTACAATGGTGGCTAAACTATGGTCGTGCGAGTACGAGTCAACACCTTGGTTGTACAAGGATTCAAATTCAAAGATATAATATTTTAATAAGTATGTAAACAAGTCACACAGTTGGCAACATTTTTCAATTAAAACCAAGCTCGTATAATGTTATGTATAAATATTTATACTTGCTTAAGGGCTGGCTTTATGTATTTAAATTGAATGGTTTATATGATAAAATTCCAACTCGCGTGCAGAGTTAAGTATATGCACAATACAAAAATATACTTCAACGTGTGTGTATGAGAAACTATGCATGTGACTAGGTGAAGTAGCTGTTACGTAATAGGTAAGGTGATGCAGTAGGTGAGGTGATGCAATAATGATATGTTAATTAGCTCATGGTTGTTCGGTCGAGCGTGGGTGAGCCAGAAACTGGGCATGCCGTCGTCATGGAAACAACGTCAGCAAATTCCCCATTGTTGTGCTATTAATAGATATGACGTCATAGATCACGTGACTGAGCCAGAATCTGTAGTTACCTTACTACTCAGATAACCAGAAGTAGAAGATAGGATACTAGTTGTTCGAGTATTTAACGACATGTGATGGCTGCTGAGGCCGTTGTGGCCTCCTCCTTTATCGAGGCATTGAACTTGCACCGCATGACACTACTAGCTCTATACTGTAGTGGCGTGAGTTGCTATTGGATACGGCTTATTTCGATGCCCTCATATAACTGTCACAGACGCCATAAAGCGCGTAAATCTGGCGCTGTATAAATGGATATAATGGCAGCCTAATGTTGACAGGTCTTCGCTGAAAAGTGGGGTGGAAAATCAATTTCCGAGCTACCAGTTGGATTTGAAGCCATGGTCAAATCACTTGTGCTCTACATTTCTGGCAAACAGATTATATTTTCTCGATATATTTTAGGCAGAAAAACTTTGGCGGAAGTCGAGGCATGCTCACAGTTCGAAACATGCCATGGAATAATTGCTGAAAAGTTGACCAACTCTCGCGTCTGGAAAAGCCTACGTGACTAGATAGAGCGCCTCTGAGTAGGTTATCTTAGTGGGGCGCTATATAAGTTCTCGGAATGAATGAATCGATGCGTCATAGAGACGCCCAGACGCGCATCGTTAGGCTTTGACTGGTCCTGGATCGCTGTTGAGGGATTTCATATTTCACAATATGTATCAAAACAGGTAAGACTACATTTGGTCACTAGAACTTACAACACTAAATCTGTTAGGGTTTTAGACTTAATCATTATTATGCAGTATTATGGTAGTCGGACAAGTAAGTAGGTGCAAAATGAGACAAAAAATTATTTAGAAAGGGCCGTGCGGGCCGCCAATCAGCAGCCCACGGGCCGCATTTGGCCCCGCGGACCGCGGGTTGGCCATCCCTGGATTAAAGACTGCTCATCCACTCCTTTAATAAATTTATTATCGTTAAGCGTTAGTGGCAGTTATGCAAATTGTGATTTTGATTAGAGATACCTACTGCGCTAATTCCAGAAAAAGCGAATCCGATGACTAATGGGAGAGTGCCAATGATCTTATGATTCATATTATTCGTGTTATTAAGTAGTAGGCTAGCTTCTGTCGCTCCGGTGTCTAATGCACATTGCACAAGGCATCAATCGATAGCCAATCGCCAAATCATCCCAGCTATTTTAAGACCCGTTCACTATTTTCAAGCTTATTTGGAAATCGACCGTCGTTAGTTTACTTGATGTGATAGTCGTTTACGAATGCCTCTGACAGTACATAGGCTACCATAGAGGATAGTAGTTATACAAGCATGTAGGATATGTCCCGGGTCACCCGGGGAATGGAATACACTAGCAATGTTTTCCGATGAGTGAGGCATATCTCCGCGATAACGAGCGACAGATGATCGTCACAGTGCCTGGGATAAAGTACAGAGTGATTGATTGAGCTTGGTGCATCAGTCACACAGGGTATAGGCATGGGCAAAAGGGATGAATTCCATAACAAAATGCAGGCATCATTTATCATTCATATGCAGGCGAGAAAACTCCTGGTAGTCACCATGACTTTTAGTTGGCCGGAGATGAACCTATAGATTCGGGTTCTTTCGCATAAATATGGATTTTCGAGCAGCTGCAGACGACATAATATAACGTATCGTGGCCCACATGTAGCATAATTCACGTGCTTCTTCAGTTTTATTTTAGCGAAAACATGCAACCCTACTAGAAATAAATTTTTTAAGGTCACGGGCTAGACAATTAAGGATAACAAAACAAAAGGGTTCACGACTCGATGAAGACAAACAGATAATGATATCTTGTATAACTGTAGAGTAATATAAAATATTATTCAAACAAGACCTGCTATAATAATTATTAAAAGGCTTCTAAGTCACCACACGCAACAATGGAAAAATAAACTTTTGGTATTATAACAGTTATCACATCAAATCACAAACTTCCATAGTAATAAGGCACATCGAGTCACCCTGGACCATAGACCCCTTAAATTACAGGACTGTAGGCGCTCAGCCTCGGGACTTGGAACTTGGGTCCATTCTCAATTTACACTTTTTATCATAAAAAATGAACGAATAATCCGATTTGCATGAACTTTCTTTTATTCTATTTGTCCCGACGAGAGCTATATTGGGGGAAAATATTGACGCTAGATTCTGGAGAATTCAAGGTCATTTCAAGGTCAGAAAAAATGAAATATAGCAAAAATCTGAGAAAAATGGCCAGATCTCAGCCAATAATTTTTGAAATCAGCTAATTCTTTCTTGTATTTCTCTTCTAGATAAGGGCTACCTGGGATAAGAAACAAGGCTATTAAATGTAACTCGATCCAAGGTTATTTTAAGGTCAAAAAGGTCAATTTCAGAGGAAAATCAAGGTAAATAGCCATAGCTCAGACAAATATTGTTACATTTTAATTATTCTTTTACCAACTTGCTCGTGCCGATAAGGGCTACATTCCAGAAAACAGTATACCTAAAGGATAAAATAATCCAAGGTCATTTCAAGGTCAAAAGGTCAAAATCAAAAGAAAATGACCATATCTCAGCCAAATGTTATTTTATTTGGGTGATTCTGTGTAATGGTCATTGTTCCTTGATTTTGACCTTTGACCTTCAAATGACCTTGAAGTAACCCAAGGTCGTTTCAAGGTCAAAAGGTCAAATAAATGGAAAAATGCCATAACACAGAATCACACAAATAAAACAATATTCTGTGTAATCGTCATTTCCTCTGATCTTGACCTTTGACCTTCAAATGACCTTGGGTGAACCCAAGGTCATTTCAAGGTCAACAGGTCAAAATAAATGGAAACTGTCATTACACATAATCCCCCAAAAAATGCCCAAATAAAGAAGCATTTGTCTGAGATATTGTAACTTTCTTTTGATTTTGACCTTTTGACCTTGAAATGACCTTGGATTATTTTAACCTTTAGGTATACTGTCTTCTCGAATGTAGCCCTTATCGGCACGAGCAAATTGGTAAAAGAATAATTAAAATGTAACAATATTTGTCTGAGCTATGGCTATTTTCCTTGATTTTCCTCTGAAATTGACCTTTTTGACCTTAAAATAACCTTGGATCGAGTTACATTTAATAGCCTTGTTTCTTATCCCAGGTAGCCCTTATCTAGAAGAGAAATACAAGAAAGAATTAGCTGATTTCAACAATTATTGGCTGAGATCTGGCTATTTTTCTCTGATTTTTGCAAGATTTCATTTATTCTGACCTTGAAATGACCTTGAATTATCCAGAATTTAGCGTCAATATTTTTCCTTCAATATAGCTCTCGTCGGGACAAATAGAGTAAAGAAAAGTTCATGCAAATCGGACTATTCGTTCATTTGTTATGATAAAAAGTGTAAATTGAGAATGGACCCAAGTTCCAAGTCCCGAGCATGAGCGCCTACAGTCCTGTAATTTAAGGGGTCTATGCCCTGGACATATATCCTACAATAGAACATTCAAGAATCGACATATTGATTATCGCAGGCTGTAACTATAGCGCAGTGACGTTCTAAGAGATAGCGCTATTCGATTTAGACATGTAATAAGATACTAACGACATCTTGTGGTTGCTGCGGATGTTGACGTCGTCCTCCTTCTTTTTGAGTCTTTGAACTGGTACTTCCTGACAATATTAGCACTATTGTAGTAGTGTTCAGATTTCCTGCAGAGCACGGCGTAACGATAACGGCAAGCTTATTATATCTGTCACAGACCTCATAAACCGAGTAGGCTAAGTCTTGCCCTGTATAAATAGTATAGCCATGTAATGTTGGCAGGTCCTCGTTGAAAAGAGGTGACTTATACATTTCCATGCAAAGTTTTCCAAGCTATCAGATGGACATGAAGGCAAGGTGGATTTAGTTTTGTTGAATTTCAGGCAGAACAGTTTTTCTGGACATGATGTTTGGGCAGAAGAGCCTCAGCTGAGGTAGGGGAGTGGGGCGTTTCCACGATTTGCACCCTGCCATAGAATGATTTATTGAAAGTGAAGCCACTCTGGCGTCTGGAAAAACCTACATCACTGCTTCTTCTTACTTTACTTCCAAGAGGTGCATCTTGAAATGGAAATAGCAGAGCATAATCAAAGTTCATGTACACCAAATTTAGTACCTATAATACTACAATTGACCAAGATATTTCACAAAGTCTAGTGTTCTCCTTTATCGTGGACACAGTGTATTTGCCAAAACACCCATATAACAGTCGCCGCAAAAAAATCGTCGCTCAGAGGAGGCTAAACGTTTAGAGCTTTGAACCGTTAAAACTACCGCATTGGACAAGTTGCTAGGCGTTGCTTAATCCCAATGGAAAGGCGGCATTTCGAAAAGAAACGGTATAATGATTTTCCGATCATAACAACACATTGCGTTGACGTTTGACACACATACAAATCCCACGATAAGAAACATCGTTGCTGAAATGTAAGTCTTTCAAAGGCGCAGTAAAATTTCACTAGTAAGCTGCAGTTGTATGTATGTATGAGCACTTGTTATAGCGCCCCTTCAAGATTCTACTCAGAGGCGCTCCCGACTACAGCACCGAACATAACCCTACACCACAGCGCCCCACGAATTGTAGCAGCATTTGAGGCACAATCGGCTCATTCAGATTGTAATTCAATCGCAGTCTTGAAGATAGGTGGCGCCATCAATCGTGTTTACTTTAACCATGACGAACATGTACATACACGCGATTTGTCATCTCGAAATAACAGTGAGATTATGGTTAACAACTTGAACACTTACAAGAAAAGGCGAGGAGATTCTTTTCAGCTGCATCAAGCAGAGATTCTACGACCAATTGGCCAACTGATGTCGGTTGTCCGTCCTGAACAGAATTGGTTGTCCGAGGGATATACTAACTTACTTACTTATATCAAGACGCTGCATTGTTTATCATCTATGATTCAGGAACTCTTGTAGTCAAAGGGTCAATACTGTTTGCTCACCGATGAAATATGTGTTCTTTGTTGTACTTTTACCCTGTTTAGGCAAGCGTACGCAGCACTTGTGCAAGGTACTCAAAAGGCGCTATAGTAAGCTTCTAGGCCTACTAACACTGTTACTACAGTAACTATGCCTACTACTACTATTAATACTACTATTATCACTGCTATACTACTACAGACGTTTATACATGTATGCACCAAGTTATCCGGCAGACTGAATCGAGAACTGTGAAAGTACATGTTTCTATATAGCGTGCGACCGGGTGAAATCCTTCACCACCGTTGCCCGTTTGAATAAGCGACATGCTCTTTAAGCTCCCACGTGTACGAACCGTGTTAACCTGAAATGCAAATCATTATTTGAAATAAACCACCATTGTAAGGCAAACCGGGAGCCACACGCACGGAGGCGCATGGGACGTACGCTCTAACCGATGTAGCCAGTGTCTAATCTAATCTAATAACTTCTATAGCGTCGTTGTAACAATCAACAAGGCATCAATCGATGGTTGACCTAAGTAATGTCTTCTCTTCGTCCATTAGAGAAGTCAGGTCGTGCCTGTATCGCGAGGCAGGTCTCCAGTTCGTGCATTGAAGCTACATTTCAAGATATAAAGCAAGTGTTAAAGTCTTGCAACAAACGTTACTGCATGCGATGCTCGATGGTCTTGCGTTTAGAAAGGTGGAGTGTGAAGCGAAAGGTCGTGGATTTAAACACTCGCGAAGTCAGATATTTGTTTCTATGTCTCTAATATACTCGCAATTCCTATATAATTGTCCTCGTGTACTGCGAGCGTTTCACTCGTCGTCGTATCACTCTTCATCTTCGAATCACAGACTATTAGGGCCTACCAACATCATTGGTAAACAGATAATGAAAATAATTCGTTTGTCACTGTCTACGTTTTGGTGCGAGACTGTCGGCTGAGATATTCTCCAGCTGCCCGACCTTCATTCGCAAATACGTTTCCCAACCACGGAGTTATAATCAGCAACACCTTGTAGCATGGGTGAGTTCAAATGCTAGAATTACTTGCTTTTTCTTTCATTCATCTTTTAAATGAAATTAAAATGACAAAGGAACCGAGTCTGTTTAATTTCTGTTTCAGCAGAAATTAGAACGAGGAAGAAATGCGAAGTGTTTTGAGGACACGAAATTCTTTCTTACAAAGCGTTACATTGCATGCAAGCATAAACTACGTGCTGATAACATTATAACAGATAATATGTGCAAAAATAGGGTTAGCAAGAAACTCCGCCACAAGTTAAAACTTATAAAACTAAAGAGCCTCTGATCCTCCATTGTTTGTTCATCTTCTATTGATCATCATCCTCGCTGGTCGAAGTAGGCCACTCGTCTGCCAGTCACTCCAAAAAGACCATTTATATTTAATTACTTATTAACACGTAAGACAGGAATGCCAACAGTTGTAGAACCACCACCCGGCTTTGTAATACTGGGCGCAGTAACTAGATCTTTTGTCGTTATCGGCATCCAAGGTAGAGAAGCTTACTCATAATAATAATAATCTTCGTTTATTATTTCAAACTAATACAACGCAAATAATGATTACAATTCATAGAATGAACGGATGATCACAAGTTACAACATGGGTCGAATATGACTGTTTGGCAGCCTTACAAAAGTGACCATCGTGTCCAACTGCTCATTTACCAACGCCATCTGGCGAATGAAAGGCCGAGTGGACCTTTGGGAGAGCAGTAGGAAGCGATCCCGCGTCCGTACTGGTCTTCTGCCCTACGTGCCAGAGTGTTATCATTCCCCTAAACCCCTATCCTGTGAGATTTAGGGGAATAATGTACGAAGATGCATTATCATATATTATGGCCTTGATCAGATCCTAATCTGATCCTTTATTCTGAACACGATAAAGATACCTATTTAGAATCAGTTAGAGGTCTTTCCTAATAACTCCACCGCTGTCCATGGGGTCGACGTAGAGTGCCACGATGAATTTATGTATGCAAGTATGCATGTACGTATGTACGTATGTACGTATGTGTGTATGTATGTGTGTGTGTATTTATGTATGCATGCAAGAATGTATGCATGTATGTATATATGTATGCATGCTAGCATTAAAACACTCAATATTGCGCCTGTTAGTACCCCACAAAATGGCTGCACACATTGCTATTTGATTGATCTAAAGAAATGTTTGTTAACCCTAGGGCTACCAAGCTTTTTTGTAACACTGGCTACCAAGGGGGTTACCACCCCTCTGGATTTCGTGTTTGGTTTCACATATCATAACTTGTAAAATAGCAATGGATTCAGCATTCATTTCTGCCCAGAATGGTATATTTAGTTGTACATTATGTGAATGCACCTCGAAATTACATCACTTTTAACGACGGAACCCATTAATGAGCAATATTTTATGTTATTGCGTACATTTAGTACTTTTTGGATAAACAAATATAAGATTATGTGTGTTTTGAAACTAATCTATGTATAAAAGTTACACACAATCATCCCTACACATGTTTATATAGTATAAATGTACATCCATACATATGTTGTGTTAGGATCCCATTGCTTAACCAGTCCTGGGATGGGCAAGGGATACGCTTGGGTGGTTTCCTTAGCTGAGGGGAGACCTCTAGCGGGAAATTCTCCTATATAAGGGGGTAGAGTAAGGGGTGTCTTCGAAGTCTCCGATGATACGGCCTTGGTGCAGTTCGTCTTGTCTGAGATCTTCCGGGCGCATGTTAGTCAAGTTCTTTTCGTGGCAAGTTCCACTTTTCTTGGTTACTCAAGGTTGCTTGAGTTTGTTAAGGTCGTCAGCGTGTTGCTGCGTTGAAGACTTGTTTTCATCGGCGGTCTTGCTACAAGAGAGCGAACCGTTTTCCACCGTTGTCTACCGTAACGGTTGGGTAATGTATCGTTTTAATTTGTCTTTTTGTTGAGAATTATACCTTTGAAAATAGACAACGAGTTTGAGCTTTATTATAGCTGGGGGGAACCCGCAACAGTATCCATACATATATATCGGTTTACGTTGTAATGCTGTATTCAGCCATTTTCACACAGATTACGCGTATTATTATTTATTTTGATAACTTCCTGTATTCAAAAGACAAAGATGTAAGTATGAAAATGAAGCCCTACATTCCCTCTTAAGAATGGTATCTTTGTTTCTCTTCCAGGAAGACAAATGAATATGCTAGAGACAAAAAACTAAGGGGGGAGTGCTTCCATTCAGCCATTTTTCATGCACATAATGCACAAGGCAGTACAATACAAATGGTGAATTAAGGAAGTAAAGAAAAATTTAAAAAAAATAATTTTTTGATAAATAGAGTTTTAGTTTTCGTTTGATCAATATTCGTTTCGTTTCAGTTTTTATTGCTACAAATTTCGTTTGAGTTTTAGTTTCCGTTGTTTGCGTATTTTAGTTTTAGTTTTAGTTTTCGTCAACGAAAACGTTCAATTTTCGTTAATTGCCATTTTCGTTTTCGTTGACGAAAACAACACTAATCGCATTGGTCTTGCTCACTCATATAACGACAACGCATCAGCAGCAGCAAGCTCACAGGAACAGAGCGACAAGTTAGAGCCAGGCGAAAAGCTACCAGCTTACACAAGACCTGAAACCATTCATAATTATTAGAGTAATTTTTTGACGACTCTTTTATAATCAAAACGGCAATTGTTAAGATAATAATAACAATAACAAAATACAGAAGGCATCAATAAATTTTAGTTCGCTTCAAGTTAAATCGTTATAAGTAATCTGAATCCGTTGAAAAATCTCGATCGAAAGAAACCCTGTTGATGCGAGTAAGCAAATTGAAACAGGCGAGTTGTAAGTTTAGACATGAATAACAATAAAAAAAACTGACAGCCGTGATTAGGCCGAGAGCGCTTCTGATAGGATATCTTGAAGGGGCGCTATATCAAGTTTATTTTGATTTGATTGAGAATACACAGAGCTGGAAAAACACATCAAGACGTCTCATAGCAGTAGCATGCTGACTTTTCATATGCTGAAACGACGCGTTAAAGAATTCATAAATACCATGAACGTGGTGCTGTGAACGTAGGTCAACCGCATTAAGACTTGATATAATGGTGTATTGCTGATTTTTTAGTTGCTGAAACGACGTTTTAAGCAGCTCGTGAATACTTTGAACTTGCTTGATGTAGATATCTTGCTCCTGTGTACGTCGGTCAACTGCTCGAAGACTTGTCATAAGGGTGTCTTGCTGAGTTTTCATTTGCTCAAGCGAGGCATCAAGCTTGTTTATTTGCTGGAACGATTCATTAAGTAATTCATAAATACAATGAACTTGCACGTTTTGCTCCTGATAGATTGCCTCAGCAAACAGCTGCTGGATCTCTGCTACGATGCTGACCGATGAGTTTCCATTTTCACGTTCCTGTACAGAGCACTGACCTTTCACTGGAAATATCACTTTATGCGTTAATATTACGACAAACACTGCAAAGTAATAAACCACACGAGAGCTCATGGCATCTAAATTTCTACTCCGTAATCGACAAACAAAGAAACACGCACGTCCACTGACTGTTTCTCTTTTACCACAGAACGCTTTAGGTTAAATAATGTTTATACTGAACTGAACAAGAGGCCTTCGTGACACATGACAGACACAGCTCTTGTTTCGTTCTAGTTTCTACACGCGTTTGTACTAACCAATTGCTGTGATTGGTGATAGGGGACGGAAACTACTTATCAGTAATCGGATGCATATGATTGTATGGTTGGTTGTCTAAATTGTTGCATGCATGAATGTTTGTACGAAAATAGATAGACCTATCTTATTTATGTATATTTCCGTACAAAACTACACGCATACGTATATGCTATTTAAAGTATTAGTCAAGCCCTGTAGAAATTTACATAGCCATGTGACTTCGGTAGACCTTCGCTGATAAATGGTGGTGAATACATTTCTGTGTAAATTATCGGATGTGTTTGTCTGTTTTTATGTCTGTTTTTATGTATTTATGTATGCATGTGTGTCTCGTCCTGTACACGTATAAAGAATATCAGGATTTCTGCAGATACAGAAGGTAGCAAAGCTTATTATGGGGCAGATTGCACGAGCTTTGGCATTATCAGGATAACACATACGAGTAACTTTTGACATTCATACTTGAAGTCGTACGATAGATAAACATTGAAACAATAATATCAGGAATAGTTCATGATCGGATGAAGATGATACTATTATTTTGTCGCAAATGGTAGTGGGAACAAATAATTATAAAAGCCGAGAAATGTGAGATTAGCGTTTTATTTTGTAGGCATCGCATTCCTCTTTGGAAACAATTAACTGTACATGATCACACCATAACATATCACGATGTCTCTGTGAGGTCTTTCTAGCTATATAGCCTAACGTATCACCATAGATAAATCGCCTAAAAGAGCCCGCATGGAACAGAATTCTCGTGCTTCGGCAGAAACACTGTAACAGATAAAAGTAACTTTAGAAATTCATGTTTGATAGTCACGGGATAGACAATTAGGCATAGACAAACCTGATAATATCAGGTTTGTCTATTATGAGAGATTACGCATTATATGACGGAAACAGATAAGTAAGTTCTGAATAACGGTGGAGAGTATATGCCGCAATTATTTTTTAGTCTTCTAACGGAGGGCGGTAGTCTAGTGGTTAGCGTTCCGAACTGCCAACTGAGTAGTCAGAGGGTTCAAATACCTGTCATGGTAGAGATCTGTGTCGAGATTTCTGCTCCATCTGCTCCTCTAGACAACTCAGTTAAAAATGAGTGCAATGACCGTACGCTGTCGATGGGAAGATGGAACGGTGATTGGCCATCCGCCTTCATATGCCGAGGCTAAGAGAAATGAAGTCGCTAACACTTCATACCCATGATTGCTCGAGTGCTATAGCTTTAGGGACTGTTGTTCTCTTCTTTTACTACAACATCACGTGCCGCAATGGAATAATAAACTAATCACATCAAAACTTATCACAAAGTGTCTTCGTAGTTATAAAGCGATATTATGTCCCTCTCGACAAATATCATAATATAACACATTTTAATCATCGAGATACTTATCGAAGGTCGCCACTATGTAGTGCATTGAAGTACCAAGAAAGGGTTATTTTGTTGTTACCAATAAACGGTCATAATAATAATTTAATTAGGTCAATATGATGCTAGACTGCTAGCATATGACGACATCTTATAGATGCTGCCTGTTCGTGTTATCCTTCACTTTCCTGAACATCTGACTCTTAGGCACTACTCTAGTCAGTGTTCTCGTGTGAGTTACTATAGGATACGCCGTATTTCGATGCCCTCATATAATCTGTAACAGATGCCAAAGAGCGGGTAAGTCATATGCTCTATAAATTATGTATGTTACTGTTACTGTGCCCTCTTTCTGACCCTGCAGGCATTTTAACATTAATAGACAAAATGGTTTGCAACCAGAGTTTGTTTTGAAATGTAACATACTGTGTAACACTGAGTCGCGTAGAAATCAAATATTTTTGGCACAGGCCATGTGTAGCCTATGCAGTAGGCCGCAGTTTCTCAGTTTGGCCGACTGTCACTAGTCTTTTAAAATAGTAAACACTGACGGCCGTAATGCGAGCACCATGCTCACAATGTGAGCACCATGCTCACAATGCGGTACTTCTGTTCTCACATTAAGGTACAAGCAGTAGCCATAAGAAACAATTCTTTGAAATTAAAAGGATCTAGAGGCGTATGGTGAAGCTGTTGTTTTCGGAATCAAGAGAAAGGGTGGCATAATCGACGTGGTGCCATCTACCGGTTGCAAAGAGTTGTGCTTATGAAATGTGATTGCCAGAAGTTTATGACAAATTTATTTTCTGTTCCTAACCTTTATTGCAACGTTTTAGGATAGCAAGGACGTTCTTAATGAGGCTGCTGAAAGAGGCTGATAGTTAAGATTGTCCAAGTGCATACTGATGTGCACTCATAAGGTGGCGGTTTTTAGATGGCCTTCATTACGGAGGTTGGCTGCGATATAAGCGTGTGATTTTATGTTTGTTCAGATTTGTGCATGTATGTTTTGTTTCTGCCTTCGGGCGTAATAAAGTACTGATAAGCGTGAATCCCCGCCGAATCACGACACAACAATCTGTATCGTGGCGAGATATGGTGGTGAGCGGCGTCACCCAGTGTTTGAATACCGCATACACCCAACTACCGAGCTGTGACACAGGCCGCCATTGAATAATCTTGGCCCTTACTGATTGGTGGGTTACCTGGAAACAGGATGAAGGTTTGGGAGACAACCCAGCCAGGAAAATCTGGCAGAGTGACAGTCCGAAAGGCACGCTAAATCAGTTCGAAACTGCCTGTTCTCGAGCCCACACCTTCCTGGCGAGTGGCTGGGAATCCCATCGCCGACGAGTTTTCCATGAAGTGTACCTCATTGTGGTGACTGGATGCTAGCTCCCTCTGTGACTGCCCTGGGACTGCGACTCTCAGACGAGGAAGTACAAATCGCAGTCGGGCTGAGGCTAGGCACGACACTGTTTGAATCACATTGTGTGTCACCACAGTCGAGAAAAAGTCGACGCAAGAGGACTCCATAATACATGTATATTCTGCTGGTTTGCTGAGGAGGTGGCGGTTAACATCGACTACACAGTATGCTAATCGACGTCATCTGGAGAGCACTTGGCAGAGCAAAAATTTCCTCACAGAAAGAACCTCTCGGCCTGTGAAGAGAAGATGGATAGCGGCCAGACGGTGTAACGCTGATCCCTTGGTCACGTGGAGAAATCGAGGTATAAGTTTTTTTTAAAGTTTTTCGATAATTGTATAATTGTTCTGCTTTCACAAAGTAATTACTCTATAATTAGCTTGCAAATTAGTTTATTCAGTTCCACTTAAGTGATAAGTTATAGGCCTAAGTTTCGACTTTATGATCTGTTACTGCAGTTGAATCTGGCATTACCGTATCGGTAATAACTAGTATTTAGACTGCGTTTCGTGCTCTTGAACTTAGCGTTTTTACGCTATCAGACTGTTTTGTACATGCATGTGATTTGATATCTGAAACCGATGTTGATTCTGTTTTCAGCTACTACTACAACTGCTGCTGCTGCTACTGTTACTACTCGTCGTTAACGCTGCTGCATGCGGTGCGCAATAGTCACGTGGTTAGCGTGCTGCGCTGTGGAGCGAGAGGATATATGAATACAAATCTTAACCATGTCAAACATATATTTCTGCCTCACTTGTTTCCCTAACCAATTCCGCTATCAAGAGTACACTAACTGTATTGTGTCAGTTAGAAAATCAGGCGATGATGGTGAGGCCTGGCTCCCTGTACAAAAATGTATGCCGAGGCTAAGAATAATGAAGTCGCTGATACTGCAAGCCTATACCGAAGTTATCTTAAGGACTGCTCTTTTTCTACTTCTTCCGGAAGCACTGTTATCGTTTGGCGCACGGGTAAAGAGATTGCATTAGTAACTAGACATTTGTATAGCGCCACTTCCAGATAAAGCAAATCAAATATATGACATAGACCAGGTATTATTATAATTTATTATTAACTTTACTTGATGGCTTTGTCTATGAATGCATCTGTCAGTACATAATCACGGTGTCGATTGGTTGAGTGCTCGCTTTGTAACGCCGTGAGCATGGGTTCGAGTTTCCTCCTCTCCGTAGCAACCGTCAGCAAATCCTTCACTCATAATTGCTCAGAGTCATCGATTGATGCTTGGTCATTAGGTAGTGACGCTAAATATAAGTGTCAAAATAATTTGGTTGGTTGGTTGGTGGGTAGCATCCTGTACATTCGTCGAAGTGATGCTCTTCATCTTCGGAGATATATTAGTTTGGGTCATGAACTATGAATATTCGATTCGCAATTATTAATAGTCAACAGTCAATGAAAATAATTTCTTTCGCTTATTTGGCTCCGTTTATGTTGCAGTCTTTTTTCTTACTCATTTTAAAAACTCGAATTACAAACGAACCGAAACAGTGTAATTTCGGTTTCAGTAAAAATAAAAAATTTGAAAAATGCGGGAAAGTTCTTTAGATGACAGGACGTTCAGTTTCACAAAGCGTAACATTGCATGCAAGCATAAAATATGCGCTAATGGCGTATAACAGAACATAAAAGTATATATAGGTTAGCAAGAGAATAATATTATACCAATTAAAGCTTCTAAATATGCGACACAATCCGTTACAAAGAGTCTCTGATCTTTCAGTGTTTGTTCAAATGGTTTTGATCATCATTCGTGCTGCTCGAAGTAGGCCACTCGTCTGCCAGTCATTCCAGGTATACCATTTAAAGTCATCCCTGTAGTGGCAGGTAAGACAGGAGTCGCAACAGCTGTCGAACCACATTCCACCGCTGTAATCGCTCGCGCAGTTGCCAGAATATCGGTCGTTGTCGGCATCCCAGGTTGAGAAGTTCCTTCCAGCGTGGTGCCCACCTCTGTTAAGGGACGTGTTGGAAAGCGAATCGCCTGCATTTCCGCTGAATCCTGAGAGACTAAGGGCGTATTTGTTGCTTTCCGAATTAAGCGAAAAGTTTGCATAATCGGCGTAGTACCATCTACCGGTTGTCCTGAGTTGTACCTGCAAGACATAACAGCGACACTTTAATTCAAATATTCTACGGCATAATCGGCAAAAACATGTTCCATTTCTACAACTGTTAAAAGGAATATGTATTGCTAACAGTGATGGGCAAAAGTTAACAAAAAGTTGCAAACTTTTAGTTTAACTAAAATTTGTAGTTAAGGTAAAAGTTTAACAAAAAAAATATTTTAGTTTAAACCAAAGTTTAAGTAGGCCTAATATTTTTTAGTTATTACCGAGAAAGTGTAAGTAACAAAATCGTCTGCAATGATTGTCTTGAGTAACTGGTTTTATTACTCAAGTCAAGTGAACTGAAGTGCATTGCACGATTAGCAACTTTCTTCATGATTTTCTTGTAGAACTGTGCTAGGACTATTAGGCCTAATCCATGTTATTTGACATTGAAAATCACAAGTGACCCTTTTTGTCTTCGTATATTTTAAAATACGGAATTGAATATTTAAACAGCTGCAATTTTGAAGCAACGAAACTTGTTCAGTTAAATTTTCATGAATTGTTGAAAAGTCTTTCTTCTGTAAATCCTAAAATTTTTGTAGAAAAATCTTAATTGGTTGCGGATTAATTTAATTTATTCTGTTGTGCATTTTTATTGAGACACCCTATAGCCAGATGTATTATTCTTAGTCTAGTCATTTAAAATATAGGCCTACGCACAAAAGTCTAATTTTATCCACATTGAAAATATTCATGGAATGAATACCAACTTCGGGTTAGTTGTTGCGACTATTTTATAGTGGCCACAAAGCAAACTTAATTTATGCGATTTATCATAACCTGACAATGGCTTATTAGCCCTAAACTGTCATCGAAAACTCTAATTCCTAAACCGTCACTGTAAAGCTACGCATGGCACCAACTCATTTATGAGCGCTACGTCGTGTTAGAAGGGTTGTCCAGGGATGGAGGTGAAGGACGATAGTGCGCCAACAGAGACTGAGAAACCAATGCATCTAGTCATGAAAGTGCCAATACGCCTATAACGACGAAATGAATCGTGCGACCTACAAACGTGACCAGCTACTAAGCATGGGTGATATTGTCCCATCAGAAGACCTCTGATTAATGGAAGTGGAAAATCTGGGGACTGTAATCGTAAACTCAAAATGTCTAGAGCGTCATTCTAACGCTATAGCGCAGTGGACAGCTTATTCATGAGCGCTGCGTCTTGTCAGAAGGGTTGTCTAAAGATGCCAAGTGAAGAACCATCAAGGAACTGTCCTACTTACTGAAATACTGCGGTAATGAAGTTTAATAACTGAAATATTGAGGTCTGTATGTTTAGAAATACCTCTATGCGAAGGGTGTAGACGGATCCGATTGTGTTGGTCAGACGATGGACTTTTTCGTTTCCAAGCCAGAACTCGCCTCGTCCTATCTCTCCAAATCCATTCCTGTATTCGATCCAGTTTCTATAGAAGTTCAGAGATCCGTCAAAGCGATGCATTAAGATGATCCAGTTGTTTTCGATGGGCAACAGAACAGGACCTTCTCCCAAGTCAACCTCTAGCTCTACGGGAAGTCCTGTACAAGAAACGAACGCTTCAGAAAATATAAAGCAATATTTCTACGTCACTGGCTCCAGATTCAAACGAACAGAAAGAGACGAGGAAAACGCAATCATCGATTTGATGCCTCACTGGCTTAGCAAGAACTCCTATGGTCAAGGAAGGGAAAGACGCATCGATGCTAGTCAGTTGCAACTCTGTTTAGAATGTAGAAGGAAATAATAGCCTCGATATGAATGTTTTCCATGACTAGCTGGATAGAAACCACTGCCTTACTGTTTCACAATGGTTCTTCGATAGCTCAAAATAATAGGCTAAAATCCATCATTACTCATTATTTCCTTTCAAAAAAATCACATTTTCCTTTAACCCTCATGCGACCAACATACTTTACTCCTTAATATGACCAACTGGGGTCCCTGGGGACCCCAATTGTCACTCACACGTTTATGCATTCTGCTCTTGTTGAAACGTCACTTTATTTTGCTACAAGTTAAAGTTCTAACTTGTCATTGTTTACCTGGGTATTGCTTACCATCTAATAGTCTGATAAGATAAAATTAGTGTTTTACTGAGTGTCAAGACTGGACAAGATGACCTAACTAATTGCTGAAATAAACATTGTCATGAGTTGTACTGAATAGTTTTAATAGCAGCTATCACAAACAGCTTGCTGCTGACTGTGTTCGCCACACACTGGCCGGTTGCATAGAGTACATTCACGTGCTGCCTTCTTGTCATTACCGCGTTGACACAATGAGCATCGCCGACGCTTGGCCTTGGCCTTTGAGCCTTTGGAGATTGAAGCTGAGTGTGGTTGACGGGGTTGAGCTTCTACACCACAGTTCTTCATCGCAGCTCTGATTGGTGCTTGGATTGTAGGAGTCATTGCTCGTTGTTTCATGTGAGGTGTTACCATGGCATACCCAAGGTCTGTCAGAAACAGACGTCGTCGACGTGTGGCATTCAAAGTCTGCCAGTCTGGGTTGTTGCCCACCCACAGAATGTAAGAAGCAATTCCAGCGATGTCAAGGATGTTGAAAAAAAGCACCATGGGCCAACGGTTAATCTTTCTTCTTGTGGTGTGCATTGTAGCCAGGTGATCCATATTGTCAACACCGCTTTTGGTTCCATTGTAATGGAGGATTATTTCTGGCTTGTTGCTCATCTGAGCATCAGTGGTGGCATCGTGGTGCAGCGTGGATATAGCTAACACAGCTTTGCCTGGTTTAGGAACAAACGATACAAGAGTAAGTTGGTCATGAAATCCAAACAAAGAGCTCAATTCCTGGCGCCCACGCCTGGCCTTCATTGCCTCTGGAACTTGAGGTTTGTTGCTACGAATTGTACCAACATATGTCATTCGATCTGCAAGTAGCTGCTCTGCAAGATCAACAGATGAAAAAAAGTTATCTGCCACCACGTTCCTGCCACTGTGCCGCCATGGCGATACCAATTGTTTCACTACTCTTGCGCCTTGTCCTGTCTCACGCTGAGTTCCCTCCTGTCTGCCCAGATATATGTCCGCAGTAAGTGGATATGAAGTGACAGCGTCGCAGCACCACCATATTTTGATACCGTATTTTGCAGGTTTGGATGGTATGTACTGCCTGAAGTTGCATCTGCCACGGTAAGCCACAAGCTGCTCATCTACGCACAGATCAGGACCAGGAACAAAAAACTTTGGCAGTTGAGCAGTACACATTGTCCATATGTCACGGAAAGCGGCCAGTTTGTCGTGTTTCAACCTTTCATCACGCGTTGCCTTGTCGTCGAATCTCATGTACTTCATGATGCAGCGAAATCGTGTCCTAGACATGGTTGCAACAAAAACTGGCCTGCCTTCACGCTCAGACCACAAGCTTGACTGTGGCTCATGATTTCCTCTGTAGACACCTGCCAGTATGCAGAGTCCAATGAACGCAATCATTTCCTTGTCATTGACAGGTTTCCATTCAGCGCGTTTGTGAACTAATGTTTTGCATATATAATGAGCACAGGTGTTCCTTAGGTTGATATATATATAATGTGTATTCGATTGTTAAGCGTTTTAGTCTTAATCCCAAGGCAGCATGTCTAAAACGGAGGGAGGAGGAGAAGGCAGAGGAACTGCCTGGCCGTTCCATGATGCCACCCCATCAGTCGAACGCACCCAACAAGGTGAGTTTCAAACACACACACAGGTCATGGCGTCGGCACTTCACTCCTAATGGTTTAGCTGTTTTCACGTAATAGTTAAGGTAGTGTAATATTAATGTAATGTGAACTGATGTAATGGAGTAGTTATTACTATTACTACTGCTGTTGCTGGTGCTACTACTGCTACTGCTATTACTACTACTGCTATTACTACTACTACAACTGCTGCTGCTATTATTACATTTAATCGTCCTTTCTTATAATTAACTTCTACATCAAAAGTTTGCAGTGCTAAAGCCCAACGCACCAGTTTAGCAGACTTAGACATAGATTCAGTCAGATAAGTTAAGGGATTGTGATCTGTAAAGATGTGAACTTTAGATCCAATGATTATCTCTTTTAACTTATTTAGAGCCCAAACAATAGCATAGGCTTCTTTCTCTACAGTTGCCCATCTCTTCTGGGTGTCAGTCAACTTCTGACTTATAAACGATACAGGGCGCTCTATTCCCTTATCATCCATCTGTGTTAAAACAGCTCCTACTGCAAAATCACTACTATCGCAGTACAAATTAAATGGTTTTCCAACATCAAAAACATATAAAACAACTTTAGAGCGTACAGCATCTTTAAGTAAATTAAATGCCTGTTGATGTCTATCAGTCCAATCAATCTTATCTGAAACATGTTTGCTTGTCAAATCAGATAGAGGCTTCGCAATCTGTGCAAAATCTTTGATAAACTGTCTATAGTAACCAAAAATCCCAGCAATTGCTTAACTTGTTTCTTCGTTTCTGGGGTTTTCAAATTAATTAAACTTTCAATTCTATCTGGATTCATTTGAATCGTTCCAGAACCAACCACATGACCGATGAACTTTACCTCACTCTTACCAAAGATACATTTCTTTAAGTTCAGAGTAATGTTATGCAGTCTCATTTGCATTAAATATGCATCTAAATGCTGTAAATGAATCTTCCAGTCATCTGAATGCACAGCAATGTCATCTACATAGGGCTCAGCAAATTCATTTATAGGCTGTAAAACCATGTTAATTGCTTTAACAAATGTTCTTCCTGAGTTGATCATTCCGAAAGGAACACGAGTAAACTCGTACAGTCCATTGTGAGTAACAAAAGCAGTTTTCCATTGATCAGTTTGCTTAACAGGACAAGTCCAGTAAGCACTTCGACAATCAAAAATCGAGATCACATTTGATTTTCCAACTTTGTGCAAAACATCTTTCACAATCGGCATCGGATATTTACAATCCACAGTGAACGAGTTAATGTATCTGTAGTCGCAGGCAAGTCTCAGAGAACCGTCTTTCTTTTTAACAATTACCAACGGACTTGCCATTCTGCTCGAAGATGGTTTTATAATGTTGGCTTGAAGCATTTCTTTAATTTGTCGTTCAACTTCTGCTCGATAGATGAGTGGAATACGGTAAGCCATAAATTCTTTTTCACGAAATTCCGGTTTCAGTTCAATTTCATGTTCAACCAATGTACATAATCCAGGCTTTTCAGAAAATCGATCAGAATATTTGTTTAGTACTTCCAGCAATTGTTTTTGTTGAGATAATGTTAAATGACTAATCTGTTCAGGATCAAGATTCAGTGAATTCTTTTCATCTTGCAAGTCATTCTTCGTCAGCAGTTCAACTACTGAACCAAAGTCTTCATCTTCTTCGACGATTAGTCCACAACTCATTGCTCTTGTAATGTACTTTCTGATTTTATTTGCGTGAATTATCTTTCGACAATCGTCACCCATATCAATCAAATAAGAGTACTTTGACCTTCGTTGTATGACAGTACATGGACCATGCCATCGTGAAATCAGTTTATTCGTTGAAGTCGGATATAACACAATGACTTTTTCACCCGGTTCAAATTCTTTATGTTTCGCTCTTTTGTTGTATTGATTCGTATACTGTAATTGCTTCTCTCGTGAATATGATTCTGCAAACAGTAATGCTTTTTCCATATTTGCTTTCATGTCTTTCAAGTACTTTTCTGGTTGGATTCCAATATGAGGTGGTAAATTAATTTCTCTTGTCCAACTTTCTTTTAAAATTGCCAATGGTCCACGCGGAATCTTTCCATACACCAACATATAAGGAGCAATTCCAGTAGTTGCATTCGGTACTTCTCGTAATGCCCACACTGTAAACGGAATTACTTTGTGCCATTGCCTTGGATTGTCAACAATTACATGATGGATCATTTTCTTGAATGTTTGATTCCATCTTTCTACTAATCCAGCTGCTTCTGGATGACCTGGCGTGTCAAATCTTGGACTACACCCCATTAAATTCAGAAATTCTCTTGTCAGACTCGCAGTAAAATTTGTTCCTTGGTCACTTGTGATCACAGAAGGTACACCAACGTTCATGAACAACTCCATCAAAGCATCACACACAGCTTTCGCAGTTAATGATTTCAACAGAAACACTGTAGGCCATCTGGTGCAAGAATCGACAATACATAAACAGTACTTGTGACCTGCAGCAGATGCTGGCTCGATTGGTCCTACACAATCCACCGTAATTCTTCTAAACGCCACATCTTCTCTTGGAATTGGAGTGATAGGAACCCTGTCCATCACCAAACTTCTTGCCTTTAATTGACATTTCTCACATGATTTGCAAAATTTCACTATATCTCTTCTCATCTTTGGCCACGTAAAAGACAACTTTATTCGTTCTCTAGTTTTCTCTTCTCCAAGATGTCCTCCAAATACTGATTCGTGAGCCAACTCCATCACTTTCATTCGTCGCTCTTTTGGTAACACCAATTGATATATCGTTTGCTCTAATATTCGATATCTCTTGTACAGTAAGCCATTTACCACGCAGAATTCAGATTCTTTATCTGGCGCTAAATTCCACCATGCTTTCAATGATTCATCTTGTCTCTGCTGTTCTTCGAATTTCTTTGCGTCTGCAATCTGCATCTGTTGTTCTTCATCTTTCTCATTTTCTTCAAACAAATCTCCTATCGCCACATCACAATCATTATCCTCTTTCGTTTCATTTAGATTACCATTCTTGCATGCAGCCATCTCTTGTTCACTCATCTCTGCTGTTATACCGTCTTGCATTAAACTTTGTTGATCATCACTTTCGTTTTCCTCTTCGCTTGAACTTTCAGTTTCACTTTCCTCTTCGACTTCTATCACTTTCTTTCGCTGACTCTGCAATCTCGTCGTTACATTCGCTTGCACATCTCCTTGTATCATTTTCACTTGTGGCACGGCTTTAAGTTCTGCAATGATTTCTGGATGCAACAAGAATCTTTCTGTGCTTCCCATTTTTGCAATACTAGCACACATCAATGTCACATAAGGTGTAAGTGAACATTTGACTTTATGCGGAATTACCTCTTCTTCCACATCGTTACAACACAGCCTTACATCAACTTTCACTAACTTTGCAGGAATGGCATCTCCTGCCACGCATTGTAAGTTCACTTTTCCAATCTGCTCCACCTGCATGCCTTCCAGTAATTCTTCACTAATCACCGGAACCTCTGCTCCAGAATCAATCAGTGCTTTTACTTTTATTGGTTCTTTTCCTGCTGTTCCACGAATTTCTACCTCGACGTACTGCAATACCACTTTCTTCAATGTTGTACTTTCATCTTTTCCAGCCATTTCTTTCTGCATTCCATTGTGCAATAGAATTTCTTTCTGAATATCAGGTGAAAGGTGACATTTCATCACTGACTACTTAGTTTCTTCAGAATAATTGTTCTGATGTTCTGTGGCTTGACTTTCAGAATTATCAACCACTTGAATTCGATTCACCCTCGAATTTTCTTGTTTTGCACCATAATTTGAGGTTGTAACAGGAACTGGACAGAATTTCATTAAATGCCTGTCTGATCCGCAGTTGTGACAACGTTTCACCACTGCACCTCGTTGTTCGATGCTTTCTTTTCTCTTATATGGAGTAAACGATGCATTGCCTTCTCTTGCGACAAACCTTGGTGGTGATTTGTTATATACCGGACGTTGTCTGGCCATCATCGATTCTCTATTCTCGTGAACAACCGGAGAATTTGGTTTCACTTCTGCACCTCTGAACTGATTTCCTGTTTCTTGATTGCTCTTCCAATGAAAACCAAAATTTGGAGTGAACTGTTGATTTCTTTTGCCATTAGGAACAAAACCAAAACTTGTCTTATTCGGAATTGCCAAACCAATTCGATTATTAACATGAATGTCTGCTAGGTCTGCCACAACACTAGCTTCGTAACAATCAGTTCCTTCCTTCGACAACACAAACTGTAGTGGACCTGGTGGTAGTGATTCTTTCAACTTATCCGCCACTAACAAATCAAACAACTTCTCAAAATTCTTATCCACTTTGCGACTTTTCACATAATAGTTCAACAAGTTCTTCAGCCTTGCTGTAAACATTGTATACGTTTCTTCAGCTGTCTTCTTCGCATCAATAAACTTCGATCTGTACTCTCTCGGTGTCAACTTGAATTCTTTTAACAAGTGCTGTTTCACGATCTCATAATCGTCTAAATCAGCGAATGACAATCTGTTTAGAACAGTTCTAGCTTTCGGAGTCATCAATGGCAATAGTAACTTCACCCAGAATTGTTCTTGCACGTTGAAACTACGAAACGCATTCTCAACCGTTTCGAAATATAATGGCACCTCCATCATATCGTTTGGCATTTTAGGTAACACGTGTTTCATGGCATCACCAATTTTCTTTATTTTCGAAACCATCGTTTCACTTTCTTCCTTGTTTCTTTTCTGTTCTTCTCGTTCTTCTTCTCTTCTTTGCTCTTGAGCTTCTCTATTTTGTTTCTCCTCTTTGAGTTGTGCTTCTTTTAATGCTATTTTTTGTTGTTCCAACTTTAAACGTTCTTGTCTTTCCACTTCCGCCCTCTCCATACTTTCTTTCTGTAATTTCAGTTCTTCTTCTCTAACCCGTTCTGCTCGTTCCCACTCGGAAATTCGCACTTTTTCCTTTTCTTCTTCACGTAATCTCTTTTCTTCAATCTGTTGCTGACGTATCTCTTCGTCACTTTTCCGCGCCCTTTCAAATTCAATCATCTGCTCTAATCTTCTCCTTTCAGCATCTTCTCGATCTCTTCTCAATTGCTCTAATTGAATCTCAAATTGCTGCTTTTTCAACTCAAGTTCTGCTCTTCACGAACTTCTGAAGACGTTCTGCTTCTCTTCTTCTTCTCTGAAGACGTAATTCTTCCTGTCTTGCATTCGTTCTGCTTTCTCTTCCTTCTCTCTCTGAAGACGTAATTCTTCCTGTCGCATTTTTCTTTCTTCTTCTTGTCTTGCGTTTCTCTTCTTTCTCTTCTCTCGTTTCTCACTTCTTTCTCTTCGTTTCTCCTCTCTTTCTTTCTCTTCTTGTCTTCGTTTCTCCTCTCTTTCTTTCTCTTCTTGTCTTGTCATCATCATCCATTGCATCATCGTCTCCATAGACATAGGCCCAGGCGGTTTCTCAGTAACCTTTTCCACAGCACCGCCGACAGCACCTTCTTCTTCTTCTGCTTCTTCTTTAAGCCAGACTTCAGCTAGCGCTTCTAGCATGTCTTCACGTGACATATCTTCCAGTTTCTCTTCTTCAAAACCAGCCTTTAACAAGCGCTGTTTTAATCTTTCAGAAGACATCTTCTTCAGTTCTGCTTGTTTCTTGACACTTAATTTCTCCATCTTACTTCTTTACTTCAGTGCTGTCCTTTCTGGAAAACACGAGTTTTCTTTTGTGTTTGAAGTATTGGGGATTGTTCTTTGTTTGATAACAACCAACTTTTATACCTTTGTCGTTGAGGCTTTCGTTGTCGTAGATTTACCAATGATTTGAATGCGTATTCACCAGTCGACGTTGTTTCAAATCTCCGACGTTGTTTCGAATCCCAGACGTTGTTTCGAATCCCAGACGTTGTTTCGAATCCCACGCGCTGCCACCAAATATGTCACCAACTCTTCTTCTTTCTTAGTTGTGACCTACCTCAAGAACTTTCCTTATCTCTACATATAAATTGCTCAACGTCTTCTAACTGTTTAAGAATTAAATTGACACAGTTCTTTGAATGTTTCTCCTTTCTTCAAACACAGTTATTTCATCAAACACAAATCGACTGTAACTTCTAACATACAGCTCTCTACTGCATTAAAACAACTACTACACTGTATTGTTCAAATTCACTGTCATCAGCAGTTTCTAAGTTTGGCGCGCTAACTGCACGTGTAAAACAATCTACCGTCAGCCAAAGTTTAGGCTACTTTAGGCCAAGCGCCCACGAGCCGACAGCGCAACTAAGGCCTAAGACTAAAACGCTTAACAATCGATACACATTATATATATATCAACCTAAAGAACACCTGTGCTCATTACATATGCAAAACATTAGTTCACAATTATAATTACTAATGTTGCGTATATCTAACACCACTACCCAAGTAGGCTGAGCATCTATCATGGCGCTGAAAAAGTGTAAGTCAAGGATTTGATCAATATTCCTGTAACAGTAACCGTGTAAGTGAAAGTGGGCATTGATGAAACTTCCACTTTGCCATGGGTTAACTAACAGTAATACATGTATGTGGATAAGAATTAACAGTGCGATTAGCGGAAGTGGAATTGTATGTCCACATTCACTCCAGCTCCAAGTCATTTCGATCTCTACTTAAAACTTACCTTTGCTAAATACTCGTAAATTTATACTAGAGGCTGTTTCACTCTTTAAGAACTAGTCTTTGAGCTGATTTACGGCTTGGTTTTGTGCACATTGGATGACACCTTGTGCAGTATGCACCAGCAGTATAGAAGTTACTAATCAATATTATTGGACGACTTCCTTAAGTTGTCTTCTGTCTTTGCATACATACGTGATGTGTTGCACTGGCTGCCTATCTCTCAGCGGATCTCATACCGCACTGCTGCTGTGGTTTCTCGCTGCGTTCTTGGCTGTGCTCCATCTTACTTGCGTGATCTTTGCCGCCCAGTGTCCGACGTTGCAGCGCGTCGGGCACTTCGTTCTACGACGAGGGGTGAGCTCCTAGTTCCACGGGCACGCTTGGCTATTAAGCAGCGCCGTGCTTTTTCGGTTGTGGGACCTTCCATCTGGAATGACCTCCCGCTTAAGCTCCGCTCTTTACTTGTGAGCCATCCGGCAGGGTTCTACAAGTCCCTCAAGTCTTTTTTCTTTAGTCGTGGCTGGGCCGGGAGCGCTTCTGAGTAGCTTCTGAAGAGGCGCTATATAAATGCTCTGAATGAATGAATGAATGAATGAATAATAAATAACGATAGTAAAAGATGATGATGATTATGACGACGATGATGATGATAATAATAATTATACAATATTAAAAACAACAACAGTACCTTAATATTAATAAACAACAACAAAAGTAATAATAATAATAATTCTAAGTCCCTGAGGGATCCTGTATACCCCGGGCAAAAAAAATAATAGTTATAATAGTAAAATAAAAATAATAATAATAATAATAATAATATATATTATTATTAATATTATTAATAATAATAATAATTATGATAATAATAATAATAATTATAATAATTATAATAATAATAATAATAATTATAATAATAATAATAATAATAATAATAATAATAATAATAATAATAATAATAATAATAATAATAATAATAATAATAATAATAATAACAATACAGTAAGACCCAAAGTTGTTACTGCTCTGTAATAAATTTTTACGCTTGGGGATCTGAGGTATTGATATAGTTTCCGACCTCTCTTTGACTCGAACACCGTCAACATCTGAACGAGGTAGGCAGACTCAATTTAATAATTATTGTGTGCTAGAGCGCAGAACAATTGCCAATAGGCTACTCGAAGCATAGTTCACTTTACCAATTGCGAGTTTCCACGGATTCTGTGTTTGGTTTTTGATAGAAAGGTCGTGATAAAGGAGAAGTTGGATAACCACATCAAGTCGTCTCATAGCGGAAGAATGCTGATTTTTCATTTCCTGAGAGAGATGAATTGAGAAGCTCATGAATAGTTTGAACTTGCTTGATGTCGATTTCCTGTTCCTGCGAACGTCGATCAATCGCTCGAAGACTTGTGGCAATGGTGTCTTGCTGCTTTTTCATTTGCTGAAGCGATGCATTAAGAAGAAGGTGAATACTTTGAACTTGCTCATTTTGCTGCTCATGAATTGCTTCAACACAACGCTGCTGTATCTCTGCTATGATGCTGTTCATTGAGTCACCATTTCCGCAGCCCTGTACAGTACACTGAGCTTTCACTGGAACGATCATGTTATACGTTAATATTACGACAAATGCTACAAAGAAATAAGCCCCACGAGAACTCATGGCGAGTAAATTTCTATCGAGGAATCGACTAAGACAGAAAACATGCCCTGCAACTGACTACTTCTCTTTGACAACAGATCAATCCAGGTTGAACAAGTTTATGCTGAACTGATCAGAGGCCTTCCTCACACACGATAGACAATGCTCATCTGTGTTTCGCTTGTGCTTGTGCTCCCACATTAAGATTATATTACATGCTAAGTGTTCTGCTGGGTCATGTTGACGAACAGTCTAATTTGAAACAGGATACATGTATATTATGTATGCATCTGTAGTTGGTTGTGTACATTGGGTTTTTTTGGCATGTACGTTAGCATAGAAATGGATTAAAGATCATGTATGCACGTGTGTGTTCATGTGCAACTGCCTGCATGTATGTATGTAGCTGGGATTTGTCTATATTGGGGCATATTCAGTTCACTTCTTTATTGGTACTACTCTAATTAAGCTTACATGATTGTGAAGGCTTCCTTATTGTGCTACAACTTTTAGGACAGTTATTTAACCATTTTAGTATTGATTTATTGTGTAAGGAAACATACATACTGTTTTCAAATTACTTTATACTGTACTTTTGTACTTCCATTTAGGGTCCCCATGCAAGAACCGTGCTATCCCGAGATTTACATCTCTGAAATCAGCCAGCATCGGGAAGGGAACCTCAATCTACATGCTCTCTTTCACGGAGGCGCATGAAGGTTTTCATCACCATGTTTAGGGAACGTCCAACTTCCATCAGATTTTGACAGTTTTTGTGTTATAGGGGTTTGGTGACTATTCATCCCCGGAGAATTCATCCCCGGACGATTCATCCTGGACGATTCATCCCCGGACAATTCATCCCCGGACGATTCATCCCCGGACAATTCATCCCCGGACGATTCATCCTGGACCATTCATCCCCGGACTGTTCATCCTGGACGATTCATCCTGGACGATTCATCCTGGACCATTCATCCCGGACGATTCATCCCGGACGATTCATCCTGGACAGTATTCTATGATTGTGGTTAGTAAGTGAATTATGAAGCTTTAACGCACCTTTCATGGTATGGTCATGGTATAAATAGGTTACTTCATGATTTTTTCGTTTTAGTACATTAAGTACCAAACTCGTTCTATTTTCAAATGAATTGTACTCGTGGATTCCACACTCGTAGAATTCATAAGAAAATAGAACTCGTGTGGTATTTCCGGTGTAAATACGACAGAAATCATGAAGTAACCAATACTTAGTTGTAAAACATTTACAAGGTTCGCCATTACACCACACATTTCATCTTACTTACTGAAATAATGACTCTTAGGTCAAAAAACATGACGTCACCAAAGTATGGGTTCAGTGTGAAGTGCGCAGGTTTTTCGAATCAGAAACGTTTCAATATCAAGAAATAAATAGGCTTATTTCTTAGTTAACGGAAAACATTGAATAAGAAACAATAAAATAATACGTTATGACGACGGTAAACTTTGGAACATCGAAACGTGGAAAGCGAACGGTGATACATCGAAACTACGAATACTGGAGAAAAGGAGAGAACGCACAAGGACAAACACAATGGCGCTGTTGCAAACACCAGGTTTTCAACTGCAAAGCACGACTGCTAACAGATGCAAACAACGTTGTGATCGGAGATCAGTCACCAGACCACACCCACAGCGGTAATGTCTCAACAGCACTTGCACGGGCCGCTATCGCAGACATGAAGAAGAAAATGACAGAAACTATAGCAACACCAAGTTCGTCTTCCGGTGCGGTCATGGTTGATCTGGGTCCACATGTGTTGATGGCCTTGCCCAAGAAAACTTCTCTCAACCGTGTTCTGCGTCGTCATCGTCAAGTTGTATTGTCAAGCGGTGATAACCAGCAGACCTTACCACCAACACCAACTAATCTCAGCTTTCATTTCCCATCGAAATTTATCAATTTCCTATTATTTGATTCTGGATCGGGAGATGATCGGCTTATCATCTTGGGCGATAGAATGCTTCTTGGTGGTCTAGCCAGATCCGACATCTGGTTGGCTGATGGCACTTTCAAGGTGGTACCCTCCATCTTTTTCCAGATGTACAGTATACATTTCCAGTTCATGAACGGAATTAATCCTGCCGCAGTATTTTGTCTATTGCCGAACAAGACCCGAGCAACCTACGACCGTCTTATAACGGAATTGAAGAATCTGATGCCAAGTGCTGCACCAAAAACGATTTTAACCGATTTCGAGTCAGCGGCAATGGGAGCATTTTCCCATGCATTTCCCGGAGCTTCCATAACCGGATGTTACTTTCATCTCAACCAGAGTGTCCTTCGCAAGGTGAATGAATTGGGTATGAAGAACGATTACGAAACTGACGATGTGCTACGTGGAAGTGTTCGATGTTTATCAGCACTCGCACATGTACCGGTTGATGATGTTGCTGAATCATTCGACTTGCTAGCTGAAGACATGCCAGAACATGACAGAATGAACGAACTTCTATCCTACTTCGAACACACCTACATTAGAGGTCGACGACTCCGAGGCAGAGGCCACAATTATGGCCCAGCCATGTTTCCAATCCCGATGTGGAATCAGTACGAATCAGCTGGAGATGGTATAGCACGTACCACAAACATAGTGGAAGGCTGGCATCATGGCATACAATCACTGTTCATGTGCACTCACCCTTCACTATGGTTGATGATTGAAGGGCTGGAGAAAGATAGTCAAAAGCAGAAGGCAGCATTCATGCAAGCAACTACTGGTGCCCAGGAAATTGGTGTGAAGAAATACCGCGACTTGGTCGAAAGAGTTAGACGTGCTGTTGGTGGATACGGAGAAACAAATGTGTTATTGTACCTTCGTGCAATTGCGCATTTGTCGCACAATTAAAACTGTTACTACTGTAACTACATCTTATTATTAATAAATCGAAACTTAGTTGTAAACCAATTAGTAAAATAAATCATCGTGACTTTCGTGGTGGCTATGTGCTTTGTCGACATTATGAGTTTTGGAAGCCGAATACATGTCATCGTGGGGAGAATTGTCTTTTTGCCCATAACTATGAGGAACAACACCTTTGGACTCTGGAAAAAGATGGTTGCTTTGACATTGCTGAATTCATTGGTCAAAATCGTTCTCAGAGTGCGGCACCACTGTTCTCTGTTTATGGAATGCTGGAGTAAAACTTTGTCACAACTTAAAGTTAAATAAAATAATAGAAATTATTGAAATGCAACATTTGTTTTATTTCATTTGATAATGTGTATTAATACAAGGATATTTCTGTTACAGAAATGTAACAAGACCGATAGTACTATAACTTCACAGTCATTAACTGTTACAGTAAATTCTTCGCTTTTCAGTGAACTAGTCCCTTCCCTACACCATCAGGACCTCTACACCTACTACTGCTGATAAATTTCAAATAGATGCTTCTTCATTAATTTCAATTCTTTCCGTTGCTTTACTTTATGTCGTAATTTTTGATAGGATTGATGATCCAGGTGAATGGTCCAGGATGAATGGTCAGGATGAATGGTCCAGGATGAATGGTCAGGATGAAGATGGTCAAGGAGGATGAATCGTCCAGGGATGGTCCAGGATGAATCGTCCAAGGATGAATGGTCAGGATGAATGGTCCAGGATGAATGGTCCAGATGAATGGTCCAGGATGAATTCCAGGATAAATGGTCCAGGAATGGTGTCCGGGATCCAATGGTGAGATAGATCGTCCGCGGATAATCGTCGGGGATGATTATTCCGCATACCGGTATATGGCATGCTGAAACAATTAACCCGCCACATAAAGGCTGATTAATATC
>JACEVL010000306.1:107074-166026 GCA_020284085.1 Aporrectodea caliginosa
ACATTAGTAACCGTTAAAATTCTAATAATTATTAGCAAACGTTTTCCTTCAGTTGTCCTTAAAGCAAACCCCGAGGCATAAATGAACTGTATGCAATTTCTGCTTCAGCCAAAATTAGAACTATGAAGAAAATACTGAAAGTTATACTAATAATAATCTTCGTTTATTATTTGAAACTGACATGAACGCAGTATGATTACAAGTCAAAGTATAAACGGGTGATCACAAGTTAATACAGGAGTCGAATTTAACTGTATGGCACAGATTCAAGGCATCCATCCGTCCTACCACTCATTAATTTTTACCAACGCCACCTGGCGAACGAGAGGTTGAGTCGACACTTGCGAGGGTAGAAGGAAGCGATCAATGCTGATCTTCTGCTCTTCGTGCAAAAGTGTCACCATTCACCTAAACCCCCTATTTTTTCTTACAGGAAAAGAAATTCAGTTTCATAAAACATTACGTTGTATAGCCTATGCATGAAAGCATAAAATACGTGCTGATAGCGTAATATTATTCTTATGTGGGTATTCTGGCTAACAAGAGATGCCTCTACAAATTAAAACTTATAAATGTGCGAGAAAATCTACTACAAAGAGCCTCTATTCCGTCGATTTGTACTCAAATGCTTTTGATCATCAACCGTGCCGCTCCAAGCCTGCCTATGCCAGACGATGCCAAGTGCCTCAAGGTATCCCATCGAAAGTTATTATTGTATTGGCACGTAAGGCAGGCATGATAGAAACAATCGTTGAACCACCATCCCGCTGGGTACAGACGAGCGCAGTTGCCCTCTGTATATCTGTCGTTGTCGTCATCCCAAGTTGTGAAGCTCATTCCACCGAGGTAACCACGGATATTCAGAGAAGTGTTGGTCAGCGAATCGCCGGCATTTCCACTGAATCCTGAGACGCGAAGGGTGTACTTGTCTCTTTCCGAATCAAGAGAAAAGGTGGCATAATCGGCGTTAAACCATGTTCCGTTTATGTACACCTGTAATGCAAAATACACATTAGTTACATCCTACTTATTGAAAATTCTTTTTACAATCCGATCCATTTGTCTAAGACCTCTGCAGTAATCAGAGTCCTTCTTGAATAGACTGATCCAGTTACAGAGTTTATTGTGTGAGAGCATTTTCATCAGCCGTGGTTTGACAACGAATATCGTCAAGCATGGTGGACTGCAAATGGAGTAGAACCATGTAGCACAAAAATCCCTTTGGAAGGAATGAGAAATCCTATTATTTGGTGGCCCATATTTTCATATGGGACCATGAGGAATTGAGGGTCCATGTGGGAATATGAATATGAATAGGAAATTGAGCGCCTCTGAATAGGAAATCTGGTAGAGGCGCTATAACAAGTGTTCAAATACAATACAATACAAAATGGACGAATGTTTATAGGCATACTTGTAGGGAGTCGCAATCGTAATCGTAGACTCCAAATTTCCAAATCGCTACTCTAAAGCTAACCGTAGATTACGGATTTGAAAATTTAGGCATATTTGCGTAATGGTTGAAAATCAACATGGCAGTATTTAAAAAGCAGAGAATAATTCACAGAAATTTAAACTGTTTTGCAAATGTTTATAATTTTAGGAAACAAAATAGTTCAAGTAATGAACTGCTATGGAGAACCTCAAATGCTGACTCTGTGCAATTATACATCTACAAAAAATGAAACTGAAAGAATAGACTATCACTTCTGAATTCGTCCACCATAATTCTTTATAATTCTTTCGGTACTTTTTCAGTTTACTCTAGGGCCCATATACATGTAGTGTGAGTACACTGTTTTCCTTCCCATAACCTATTTCACACGCGGTTGAATAACATACAATTCAAATGTGGACTTGCTTAGTCAGGTCGGGAGCACCTCTGAAGAGGTTTCCATAGTTCGTTAAGCCGGTCGCGACATGAAGACAATACATGATAAATCATGGAAACTATTTACATAGCCAACATATTATATTGGATTCAGTGACGTGCAGAGTGTGGAGTGCCTATTTTGTGAAAATGCCTCAAATAAATTCAAGTATTGTTTTAGGAATTGCTGAAGACGTACTTTTTTAAGACACAAAATCTTCCACGAAAAACCCTATAATTTTGGACAAAAAACCTAGAAACCTAGACAAAACCAGAAAACCTAGATCTGGATCGAAATCCTAGGAGTGGCAGCCATAATCGTCTGCTTAAATGGAAATGAAGTTATTATGACCTCATATTTTGTAGCAAATAAGGTAGGCTATGCAGTTTGCGAAAAAAATCATTTTTTATCTTTTACGTGCTGGAAAGTTCAAATTTGGTTTATCCAAATTTGAATGCGCATAACTTTTGATGGAATTTGATGCGAATTCGGGACACGATTGATAATGTATCCTTCTAACCTTCTATAAAATTGAACTGAATTATTTCTAAAATTGACAGATTTATTACCAAAACAAAAAGGGTATCAGTTCAGTTGGAACACAGTAGGCCTATACATAAATATCAGTTAGGTGGTCCTATGTCTTCAACACCAACTAGAGACTAGGTGTTAGGTTACCTTTGTGGTCGAAACAAAGCAAATTAAAATGTGTTTATCTAAATTTATCGATAATTTGAATCGTAACCGTAATCGTCAAAATGCAATATTTAAAGTTATTCGATTTTCAAGCGCAGAGCACCAGCTTATTTATGAGCGCTGCGTCAATGCAAAGAGATGTCAAGTGAAGAGCCATTAAGAAATTCACTAGCTTATTTACTAAAATACTGAGACAATTATGTAAGCTTACCTAAACTTTCTGCGCACGTGACGGTGCATGTTTTTATCTGTGTATTAAGTTTGACCATTTGGGCGGTCGAACTCGTTTTTTGATCGACTAATTTTGTTATTCGATTTTCAAAAAAGCCTACATGTAGGCCTAGTCGCTCTTTCTGGTGTGTTTTGGACGATTTTCGGTCGCTTACCACCGAAGCCGCGCACTCGTCACTGACCTACAGAATGGTTTCGCCCGCTGAAGGGTTTCAGGTTGATACCATCGATAATAGCGCCCACTGTTCTACATCGGTGACGCTATTCGGCCATTTGTTGGCTACTACGAATGTCGTCCTCTACAGATCAAGTGCCAGAGGGATGCCCGGAGGCAACGTCTTCTACCGTCTGAGAGGAACTACCATGGTGTCGAGGTGCGTGTGTTCGTCGCCTGTCGTCATTCCTCTTCTTCGATGCTACGGCGACAAGGAATTTCGAATAACGTGCCAACCATTGGCTCTGGATGAGAAGCCGTTGACTTGCTCTTCGTGTTTGCGGGACCTTGTCAGTAGTGACTCATCTAGTCATCTTTAATTCGAGCTGTGTTCGTTTTTGACTGGTCAATGGTCATAATGACTCTAACATCATTTAGATTAGCGCAGGTAGCTCCTGTGAGTAGGAATCTTGAAGGGTCGCTATATAATTTTTTGGAAAATAAATAAATAAATAAGCATTTTGTTCTAAATTTAGAAGTGGGCCCTACCTCTATGCGAAGCATGTAGACGACTCCGATTCTGTTGGTCAGACGATGGACTTTTTCGTTTCCCAGCCAAAAGTCGCCTCGTCCTATCTCTCCAAATCCATTCCTGTATTCGGTCCAGTTTCGGTTGAAGTTGAAAGCTTCGTCAAAACGTTGCATTAGGATTATCCAATTATTTATGGTCGGCAGCGGAACGGGACTTTCTCCCAAGTCAACACCAATCTCTACCAGGGCGGGAACTCCTAAACAAGAAAATGTACGGTTTAAGAAATATTGTGAGATCTTTCTACTTAACGGGTTCCAGCGGTTGGACATTCTCGAAACATTGAGGGTAGTTCTGGCTAAATACGGCATACGACGAAGACACTTCTTTCATTTGACATTGACATTTTAATTCACGCTTCCAGCAAAATTCTCTTAATATATCAACATTGCAACGTTTTAGATCATCTAATTTATTAATGTTCTCCATGTCTAATGCAACAACAACACTTCCGGTAGTAAAATTAATTACCTAAGTAAACAGGTCGAAGTGACATAAATAGGTAACTTAGATGTCAAACCCGCCTATATAGTTTACTCAGAATGATCAATAGGCAAAATACTTCTTATTGTATTCTTCTGCTACTTCTTCTTTTATCTTCTTCTTTGAAGCAGTGATTAGTGTCACACGAGAGAGTACTATCATAGAAACTACCATAGAAACTGCAACTCGGTAGTAAAACCATGTCCTCCGCAGGCTCTTTCCCACTCGGTCTGTTAGCAACTATAACCTACGCCCTAGGCCTCACCCCTTCGAACTTACAACAAAGAACAATAAGATCTTCGTTCCACGCATGCTTTTCAAAAACGTCTATTAGATGAAAAACTGCCACTCTCAATAACTCATGTATTCTGTTGCGTTTTGTCGACAGTTTTGTGTTAAATAAACGAATATGATGATGATGATGATGAACTCTTACACCAAAAATGTTTTTATCGGTTTCATAAATGTTACGAAATTAATTAACGCGAAGGCGATCCGAAACATTGGGCTTTAGTTAATAGCCACAGATTCACTCGAACACATTAAAGAATAAGAAACTCTGAATAAGATACATGTGTACCAGACTTAGTTTAACATATGAGATTTGTGAAACCTTAGCAAATGTTCAGGTTCGTTCTTAAGATTTGCTAAAGTTTGTTAACCGTAACGAATGAATTTTGGGCGCAGTATGTTTGCCATTACTTAACTGAACTTAATGCACGTTGAACTTTACCAATTGCGAGTTTCCATGAATTCTGAATTTCGTTCTTGATAAAGGCGTCGTGCTCGTTGAGACGTCGGTCAACCGCTTGAAGACTTCTCATAACGGTATCTTGCCGATTTTTCATTTGCTGAAACGACGCATTCAGAAACTTATAAATACCTTGAACTTGTTTAATGAAGATATCTTGCTCCTGTGAACATCGTTCAACCGCTGGGGGACTTCTCAAATTGGTGTCTTGCTTATTTTTCATTTGCTGAATTGATTCAGTAATAAGCTCGCGAATGCTTTGAACTATCTCATCCCTTAGCTGCCTGATCTCCGATGCGATGCCGATCAATGAGTCTCCATTTTCAGTCGGCTGTCCTTTCACTTGAAAGATCATGCTATGCGTTAATATTGCTGCTAATGCTGCAAAGTAGTAAGCCACACGAGAACCCATGGCGACTAAACTTCTACTAACAACGAAACACGCACGACGACTGAATGTTTCTCTTTACCAGCAGATACATCGAGTTAGATCTGTTTATACTGAACAGAATGATGCCTTCCTGACACGTGATATGCAATGGTCTTGTTGCGCTCAAGTTTCAATATCCGCAGGAAGATAAAATTGCAGACTAATTGTTGGTTGGTCGTGTGGACGGACAAAGCAAATCAGCAATTATAGGCAACGTATGGTTGGTTGTCTACATGGTTGTATGTATGCGTGAATGTACCTTCCGCAACAGCATGTTACTGTGTGAAAATTTGTTGCAATAACAAATATTTGAGTTCACGTGTGAATGAAAGGTTTGTACAGAAATAGGTACATTATATATAAAATTATATATTTTCGTGCAAACAGAAAAGAATACATGCATACATATATTTCAAGTATGTATGTAAGCATTTTATTGTTTTTGTATTTATGTAGGCCTATAGATTATGTATGTATGTTAGTATGTAATTGTATTTATATTATATTAATTAAGTACTAAGTAGTCGTCAAAAGGCAGTTTTGCACGGTCTTAAAAAATAATTATTTCTATCGCTTCCAGTATCTAATTCACAGGGCAACATGAGAGGGCGCACAAAAGCAAACCCCGCATTCAGTCAAAATCCAGAAGATCAGTCCAATAGGCCTATATTGAAAATATAAGAGCAGCTGTATAAAACGCGATACAGAAAAGTTTCATTAAAATCCGGGTTTGAAATTCACAGCCTAGATAGACAATTAAGCAACATCAATAATGGCTCGTGACTAGATAAAGATCATCGTCAAATATTCGTTTAACATATATAAATTCAAGCTGATACAACCGCAACTTAAAACAGTTAATAATATGGTAGAGTTCGCTTGGTTCGGGCAACAGACCAGTGGGGCCTGTTTGTCAATTCCGCCCATGGACATTAATTAACTCAATTATGTCAGTATGTCATGTTCTTGTAAAGGAGTCGGCTTATAATAAAGTTTCTATCGTCCTTCGGTGGCAGTTTAAACCCATGTGCCCGGGTTCGAAGGTTGTCGCCGTGGTTACGAGACTCGGGTGGAAATCTTCTGAGCACATGCTTCTGGTAAAGATCATGGCCTTGAATAGGGAATCATCGACTGCGACGGCCAATTGCTGAGCACCATAGGCGGTTGAAGGGAGAAATCCGTTGCGCTTTAGCCTCTCCAGAAGTTGTTCGATATTAGCCCCGTCGCTTGCATGAGTAAAGATAAATATATAGTTAAGTCTTAAACAACAACGGAGATAAATACGCAAACCAGAATCTGTCAGGTAATCGCTACTATTAATAGGCTTCCAAGAAATCACAATCCACAATGGAAATATAAACTACGAGACGTCGTTACCAATTCGTCTACCGACATTTCGTCTACACAGTTATTTTATATTGTCACTTTAAAATGGAAGCTGGATTGATGAAAACATTCCTGTGTTGAAATAGAAGCTGGCTTAATCTAAATAATTTTTTACCGTAAATAGAAGCTGGATACCAAGCTAGATGCATGGATGAAACTAAGTTTCCATTCAATAGAAGTTGGATTGATGAAAATAATCTTTTCAGTAATTAGAAGCTGGATTCTTGAGAATATTTAGCACGTTTTAGCGAAACTATAAGAACGCGGCCTCTGTTGATTAGCCGTAATGGATAAAGATACACTTGTAGATGAAGACTTAGTGTCTGCAGACGAAGTGTCGTAGACGAAAAGTCTGTAGACGAGCTGTCGCGGAACCGATTAATAGGCTTCTAAGACAGCACACTCCAAAATGGAAATATAAACTACTATTATTATTATATTCGTTTTATTGGTAACAAAAACTGATAGACACACCGCCATCAGGTACATTGCAATTTAACAAAAGTTATAAATGAATGCTAAGCAAGATTGTACCATATACCATAACAAGAAGCCAATGTTAGAGCGACAATAAGGCAACAAATTGTTATCAACTATTACCTGATGAATTGTTAAGTTAATTGAGAGAGTAACGTGGGATGAGTAATTTATCAGCATTAGTGGTTAGAGGATGGCTTTTTATACAGGACTCGTGAGATAAAAAGTTTATCATCTTTAGTGGGCAACACAAAGTTGTGAGGGCGTGGTCTCATTTTGTAATGACGATCAATAATCGGAGGAAAAAGCGGCCGAAGAACATGGAAGTCGTTTCTGGAGACAGCAGCCAGGACTAGACGTCGTTTCCAGGCTTCGCACGGGTTATCTCGTCTGCCCTTATCGTTCCCGTTTGATTTGCGTAGTTAACTGTGGCTGCTTTGGCTGGTACTCACCGGGTACGCTCGTGTTTTTGAATTTGCTCTATCCTATATATCGTTCCCGCTGTATTTGAAAATGTAAAATGTAGACGTTCGCTTTTTTCTATAGCGACCAAATAATGATCGCCTCGACCCTGCTAATTTTTCAATGAATTGATCGGATGAGTCCCAACCCTTCACCACCGCTCGACCGTTTGAATGGACGCCACGCTATTTAGGATCCACATTCAAGGACCGTGCCAGTCCAAAATTTAAAGTTATGAAATAAGCCAGTATCTGGAAGCGAACCGCGATCCGCATGCTCTCTACAATAGCACAGAGGCGCATGGGATGCAACATACGCAGCTCTTACCAATTTAGCTAGACGACGTCTTTGGCTTGTGAGAGAAGTCCAGAATGCCTTGCGTATGCTCTATTTATGAGACACGGTCCTTGAATGTGTTTCGTATGCATCGTCGTATGACGTATTGACGTTATGAGAAATCAGAAATGGCGCCGTAATTTTGCAACTGTAGACACCACTTCGAAACTTAAAATGTGCCTATATCGGAATTTAATTAAATTGCGAGCTGAAGATATTCGCGTTGACCTACAAATTCGCGTAAGAACGTTTTGTAAAAATTTTCAAATCGCTAAAGGGTTCCGTTTCAGAGCCTTTAGTGGAATGGACAACCAAACAAACAAACAAACGGAGGGACAAACTTTTAGATTTATAGTATAGATACGTAATCACGTAATGATGTTACAGTGGAGATAAACGCGCACACCAGATCCTGTAAGATTATCGCTTCTAAAACATCACATTGCACTATCGACTATGGGAATAATATAGGCCTACTGTACATAATCATATCATAACACATCAGGAAGTTTCTGAGTGGTCTTCCTACTTATATAGCATACTGGTACCGCATCAACCTGGACAAAGTTTCTTCCTAGTTATAAAACAATTATTTATCGTATCACATGGACTAATACACTGTAAATGAATCGAGTGTAAAATTAACGGTAGATCGACTGGCAGCTAAGAACACGGTGGAGAATGTAGAAATATACGGCAGACCGTTGCCAAATATAGACCGTAAAAAAAACTGTTCACGGCCGTAGATTTTTACACTGTATTTAACGGTGGCCGACTGTATTCTAGCATTACCTGCAGAATTCCACAGTTATATTTAACTGTGAAAGACTGTACAAACTATCCTATTCACAGTAGATTGACGTTAGTGTCACTGTGAATTACTGTATTTAGGTTGTAGTTTACAGTGGTCTGCCGTTGATTATGACTGTCAATGACAGTGGGCATACACATTTTTACATTGTATTGCTGTTGATGGGTATTGCAAACCACTGTATTTCTTACGGTTGTCTAGTGTAGTGCTCTTGATATTTACTGTCTTCAGCAGTCTTTTTATACAATGCTGCCATTGATTTTTACAGCGAACGTCCGTTCATTCTGCTTATTTTTTTTCTTTTAACCAGTTTGCAACTTAATCATTTGTTACAAGTAAATTGTGCAAACACAGCATCAGGTACACATAACAGCTAATTCAGTGAATGGAATAATTTTAAAATTTGTTCTGTCCTTATTATTCTTTCTTTAAGCCTGTTATCTTATTCTAACACTTCATCCTCATGGCTGCCTCTCATGCTATGTATCTCAAGGGACTTAACAAACTTAACGGCTACAGTTCACTTAGAAAAATAACAAATAACATATACAGTATGTTAACTTTTATATTATTTATTTCATAATGACAAAAGTCACTTTAAATCAGTCAATCTAAAAGTTTTTAACAACACCAAAATGAAGACAAATACTACAAGAAAGCTGCAAACATTACATCTCTTGATACACAAGATTTAGCACCAAAATTGTCCTGGACATAATAAATAAATGCAGTTTTACTGATATTCAAGCACTGAACAGTATTATAAAACAAAGAACAAACTAAATTTAAACCTTATAGTGGAAAAACGCACAGCCTTATGTGACTTCGGCCGAGAAAAGGGACAATTTGTCGGGAATAAACTAACAGTAACAGTTTTCATAAGCTGATATCATAAGAATGTCATGGAGAAACAAGATATGTAAATGAAAATTACTTTCCAAATGTTTTACAGCATTTCTTAAATGGGTAGTCAATTGCAGTTCCTGAAATTATATGCGATTTCAACTGTGCAAGGTGAACAGTTAAATTGTTAGAAATAAATGAGCGTAAGATAACATCACATACGAGACTTATACCATAATGATGTACCACCTTATGAAATTTTACCTTGTGGATATGTAAAACATGCATTCATAAAGCACCAGGTCATCCATAGGCAGCTGGATTAGTAGAAAGATGGAACCAAACATTCAAGAAAATGATCCATCATGTAATTGTTGACAATCAAAGGCAATGGCACAAAGTAATTCCGTTTACAGTGTGGGCATTACGAGAAGTACCGAATGCAACTACTGGAATTGCTCCTTATATGTTGGTGTATGGAAAGATTCCGCGTGGACCATTGGCAATTTTAAAAGAAAGTTGGACAAGAGAAATTAATTTACCACCTCATATTGGAATCCAACCAGAAAAGTACTTGAAAGACATGAAAGCAAATATGGAAAAAGCATTACTGTTTGCAGAATCATATTCACGAGAGAAGCAATTACAGTATACGGAATCAATACAACAAAAGAGCGAAACCATAAAGAATTTGAACCGGGTGAAAGTTATTGTGTTGTATCCGACGTCAACAAATAAACTGATTTCACGATGGCATGGTCCATGTACTGTCATACAACGAAGGTCAAAGTACTCTTATTTGATTGAGCATGGGTGACGATTGTCGAAAGATAATTCACGCAAATAAAATTCAGAAAGTACATTACAAGAGCAATGAGTTGTGGATTAATCGTTGAAGAAGATGAAGACTTTGGTTCAGTGGTTGAGTTGTTGACGAAGAATGACTTGCAAGATGAAAAGAATTCACTGAATCTTGATCCTGATCAGATTAACCATTTAACATTGACTCAACAAAAACAATTGCTGGAAGTACTAAACAAATATTCTGATCGATTTTCTGAAAAGCCTGGATTATGTACATTGGTTGAACATGAAATTGAACTGAAACCGGAATTTCGTGAAAAAGAATTTATGGCTTACCGTATTCCACTCATCTATCGAGCAGAAGTTGAACGACAAATTAAAGAAATGCTTCAAGCCAACATTATAAAACCATCTTCGAGCAGAATGGCCAGTCCGCTGGTTATTGTTAAAAAGAAAGACGGTTCTCTGAGACTTGCCTGCGACTACAGATACATTAACTCGTTCACTGTGGATTGTAAATATCCGATGCCGATTGTAAAAGACGTGTTGCACAAAGTTGGAAAATCAAATGTGATCTCGATTTTTGATTGTCGAAGTGCTTACTGGACTTGTCCTGTTAAGCAAACTGATCAATGGAAAACTGCTTTTGTTACTCACAATGGACTGTACGAGTTTACTCGTGTTCCTTTCGGAATGATCAACTCAGGAAGAACATTTGTTAAAGCAATTAACATGGTTTTACAGCCTATAAATGAATTTGCTGAGCCCTATGTAGATGACATTGCTGTGCATTCAGATGATTGGAAGATTCATTTACAGCATTTAGATGCATATTTAATGCAAATGAGACTGCATAACATTACTCTGAACTTAAAGAAATGTATCTTTGGTAAGAGTGAGGTAAAGTTCATCGGTCATGTGGTTGGTTCTGGAACGATTCAAATGAATCCAGATAGAATTGAAAGTTTAATTAATTTGAAAACCCCAGAAACGAAGAAACAAGTTAAGCAATTGCTGGGATTTTTTGGTTACTATCGACAGTTTATCAAAGATTTCGCACAGATTGCGAAGCCTCTATCTGATTTGACAAGCAAACATGTTCCAGATAAGATTGATTGGACTGATAGACATCAACAGGCATTTAATTTACTTAAAGATGCTGTACGCTCTAAAGTTGTTTTATATGTTTTTGATGTTGGAAAACCTTTTAATTTGTACTGTGATAGCAGTGATTTTGCAGTAGGAGCTGTTTTAACACAGATGGATGATAAGGGAATAGAACGCCCTGTATCATTTATAAGTCAGAAGTTGACTGACACCCAGAAGAGATGGGCAACTGTAGAGAAAGAAGCCTATGCTATTGTTTGGGCTCTAAATAAGTTAAAAGAGATAATCATTGGATCTAAAGTTCACATCTTTACCGATCACAATCCTTTAACTTATCTGACTGAATCTATGTCTAAGTCTGCTAAATTGGTGCGTTGGGCTTTGGCACTGCAAACTTTTGATGTAGAAGTTAATTATAAGAAAGGACGATTAAATGTTGTAGCAGATTGTTTATCTAGATTATAAGATTGTTTATTTTACTGTATTATATAGTATTAAGTTTATTGCGTAATTTAGTACATGATGATTTTGCAAATTTTTAAGTTTAATTTGCTCAATCCAAAGAAAGGGAAGGAGGTAATGTGAACAAATGTTTTGCATATATAATGAGCACAGGTGTTCTTTAGGTTGATATATATATATATATAATGTGTATCGATTGTTAAGCGTTTTAGTCTTAGGCCTTAGTTGCGCTGTCGGCTCGTGGGCGCTTGGCCTAAAGTAGCCTAAACATTGGCTGACGGTAGATTCTCTTTACACGTGCAGTTAGCGCGCCAAACTTAGAAACTGCTGATGACAGTCAATTTGAACTATACAGTGTAGTACAGTTGTTTTAATGCAAGAGTTGAGTTGTTGTTATTAAACTGTGTTTGAAGAAAGAAAGAAACATTCAAAGAACTGTGTCAATTTAATTCTTAAACAGTTAGAAGACGTTGAGCAATTTATATGTAGAGATAAGGAAAGTTCTTGAGGTAGGTCACAACTAAGAAAGAAAAGAGTTGGTGACAGTAGTAATCAGAAATGTGTACAACGCCACTAAAAGAAAAACTTAGTCATGTATAAGTTGGGACAATGTTGATGCTCGTCTACGAATGCATCGGATAGTACAAGCTATAAGACTTAGAGGATATTATTGTAATTCATCACGTTCTCTGCCCTCAGGCAGGTTCATATGTCCAACGACGCCATTTTTACATATTCCTCGGGATGAATAGGGAGGTGGTTTCCCGTTGCCTTCCTCCCGGTGTTTTTATGGAGAGACACCATCTCTCAGCGTCGATGCCGTTCATCGTCCGTCCTTCAGCTCCTTTGCCCATGGGGCACTCGCTTATACCGGCGAGCACTCGGTCGTCCACCACGCACTCCGTTGAAACAGGAGGGACCACGTGAAGATGGCGTGGGTGGACATTTGAGCAGCAGAGGCTATTTGAGACGCTTGCATACCCCATTCCCCTCCCAGTTGTAATAGCATTATAGGACATGGACAACTGAATTGTGTTGCGTTCAACTGTCAACATTGGGATGAACGGCAGTGTAGCGAACTAGCCTTTTACAGTTCGCTGGAGGCGCCTCTGTTTCCCCTCTACTGGCCATGCATGTAAGCTTTGGGTCTAATGCAATAGATAATCCTTTGTCGACGCCCTTTTACTGCTACGCTATTGGGGTATTGGATTCGCGCGGCTGACGCCAATTGGCAGACTATTGGCGCGAACTGGGCCCGCTTAATTTTTAGTCTATATAAACTGACGCGTGAGGCCGCCTGAGATCCTGAGTGGCCGAGTGGGTTGGTAGCCCGCTAACCACGCCGGCGGCCTGGGTTCGATTCCCGGTCGGTCGGTTTATCAGAGATTAATTTCTCGGATCTTTACTGCGGGTGAGCTCGGGTCGCAATATAAACGTGCAGTACGAGGTTGTACTCTGCCTCCGACACTAATCATCTTCGATATGAAAATCTGTCGTTAAGCCAAAGTACACACGCTGCCTACAGATTACAGAAACTCCGTCACTGCTCGCTTTCTGGCAGTGCCAGTCCCAAGCCTGGAAAAAGGAGGAGGGCGACGTTAATGATTTTTGTTATCACAGTGTCGTTAAACTGAAACTACTACTGCCTACAGAGTGCGCCAAAAGATCTTGGAGAGTCAACACGTCGTTTGACTGGACGCTGTTTTTGGTAGAATTTGGCCGCCAAGTGGAGATTTGGTGTAGTGGTTTGACGCCTTCGGTAGAAAGAAGCACCGGGTTGAAATCTTCTACGGACGCCTTCTCTTTTCGAAGTTTGATCACTGTTCGTTGGGTTAGTGCTGTGTCTATTTTCTATAATTAGTGTTTGATTCGAAGGTTTTCGATTAAAGCTATTGATTACCTGTTGGTTAATTGAATTAACCCAGTGGACCGTGCAACTGAGATTCGAACACATAACTTTTGCTTTAACCCGTTTTTGCCCAGTGTTCCAATATTGGAACATTTTGCAAATACTTTACTTACTTGTAATTTAGCGCTATATAGTGAATATAATTCATCACCTGCCGTTGTAAACAGTATTTCTAAGATATATCTATCAAAAAATTATTATTTTGAATAACTAATAGTTATGAGATACGGTCTTTATGAGCACTTTTGTGTTAACAAAATTTCGACGAATTTCGACGAAAAGGTACATATATAAATAAAATTAATATAAATAAAGATCTTTTTAGAAGTTGCTGTTTTTGGTACTCTAATACCACTTATATTTCATGATAATTTTAATTAGTTTTTAGGACGAACTTTACTTTGGACTTTTTGCAATTATATTGTATGTTCCATTATTGGAACACTGGGCATATATGGGTGCAAAATTTTCTCGTTACGGCATATCGCTCTAGGCTCTTATATTGCATTTCACAATGAAATTTAGCTTGGTTTATCGAACGTACTCGCATATAAAGATAAGTTTTTTGATTTTGCATCATCATCCATACATACATACATTCATGCATACATACATACATGCTTTACATACATACATACATACAGACATACATGCATACATTCATACATACATACATAAGTACATACATGGCATGCACACCAGAGTGAAGAAGATAGTGCTGATGAAAAACTGGTGAAACCCAGTGGCAGTGCCAGGATTTCAGGTTTGGGGGCTAAAGCTCAAAAAACCTTCCCTTTTGTCCCCTCCTCGCTGTGATTTGCAGTATTTTCCCACTTTTTTCGGGGCTGAGCCGCAGTTAGGGGGGCTAAGCACCCCCTAGCCCCCTGGCGCCGCCACTGGTGAAACCCTGAACATTCTGAGCGAACGATAGGTTTCAAGGATTTGGTTCCAAGTGTCAGTGTGATTCTGGCCGGCATTCCCTTCCACGATAATTTTCTTCGCTTGTTTACAGGGAAAATGGTCATTTTGTGATATTTTCTGTTCTTTGTCTGAACTTAGGCACATGTATACTGAATATGGGCCCCAACTCTTTCTATACAGGATAATACAGCACTGTGATAGCAGCTAGAACAAATGTGCTAGGTAACTTCACTTGAAATAATCATTGCTGTACTTGGTAATGTTGGCGTGGATTATGTATATTTCTGCACCCATATGTGCCCAGTGTTCCAATATTGGAACATAGGAACAAAATCAAAAATTTCATGGAATTTCTTAAAATAAATGAAAAATTAAGGTGGCATGGCTATTCTAGCATCAAACTGTGTAACATAACTCAAAATGAAGCAAAAATAAAATTTGGGCAAAAACGGGTTAATGAAAGAGTTGTAACGAAAACTTGTGAACGATACTTGATAATATGATAATCTGTCATGATTCAACCTTTTATTTGAATTCAATATAATTATATCAGAAAAAAAAACAGATGTCTGAATCAGTTTCTATAGATAGGAAAATCACTGAGTTAAGCAATTTGCTTCAACAAATTATGGAGCGCCAGGGTAGCAGGCTAGCCAATTGAAACATGTCATGGCTTACATACAGACTGATCAGCATTAGTGTACTACAGAAATTCCGTCTGTAGAGGGTTTGAACCCTGAAGTGTTTGCTCTGCCTTCAGAGGAAGCATCGGACAGAAATATCGGCCTGGTACTCGGAGATCACTCTGATTCGATAGTAGGCCAACTAGTTACATTGCCTAGTGACAACCTGCCCCGCCGCAGCGCTCGACTGAGATCAAAACCTCCTGTGTGTTATGCTTTCCCTGCCTCTACATGACAGATGAGTTCGAATCTTTCCCACCGATCTGTTAAGGGTTCAATCCCAGCAATGGTTACACCGCAACTTCCTCTACAGCAGCGCTACTGCTCGAAAGAGGGCGGGAAGGACGAGACAGTAGGTTGGTGTAATCGTGTACTACGAGCGCTTTTTCGGCGTCGTATCAGTCCCTATCTTCTGGATTATATTTCATATCAAGGACTATGAATAATTGAATATTGTGTCAAAGGTCAGCAGATAATGAAGAGTTGTTTGTCAGTCTCTATGAGTTGATTCGAGGCATACTCCAGCTGCCCCAGTATCATTAAAATATACCTTTTTATTTATAAAGTGTTCGTATTGATAAGAAACATGAATTTTAGTAGCATTAGTAACAACTAAAATGCTATGATTAGTAGCCTATCATCTTTCCTTCACTGGTCTTTGAAGTAAACCTCGAATCACAAAGGCACCGAGTCTGTGTAATTTCTGCTTAAGCTAAAATTAGAACGATGAAGAAATGCGGAATAGTGTCTTAGAGGACACGAAATTCAGTTTTTCAAGCGTTAGTCTACATTGTAAGCAAGCATAACACAATGAGCTGATGGCGCATATCAAACATATAATTATGCGCATTAATTTTATGTTAAGAAGAAAATCCTCTACATATTAAAACTTCTGAATGCGTGAGACAAGGAGTCTCTAATTTCTTCATTTTTTTTTCATCTTCTTTTGATCATCATCCGCGTTCCTTGAATTATGCCAACCGTTGACAAGCGATTCAAGTCATACCACTGACAGGTATACTCCCTGTCTGGGCACGTAAGACAGGCAAGCTCACAGTGGTTGAACCACCATCCCGCTCGGAAAAGACTAGCGCAATTGTCGGCTGGATATCCGTCGTTGTCGGCATCCCAGGTTGTGAAGCTCATTCCATTGTGATAATTAAGCGAATTGCCGGCATTTCCAGTGTATCCTGAGACGCGAATGGAATATTTGTTGTTTTCCGAATCAAGAGAAAAGGTGGCATAGTCAGCGTAGAACCATGTTCCGTTTGCGTACACCTGTAAAATGTTATAGGCTATAAATTCCCACCTGGTTAACAAACTGATTCATCTGCTCCGTTACGTAAATGGCACCACGCAGGCAGCGGTCAGGACATGTGGCCAGCTAGGTCCGTGGTTCAGAACCAACATACGTATGAAACAGGGCGATCCAATATCGCCTTCGGTATTTATTACAGATTTGGAACGGGCCATGGACAAGGTCAGGAATAAAGAAAAGGAATATCGGTACACGGAATAAGTATAAACAATCTACGCTTCGCGGACGACGTTGATATAGGCCTACTGGATGAAGATGCAGCAGCGTTGGAGCATACAACACAGATACTGAACAACGAAGCAAGGAAATATGGATTATTCATGAACTTGATACGACAAAAACAATGATATTTGGCGACAAAGATATCCCCAAGCAGATTGTTGTGGAAGAAGTAGGCTACTGCTGGAAAATGATGAGAAGTTTACTTACCTTGGAACCAATATGACTTATGACCAAGATTTGCAGAAGCGACATAAAGAAAAATGTCATACTTGTTAGTTATGTCGGCATTGCCATCTTCGCAACGCAGAGCCCGAGAGCAAAGTCAGAGGCCGAGACTTAGGAAGGGGGGGCAAGGGGGACGGTTCCCCGAAACTTGAGGTGGGAGGAAAGGAGCTGCTTATATCCCCAATATTTCTGAAATATATCATGAATATAATAATAATAGCTATGAGTGACAGCTGGTTCCAATCAGAACTCAAATTATTGAGCATTTTTTTTCAGATGACAGCTTAAAATGCTACCATTACAGTGTGGAAATTCAAAAAAAATTAAATAGGGGAGGGCACATCCCCCTCCCCAAACCCCTCCCAAACTCAAACACGACTCAAACTACATGTAAGCTACGAGTGACAGCTGGTTCCTATCAGCACTTAAATTATAGAGCAATTTTTTTCAAATGACAGCTTAAAATCCTACCATTACAGTGTGGAAATTTTTTAAAAAAATAGGGCAGGGGCACATCCCCCTCCTCAAACCCCTCCCCTGCTCGGCGCTTCGCGCCTCGCCGATCGTCCTTCGGCCGATCCGCCGGTCCCCCCCCCCAAACCCAAGACCAAGTCTCCGCCTATGAGCAAAGTCACAGCAGGATGCGTCTTTGTCTTCTGTTGCTCATCATGACTACATGGAAACGAAAATGGCTGACATTCGAGCATCGAAAGCTGACGTAATGAAGCGATTTTTATTAATTGCCCATCTCCACGGTTGTGCGAGATCCAACCGATCACCAAGTTAGATCTCTTGAAGTCATTGTTTCATCACCAGCGAAACAGTTCTCGACATACTGCCAGCGTGGTTTATGAATGAGACGGTACTCCTGCTGGGGCGTTTCATAACTCGGCCGTTCATTTTTTGCCACTGGCCGTTTCGCGTACAAACGGAAACGCGCAATGGTCATGCCGCTTCTACATTATAAAGCTAATTGCGGAACATCAGCTTTCTCATGAGCGCTGAGTCGTATCAGAGGTATACGGTGGTCCTTAGCTCCATGTAAAAAATGATTGGTTGAAATTTAAAGGAGGCACCCTCCTAACTTATAGTTTTAGGTACAAAAATATTAATACTGAAAAGTTTGTGGAGATCTGATGAGTTTTAGAGGTTGCTACCGGACATGGTGTGCGTCTCAAACATATTTGTTTTAGACGAACGACAGAATAGAGACTTAAACGAATTGCCAATCATCAGCTGACCGAGTATCTTACATGACGTGATGTTCTCCTCGGTTTCAGTCTGCTTAGAGTCGTGGCTTTTGCACCGAGACTTAATGTGCTAAAGTGTTCTCGGATTTAGTCGATGTCATAAATATTCAATCCATCTGGCACTTGTTATGTCGGCTGCATTCGACACAGGTGAATACATCTTAATTCAGCTACTGTCGCACATGACTAGAATAAATAATAGAACGTTCTGTTTGCTGTAATTTGGTGCACAATCTGTCTATTTGGCAGTGGAGGAGACTCCACTTAGGCTGGTCACCTATGGTGTTCAACAAGGATCAGTACTTGGCCTTCTCCTTTTTGTACTATAATAGCCTACGGTCTATATGGAGCAACTCATACATGCATGTTTCTAACCACCTCGAAATCAGTCCATCAAAGTCTGAGTTCTTAAGCTGCATCACCCTCCGGCGTCGCCATTTACTTAGCGGCAGTACCTCAGCCGTAGTGATGCAGAAGTTCGACACCATCCGCAACATTGGAGTTCAATTTGAAAGCTGTGTGACCATGACGGACCATGTGAGGCAACTCAATCAAGGCTGTTTTAGTAACTGCGCCGTATCAAACCATGCATCCGCAGATATACTCAACCGCCATCATCTTTGTCAAACATACATGTATTTATAGTCTCCGAGGTTGATTACTGCAACAGCCTCCTGGTCGAAAACAACTAAGGGGTGGTATCCAGGTACCTCAGCTATATCGGGTATAACTTTTGAACGGCGTGACATACCATCATGATGTTTACCTCAAAATGTGCGCAAATGAATATGCTACAGCTACCTAAATTGCAAAAATTATATTCCATATGAAAAAAATGTATGCATACAAACGTAGGGGCGATGGTAACCACCCCATTGGTAGCCCGAGGGTTAACCACCCCCTTGGTTTTTCGACCATAGCGTATTCAATTTTCTTCCTAGAACACAAACAAATATACCATTCTGTAGAGGGAATGCAGGGCTACGTTTGCTTGCTTAAATATTACAGGGGCAGAATCTGATCGCTATGCACACAAAAGTCTAATTTTATCGACATGGAAAGTATCATCTCGGCTGTTCAAGAATCCATATCATGAATGCCAACTTTCGGAAAGTTGTTGGAGTTCCTTTGCGGTGGCGACAAAGCATAGCTAATTGCGATTTATGCTAAACTGACGATTGCTTATTAGATCTGAACTGTAATCGTAAACTTCAAGTTTCTATAGCGTCACTCTGAAGCTAAGCGCAGAGGACCAGGTTAATTATGTCTCTTCCAATCAACATCACAGGAGACATTTATATCCATCTTGACTGATTGTTGGACCCATAAGTTGTAATTGTAATTGTAATTGTAACCGAACATTTATATAGCGCCGCTCAAAAATCAGCAGCGCTCTCGACCTGCGTCAGTTTCTGCGTCAGGTAACAGGAAAGTCTCAAGGCGTCTCCGGAACATGAAGGTGAGAGGGGAAGTAACTCAAGGCGGAGACCTGGGAAGAGAGTTCCAAGCTGATGGGCCAACACGGGCAAAGCACCTAGAGTGGGCCGTAGCAGAGCGCATGCGAGGGACAAACCCTAAGGCCACGGGTCGAAGATCGCAAAGAGGACCTCACAGGCAAGGAGGAGACAAAGGTGCAAAAAGACCTCAGGTATCATGATGCCACCCCAACAAGGCAGTTACGCATGAAGGAAAGGATTTTGAACTGTACCCCCTGTTGGATAGGGAGCCAGTGAAGGGTATCCCGAATATAGCCTGGAATATTGCCTATAAGCTGAGCACCTGTATAAAGAATTGACCGAAGTTTGTGAGTATTAGAGGCGAAAAGTGAGAGTCCAATGTATGCAGCGTTCCCAAAGTCGACCCGAGTGCAGATCAAGGCGTGGATCAGAGTAGTAATGGCATGCAGTGAAAGAGATCTGCAAACGGAACATAGGTGACGCCGATGGTAGAAGCAGGATCTGGAAACCGAGTTGATCTAGTCAGTAAAAGAAAGGGAAGGATCCAAGACAGTTCCCAGGTCACGAACAGAAGAGGAGAAGTGGATGTGGAGAAATCTGAGATGAAGGGAATTAGCATCAATCTTAATATTTGAGCTGAAGACGGCCACCAAGCCATATGAATTGTGTCTTGTCAGGATTCAACCGCAGGCGGTTAGAGGAGAGCCATGTGACTATGGCAGAGGAAGCCACTGACAACCTCTCTACAATTTGAACAGCAGAAGATGCTCGGCCATGTAAAAGGGCCTCAGTATCGTCGTCGTTGCTAAATACAATGCGATCCTATCGACATATTATGGTTTCCGAAAGCATAATAGTCCACAACACATCGGTCCGTGGTCTGCTGGACCAATTGATTGCATCATTATAGCTTTGTACCAAATTCCAGTGTCATGGTAAATCATCACCAGCTCCAACTTCTGCAACGACCACAAGGCGCAAGTGGCAGCATTTCGACCAGAACTCTCAGCGGCATTCTTGATTAGCATAATCCGTTTCAGAATTTGTTTTGACAACGAATTCCTTCCGGCTATAGGACAACGGCTCGATGTCTGGTCCGACGTTCTCAGACCGACACTGCTCGTGCAGAGAATAAGAAAGCCTGGGGCATAGTCCTCCGCTCGGTTGGAATATTGACCCATGAGAAGGCCTCTGATTACGGGAAATCGGAAATCGCATCGGGGGCCAATCAGCGACGTGCATGGTTGTCAGTGAACAAACTGCTTAGCATGGGGCAAAAACACTGCGGTCCCTAATCTAAAGCTAGTTTCAAAAGTACTTGAGCGTAATGCCAATAATTATCTAACCGAGTATCTGCCTGAATCTCGTTCCTTCCTTGGGTGTGGCCGTTCCAAAGAAACTGCGCTTCTTAAACTGCTCTCGTATTTAGTCGATGCCATAGATTCAAGCCAATTGGCGCTCCTATCACTACCTGATATGTCGGCTGCATTCGACACATTCGACTAAGACATCTTAATTCAGCGACTGTTGCTCTCGTTTGCAATCAAGGATGGAACGCTCATAGTCCAGTAACCGGGCTGTAGACCTAGAAAAAAGTAGTATAAAGATGGATAATGGCTCATTTTATTCACAAGGAAGCCCTGAATCACTGTAACAAGTTCTGCATTAATCTCCCCTGAGGAATTTTTTATAAACATTTATCTGAATGAAAGCATAATACGTAAACAATTGTCGTTAATGAAGATTGTAGTGGGGTACGGGAGCTTAAAAAGTTTCACATTTGGTATTACCAACGCGCCCCTTTGGTTCCAGATAGTATATGGGTAGACGAGTCCAAAAAGCTCGGGACACAAATTTTAACGGCCCTCTAGCGGATATGGCAGCCATTTTACAAAATGGCCGACCAAAACACCTATTGTTCAATATCTCAGCTTCTAGTCAACTTGGAATCGTGATCTTGGTGTCTAAACACACATATTCATGGGCAAGGATTCCAATGGAACTAATTGCAAACGCTTACCTACACGAAATTGGCAGCCATTTTCCAAAATGGCCGAACAAAATGAAACTTTGTCAATATCTCAGCTTCTAGTTCACTTAGAATCGTGATATTGGTGTCTAAGCAAACATTTTTGGGGCAAGGATTCCAATAGAACTAATTGCAAGCACTTATCTACACGAAATTGGCAGCCATTTTCCAAAAGCAGATAACAACACTGTGATCAGATCAAACTTTAGGCAATTTATCATTTTAGCATTCTTTATTATTTGCACATTATAACATATTGGGTAAAACCGCATTTTAGTGTCAGAGATTATATTCGGTACAATAGAGATTGGACCGCTGATAAGAATTCTTTCTTAAATGGAAGTTGGATTGATGAAAAGAATGCTTGCATAAATGGAAGTTTGATTAATGAAACTATTTTATAGTGTAAGCGGAAGCTGGATTTATGGACAAAAATTATAGTGTAGTACAAGTTAGATTGATGCTCGAACTATATGCTACAATGGGCGAATAATTTAGAACACTAACATGATAAATTACACAAGCTTTATGCCATGCTTTGTGGAATAATGTCGCTAGTAGGCCTATATTCCTTGTTCAGTGCTATCTTTTCTTGACAGATTACACAAACTGCATCCTCAGAATGCTAAATGACGAAAAATTCCTCAGTCTACATACTTTTTAAAACTCTAGATTCAGAGTCAATTTTTCTCGACAAGATGATAGAATCGGGGGCTGAAGAATATAGTGTGTAAGTTTACTAGCGTCGTGAGTGTCGGTTAGGGTCAGGTTAGGGTTAGTGTCGTCATTGGAAAATCTGGTACCGTCCGGCGTCCGCGCAGCATGCCCAAAGATACTGTATAATCATTCAGCCCACGATACTATAACTTTGCCTTTTTTCGATACTATAAGCATGCCCACAACGTTTTAGCAATTCAGTAAACCAATAAATCAAGTAACTATCATGTCATTTTAAAATTAGCTTATCTATGACATGAATAGTTTACAACAGAGTGAGCGATAATATAAGAACAAAGCTGCGCAACAAATCCCCGACAAAATTACGAATTACTACGAACGCTCAAGTGCGATAATTGCAGAAAGTTACCCAGTTAAACTTCTTCATCTAACCGACATAACTTACCGATTTCTGTCTTTATACTACTTTTCGCTAAGTTTAATATCGCTCGTAATTTTTAATTACTGCACTATCAGTTGGCTTCATTCTTACATAAAATGGCGCCCAAAATCTGTTCATTTGGTACTGGGATCAGTGCTTAACGGTTAACCCTCTCCTTTCTGTACTATTATGTGGAGCGGATCTTACATACACATTGGGCTCCTTCATCACTGCTTTGCGGACCATGCCCTGTTTTTCTTCATCTGTGAACCTTCACCAAACCACCGAACTGAAGCAGAGTGTGCTGCAGTATATAGGCTAGAGCGCAATGGATGCTTCTAACCGTCTCAAACTAAGTCCATCAAAGTACGAGTTCTTATGCTTCATCACACTCTGGCGTGATCATTTACATGACGGAAGTACCTCCGCTGTAATGATGCGGAAGTTTGGCCTGGTGTGTCGTTTTAAGCCAACCGCCAAGGCAACCATGGAGTCCACTTTGACAGCTGTATGACTATGTCGACCATTTGTTTTAACCAACTGCGTTACTTTAAGCCCACCGCAGATTCATTCCTACTTCATTCGCCGACATCTTGGTCAACATTCAACAACATCATAGTCTCCAGAGTTGACTGCTGCAACTGCTCTCATATTTAGTCGATGCCATAGATTCAAGCCAATTGGCGCTCCTATCACTACCTGATATGTCGGCTGCATTCCTCCTGGCGGGAAAGCCGCCTTGTCAGCTAAAGTGCTTGTCTCTGCTACACGTCTCCGAATTGGTAATCGACATTCTGAGCGACAACCGAAACTGGTTGTGTGTCCCTCAGCGGATTTCTTACAAACTGTGCAAAGCATAGAATGATCTTATGCCAGAGTACACGTAGCAGAAAACCTGAACAGATTAAATTTTGTCTAAAATCCTCATCAAAACATCAGTTACATGTTCCAATGTTTTCTGCGAACTTTAGCATCAATGTCGCTGGACCCCACAACTTGGAACAGTCATCCTAACCTTGTGAAGAACGCAGTATCTCTAGATACATTCAAATCTCTGTGCTCTGGCCTTGTTAAAGACCCATGCTTTTAAAATGTCTGTTATCGACTTTTTAACTCGGCCTCGGCTGGTTACGGCGCTATATGAATTGTCTTATTATAGTAATTGTTTTTGTTATCATCACTAAAATTTGAAAAACAACCTAAAAATTATGACAGTTCTCTGATATCCTACGAACTCGGCAAAATTCCATCTCTTCCAATATCTGCTAATGTGTTCCAGTAAAATGTTTAAGATAATCCTCCTCCACAAATCCTATCGTGATTCCTCTCCTTCTCAATTGTTATCTAGACGCTCCAATTCTAGACACCACAAACTGTACCCGTCTAACTGCCTGCCTGGCTCTTGAATCATGTGACTAAGCGCTTGCTATTTAGCTGATTCCCGCGTCTTGGCTTTTGGACATCATAATTTTATAGGCCTAAATCTGGAAACTGTCCAAATACAGCGGTTCTTATCTGAACTGAGCTGGAGATGAAAGCATACTAATCCAACGGATGGAAATGTACTTAAAATTGATATAGGAGTCGTCCAACAGAGAAAAGTATTTTAGCTGATAAGTCGTCATTCCCGCCAGTACGCAATGTCCGGCAAACTAGGGTTATCTGAATTATTGAGGTCTAGGTTTAGAAATACCTCTATGCGAAGTGTATAGACGAGTTCACTTCTGTTCGTCAGACGATGGACTATTTCGTTTCCGAGCCAAAACTCGCCTCGTCCTTTGTCTCCGAATCCGTTCTTGTATTCGGTCCAGGTTCGGTTGAAGTTGAGAGATCCATCAAAACGGTGCATTACGATTATCCAGTTGTTTACTGTGGGGAGCAAGACAAGACCATCTGCCAAGTCAATGTCAACCTCTAGTTGGAGAGGAACGCCTGTACATAAAAAAACGCTTTAACAAAGAATCTGCTTAACATCAATGTTTTCCATGACTATCTGGATTGAAAACATTGCCTTAACGTTGTAGTGCCACTGTGATACAGTGGTTCCATTGCTTAAAATGACAGGTTAAAATCTTTTTATATTTCCGTTCAATAATATCATATTTCCTTTTAAAATGTCCATAAGCTTTTAGGGGTTAAACCAATTGTGCTTGTGCTTGTCAGGTCTCTTGCCATCTGTTCTCGGAAGGCCGACCGGTTCCTTGGTAGAGGGGTAGCCGGCTCAAACCAAGCTAAGAAAAATAAGATTGTTTAGGGATGCATGTCGTGACGATCGGCCCGGACCCAGCCCACATGACAACCCATGGGACCCCTCTGCGGAAACAAGAGAGCCACAGACACAGCTGTGCGGTTCGCAAAGAGGCACACCGAGGCGTAGGTTTAGAAATACCTCAATGCGAAGGGTGTAGACGGTTCCCACTCTCAGGCGATGGACTATTTCGTTTCCAAGTCAAAACTCGCCTCGTTCTATCTCTCCAAATCCGTTCTTGTATTCGGTCCAGTTTCGAGAGAAGTTCAGAGATCCGTCAAAGCGACGCATTAAGACTATCCAGTTGTTTACTGTAGGGAGCAGAACAAGACCATCTTCCACTGTTTTGGTTTATTGAAATCCAGTTTTGCTTTTAAGGTTATATTCTAAAAACAAATATCCAGTGGGGTACCGCTGGACCCCAGCTTCAGTAGTAGTCCAGGCAATCTAGCTCAAATATACTTTGAACCTGGGCAAAATTGCTTCACAAGCTTTCTAAACGGTTTCCTGCTCAGTTTTCATTGCTGAATAACATATCCAAAATTCAACAAAATCTGACTACGGGATCACCCCCAAAAATGCATTTTAACCAAGATGGCGGCCAATATGGCCGCCAACACAGGAAACAAGTATATATCAGGTCATAGGCATGCTAGAATAATAAATGAAGTGTCGAATTTAATACTATCAAGGTCAAAGAATCGATTTATAGTAGTGAAAATAGTGTTGGAATGTCACTATCCAAGATGGCGTCCAATATGGCCGCCAAACACGAAACATGTATATATCAGGTCAGAGGTAAGCTGTATTAACAAATGAAATGTCAAATGTAATATTTTCAAGGTCTCATAGTGGCAATAATGTCGTAATGTTACTATCCAATATGCCCATTTGTGTAGAAGTTATCAACTTTTACCATTTCCTCTGGTTCGCGACAAAGTCGCTAACCTGAAAATGGTTAAACACTTGTAACTTTTTTATCCTTCGAGATATTCCAACCCATAGTATGCCATTTTCTTCAGCTCTGGACCGCCTTTCTAACGGTATATTGTGATGTAATAGTACACATTTGTTTTATTTTTACAGCGCCTCTGATTGGGTGTACACTCAGCAAGAGGCGCTATATAAATGTATAGTACAATACAATACACAGCTAAACGATGAACTGTTGCCACTTCAACTTGTAGCAAGATAAAAGTGACATTTCAGCAAGAGCAGAAAGCACTGAACTCGCCATATCTATTGGGGTACCAAAGGACCCCAGTTGGTCATATTAAGCAGTGATATATGTTGGGCGCATGAGGGTTAAACTGCTTTCAATATTTTAATTAGCCTTCGTTTAGTCCTGGGCTACTGTTGTTGCAATCTGTGGTGCCTAAACAGATAGAGAGTTTCCAATTTGTAGGGCGACTGATAAGCGTTGTAGAAGATGACTGGTCTCACGCTGGTCGCCTGTCGCTGCTGAGATCTTGCGTCCTAGTTCTTGAATAAACTGCAGTGATTCTGTGTGCCAGCTTCCTGAAGTTTCGACTGCAACAGGGACGAAATGATGGAACTGTGAGATAGCAGCATATTTGGATTCCTTATTGCGAGCTGCCTTTAGCGATGTTAAATGTTCGTAGGATGCAGCGAAAGTGTCTGGCACCGTAAAATCCCATGCCAAGCAACGACCTCTGTACCAAGGTATGATGGTAACTCCATCAGGCCTTTTGCCATCTGATCTGTAGAGGCCATTGGGCTCTTTGATGGCCGGTATTTTGGATCTGGTGAAAGCTCGCCAAATAACGTCGTTGAGCATGCCATGTCGATGTTGTCTTCCTGCTCCTTTGATGCAAGAGAATCCATGATGGCCGTTGGATTCTACTATGACACCACATTTGCAAGTGTGTTTTCACTCAACGCAGTGCCAAGTCGGATGCCGAATGCTATTAGGACCACTCCTGACATGCGTAATCCTGCTGTCGTAATGGGAAGTGCATGAAGCCAGTCTCCAGAGTGTGGCGATTGCACTGCTAACAATCTGGCTTTAACAGCAGTATCATTCGCTCTTTCTGGCAGGTCTTGAAGTCTTACGCCGAATGTGCCAGGAGCGACCGATAAGTCGATATGACCTCGATATGACTTCCGACCTAGGCCCCACCCTTTCGTCATTCCAGCAAAGGACAGCAAGAACTTTCACAAAAACACTTACTAGCCGCCCGGTGTGGTCTCACATCCCATATAGTGTATAACAATCCAACACATTAACAATACATATCCAGGACAGATATGAACAAATCAGAGTGATGCGTTCTGAGAAAAGGGACCACAAGTCTCTCCACAGTTAGGGCCTACTGAGAAAACTGGCTTTAAAGCAAGCATAGGTCAGTTCGGGTGAAAATGAGTTATGAGCGATTTCGTATTCAATGATGTGGCTGGTAAGCATTGATAAAAATTTTTTTTTTTAAATCTCAAGTTTTATTCGTGAAATGATGACCTTTGTGTATGGCTTAAAATGGACCATTAGTCACGTGTTACCCATTCTAACTTTCAAAATATTTTTTAGCAGATAATAAATTTTTTAATGTTGAACTGTTTTTTACATGAGAATAGTACACATGTATACAATAAATGATACTGTGATTAATCGTCATAATGAGCTCTGTTTAATTCCTATTTCGTAACGAATTATGTAGTAAAATGTTGTGTAATTTCTCATTTTTTCAGCAGAATGTTTAAAGTGAAATATCCGAGAACTGTCATTTGCGCATGTTCTGTTCTAAATAAGTTTAAAAAAATACTTTGGATGAAGCTATCAAGTTCATTTTTTCTGCATTTTATTCAGAAATTACCCAGGATTATGAATCACTGCTTAACTCCATTTGAGACTTGTGGTCCATTTTCTCAGAACGCATCACCAATATCCATATCTATAACTTGTCAATGCTCTTTACTTATAACCATAAGTTACGCACTTTTGTCGTTGGCTGCGTTATGACAGCCAGTTTTGAATAAACGAAAATACAATACAATACAAGTGCATGTGAAATGAGTTTGCTGTCCCATTCCCACTGTATATATCTTTCTGATAGGCCTTGAAGTGCATTTGAGATCAGTTTGCTGTCCCAATCTCTTTGTATATGAGCCTTCTGCTCGATGGGAGGAGTTGCGTTCGACTTCGATGACCAAGATCTAAAAGCCTCCTCTACCAACGGATCTGTGATTGTTAGAAGGACGTCGAGTAGCAGTCGGTCTTGAAGGTTTCGTGTGCCAGCGGCTGAGCCAAAAAGGCGGAAGTTGCTAGAATAACAGCACTACGAATGCCCAGACCACCATTTCTAACAGGTAAAGATGCCTGGATCCATTGATCGTCGCTCATGTTGATATTGAGAAGGCTACACAGACCAATTCTCAAGACTTCGTCGAAGTCGTGTAGAAGTCCTTCGTTTAAGAAGCAGGCTGATGTCTGGTCTGTAGCTGGGGGTGTAGGCATAGTTGTCATATACGTATCTGTATATTTCCGGAGCTTTTGCTGCCAACACCTCTTACATCGAGTCTCTTCTCAGAGCATTGAAGGCATTGGAGAAGTCCAGTTTCACTATGGTATGGTTTTCAGGCATCGACTGCGAGTATCGTCTGGTTGCGTGGACAGCTGCCTCGGCACCTCCTGATACTCCGACGCCGATTTGAAGCGGTGACAGATTTTGAGACAGGTATGGAGTATCAACATGGCAGACACACTCGGCAGCCAGCCGTCGCCACTTGTATCCAATCGTGATTGCGCTAATTTCGTGTTTCCGCCTCTCAGTAGTAGATTGATAAAGTCAGTAACAGTCTTCACGAAATCTGTGTCTGTTGTATTGAACAGAAGGTTCTTTAGATGTTGAAGTGTGAAGCCATCTGGTCCTCCGCTAGATGCTGCAGGAAAGGAAGCAATAGCGTTGCAGACCATCTTTCCAGAAACCTGTATGGCGTCGAACCTGTCTTCTTGAGGGCATGGCAGTGTTCTTCTGTCTTCGTAAGCCTTTGGGTGCTTCTTCTGTAATTCTTCAATCACTCTAGGTGAATCTTCAACAGGAACATCATCAGAGCACAGCAATCGAAGGGCCCCTTTGATGTCGCCATCTTCGAGTCTGCTATACACCGCCTGCGCAAGATATTTACTTCGATCGTAGCCCTTGTCATTCCTCCTAGTTCGTGAGTCAGATGGCTTGATTTCTTTAGCTTCTACACAGAAAACCATTCCACTACGCCAGGATTCGATGCGAGTTAGAATTATCTTGCTCAAGTTCCGGTTTCAACCTCCCCTCTTAGGCTAAGCCAGAATTATAAGTGAAAATTGGAGTAGATCTAGCCATTTCGAGGGACTGTTTGTTTGGTTCTGTTTGGTTCTCGAATAACGGCCCGTAGGATCTTGGTAAGTAAGTCCCTACATGCTCCTCTTGCTGCCAGTGGGATGTGTTTCAGCAGTCGTCTTCTAACCTTCTTATGGGTTAAAATGTCTAGTAACGGCTGAATGCAGAATCGATTATTACCATATTATTATTATTATTCTTATTCTTATTATTATTATTATTATTATTATTATTATTATTATTATTATTATTATTATTATTATTATTATTATTATTATTATTATTATTATTATTATTATTATTATTATTATTATTATTATTATTATTATTATTAATATTATTATTAGTATTAGTATTAGTATTAGTATTATTATTATTCTCCACGCCATCTGACTCACGTACTAGGACGAATGACAAGGGCTACGACCGAAGTAAATATCTTGCCCAGGCGGTATCTAGCAGACTCGAAGATGGCGACATCAAAGGAGCCCTTCGCTTGCTTGCTCTGATGATGTTCCTGTAGAAGATTCACCTAGAGTGATGGAAGAACTGGAGAAGAAGCACCCAAAGGTTTACGATGACAGGAGAACACTGCCATGCCCTCAAGAAGACAGGTTCGACGCCATACAGGTTTCTGGAAAGATGGTCTGCAACGCTATAGCTTCCTTTCCAGCAGCATCTAGCGGAGGACCAGATGGCTTCACACCACAACATCTAAAGAACCTTCTGTCCAATACAACAGACACAGATTTTGTGGAGACTATAACTGACCTAATCAATCTATTCTTGAGAGGCGGGCTACCGAAACACATTGCAGATATCCTGTACGGCGGTAGACTAATTAACACTTGGGGGAAAAGATGGCGGAATTAGACCAATCACGATAGGACACACGTGGCGACGGCTTGCTGCCAAGTGTGTCTGCCATCTTGTTACTCCATAGGCCTACCTATCTCAAAATCTGTCACCACTTCAAATGGGCGTGGAAGTATCAGGAGGTGCCGAGGCAACTGTCCACGCAACTAGACGATACTGGCAGTCTATGCCTGAAATCATATTATAGTTAAACTGGACTTCCCGAACGCCTTCAATGCTCTGAGAAGAGACTCGATGTTAGAGGCGGTAGCGGCAAAAGCTCCAGAAATATACAGATATGTATTTGACAACTATGCCTACGCCCCCAGCTACAGACCAGACAGCATACCATTCTGTCCGAGGAAGGCACACAACAAGGAGACCCCTTAGGACCACTGGAGTTTTGCCTGGCGATACATCCGCTTCTAGAGAGTTTGACAACTCCATTGACTATAGGATATATGGACGATCTTACTCTTGCTGGACCGATTGATCAAATTGAGAACGACATCCGCTTGATAGAGGAACAGGCGACCACGTATGGTCTACAGCTGAATCGAGCAAAATGCGAAGCTTCTGCTAGAAGTTATGACGAAGCAAAAAAGATTCAGACCTTCGCCGAGTTTGAAAATGTCGCTGTTGAAGATCTGACATTGCTGGGAGCACCGCTACGGCTGTCGATAAATCCATCCAGAAAAAGATCAAAGATCTGGAGGTAGTCATAACAAGGCTTGAGATGCTTCACCCACACGACTCGTTCACCCTGCTGAGGAGCAGCTTAAGTATACCGAAGCTGCTATACACGTTAAGAACGTCAGCCTGCTTCTTAAACGAAGGACTTCTACACGATTTCGACAGAGGCGCTCTCAAGAACAGCGCGGACTGTGAATCGGAGTTTCACGCCGAAGCGCATGAGCAATTTCGAGTGAAGGACTTGCCCAGGGTCCCTACGTGGCGGCTTCAGGTGGATTCGAACCCGCAACCCTCCGGTTGCAAGGCAGCCTACATACCACCACCAGCTGCTATACACGTTAAGAACGTCAGCCTGCTTCTTAAACGAAGGACTTCTACACGATTTCGACGAAGTCTTGAGAACTGGTCTGTGTAGCCTTCTCAATATCAACATGAGCGACGATCAATGGATCCAGGCATCTTTACCTGTGAGAAACGGTGGTCTGGGTATTCGTAGTGCCGTTATGCTGGCAACTTCCGCCTTTTTGGCATCAGCCGCTGGCACGCGAAGCCTTCAAGACCGACTGCTACACGAAGTCGCTGTAATGCCCACAGATCCATTGGTAGAGGAGGCTTCTGGGTCGTGGTCATCAAGATCGAACGCACCTCCTCCCGTCGAGCAGAAGGCTCATATACAAAGAGAATGGGACAGCAAACTGATCTCACATGCACTTCAAGGCCTATCAGACAGAGCTAATGATTCTACCGTTAAAGCCAGGTTGTTAGCCGTGCAATCGCCACACTCTGGAGACTGGCTTCATGCTCTTCCCATATCAACAGCAGGATTGCGGATGTCAGAAGAGGTGCTAAGGATCGCATCTGGTATCCGGCTGGGCACTGCATTGTGCGAAAAACACACTTGCAAATGTGGTGCCATAGTAGAATCCAACGGCCATCATGGATTCTCTTGCATCAAAGGAGCGGGAAGACATCAACGGCATGGAATGACCAACGACGTGATTTGGCAGCTCGCATCAAGGAAACCAAATATGTTGCTATCTCACAGTTCCATCATTTCGTCCCTGTTGCAGTCGAAACTTCAGGAAGTTGGCATACAGATTCACTGTCGTTTGTTCAGGAACTAGGAGGCAGGATCTTTGCAGCGACCGGCGACCAGCGTGAGACCAGTCATCTGTTGCAACGCCTATCGGTCGCCCTACAGATTGGAAACTCTCTGTCTGTTTTAGCCACCTCGGACTGCAACAGCAGTAGCCCAGGACTGAATGACGGCTTATAAAATTATTGAAACAGCCATTTTTAATCAGTTTGTAATAAGTTTGTTGGTTTTATGAAGAATAAATTTGCCGTCATAATAATAATAATAACAATAATAATAACAATAATAATAATAAAAGCTGGAGCAGATCCCAAGACAAGAAGCACTCCTGATACTGCGATGCTCAATTGGGGCTCATATACATCCTCCGCTGCACTCCTTGTTACGACCACCCGGGCCTCATGAAATTCGACGCGGAATTACGAGCTGGCACCGAGAGCATTCTTAACATCGCTCTCTCTGACGATCAGTGGTTACTTACATCCATGCCTATCAGGATGGGCGGGTTGGGAATAAGAAGAGCATCTTCGTTGGCACTTCCAGCTTTTTTAGCCTCAGCCGCAAGATCTCAACTCACCCAATCGCTCATCCTCACTCTCACTCAGGTGCCAGAAGACTATATCGTGCAAGTAATGAGAACCCGATGGCAGCAGAGCATCGCAGAAACGATGGACTTCCCATCTACAGACGGCAAACAGTCTTCTTGGGACACACCGCTGCTCTCGGTGGCCATGCTGGAGATGACCTCGCGCTCTGGGGATTCGTACGACCGTGCCAGGCTTAATGCTATACAGGCCCCACACGCCTCGGACTGGCTATTCGCCCTACCTCTAGCATCTCAAGGCTTAAGACTCAATGACGAAGATATGAGGGTAGCGGTGGGCTTAAGATTGGGGGCGGTCATCTGTGTCCCACACACATGTGCATGTGGTACAATGGTTTCAGCCAGAGGATCGCACGGTATGGCTTGCACGTTGGGTTTCGGCAGACAAGCCAGACACTCTTCAATCAATGAAATCGTGCTACGCAGCCTCATCAGGGCAGGTACACCGTCGATCAGGGAACCGGCTGGCCTCACCCGACTAGATGGAAAAAGACCAGATGGCCAAACCCTGATTCCATGGAACAACGGGCGTTCCCTGATTTGGGATGTCACAATTGTAGACACATTTGCGCCATCGTACTTAGTCGAGACAGCTGTAGCGGCGGGAGGAGCGGCGGAAATAGCCGCGACTAGGAAGAAGAACAAATACGAGGAGCTTCAAACAAGATACCTTTTTACTCCAATCGCGATAGAGACGATGGGACCATTGGATCAGGAAGGCCTGGCTTTCATCAAGGAACTCGGCAGACGGTTGACCAGATCAACGGAAGATCCACAAGAAACCTTCTTCCTGTTTCAGAAGATCTCTGTTACTGTCCAGCGGTTCAACGCTGTCGCATGCCTTGGTACAATGGGGCCCTAGAACTCTTATTTTAGAGGAACAATAATAATAATAATAATAATAATAATAATAATAATAATAATAATAATAATAATAATAATAATAATAATAATAATAATAATAATAATAATAATAATAATAATAATAATAATAATAGTAATAATAATAATAATAATAATAATAATAATAATAATAATAATAATAATAATAATAATAATAATAATAATAATAATAATAATAATAATAATAATAATAATAATAATAATAATAATAATAATAATAATAGTAATAATAATAATAATAATAATAATAATAATAATAATAATAATAATAATAATAATAATAATAATAATAATAATAATAATAATAATAATAATAATAGTAATAATAATAATAATAATACTGACAAAAATAATAATAATAATAATAATAATAATAATAATAATAATAATAATAATAATAATAATAATAATAATAATAATAATATTAATAATAATAATAATAATAATAATAATAATAATAATAATAATAATAATAATAATAATAATAATAATAGAGATTGCCGTGGGCTACACGTGGCGCCGCCTGGCGGCGAAGTGCGCTAATATGTACGCGGTGACAAGACTGTCCCAACTCCTCGCTCCCATTCAGCTTGGGGTAGGCATTCCAGGAGGTGCTGAGGCAGCTGTTCATGCGACACGTCGTTGGGTAACCACAATGCCTAAAGACAGCATCCTAGTGAAGCTAGATTTCACTAACGCGTTCAACACTCTGCGCAGAGATTCGCTTCTAGAGGCAGTGGCTAGAGACATACCAGAGCTCTACCGATTTGCTCACGCTTCCTATTCCAATCGTCCATTATTGCGTTACAGCTCACACATCATACGATCGGAAGAGGGGACACAGCAAGGCGATCCTTTGGGCCCTCTGGAATTCTGCCTTGTACTACAACCGGTTCTGACAAAGCTGAGATCTGAACTGCGCATTGGATACTTGGATGACCTGACGTTGGGTGGTAGCAAGGAGACAGTGGCCGCCGATGTTCATCTGATTGAGGAGGAATCTAAGAACCTCGGTTTACTATTAAACCGCAGCAAATGCGAAATCGCGTGCCACAACATCCGGATGCCGATTGATGACCCGGCCTTTCAAGAATTCAAGAGCGTGGCCTTCGAGCATATGACGTTGTTGGGTGCACCTCTGTTACCAGGTCCAGCGGTGGATATGGTCGTGGAATCTAAAGCTAACGATCTTGAAAGAGCAATGCAAAGATTATCATTACTTAACACACATGACGCTCTGGTCCTACTTAGAAGCAGTTTAAGTGTGCCGAAGCTGTTATACAGTATGCGCACAGCTGTCTGTACTGATTGCCCGGGTTTGGCCAGATTCGACCACTTATTGAGAGAAGGTCTTTCAACCATCTTAAATGTAGACCTTGATGAAGACCGTTGGCTCCAGGCTTCTCTGCCGGTGAGAGATGGTGGTCTGGGTGTTCGTTGTGCATCTACGCTGGCACTTTCCGCCTTCCTGGCTTCTGCTGCAAGCACAAACGAACTTCAGGCATGCATCTTACCGACAGAGTCGGCTGAAATACCGTACGAACTGGCGAATTCAGCACTCACCGCTTGGATGACCATGACAGGTGCAGAACCACCCACAGGAGCAGCAACTTATCGCCAAAAAGAGTGGGATTTCCTATTTACAGACAAGGCGTGGAAGGGCCTACTCGAGTCCACTAGTGCTCCACGTGATCGTGCCCGACTACTAGCTTCTCGAGCACCTCACTCTGGTGACTGGATGCTAGCTCCACCTGTGACTGCTCTGGGCCTGCGCCTCTCAGACGAGGAGGTACGGATCGCAGTCGGGATGAGGCTAGGCACGATACTCTGTGAGCCGCATTTATGCCACCACTGCCGGGGAAAAGTCGACGCAAGAGGACTTCACGGACTGGTTTGTAGAGGAGGAGGCGGTAAACAGCAGCGGCACAGTATGCTAAACGACGTCCTCTGGAGAGCCCTTGGCAGAGCGAAAATACCTGCTCAGAAAGAACCTCTCGGCCTCTCAAGAGAAGATGGGAAGCGGCCAGACGGTGTTACGCTGATCCCTTGGTCACGTGGACGATGCCTGGCATGGGATGTGACAGTGTCCGACACCTACGCCACGTCTCATCTTCCTTACACATCAATCGGAGCTGGCGAAGCAGCCGAACGCGCCACTGTTTCAAAGAGGGTGAAATACTCTACAATTACTACCAGCCATGACTTTGTAGCTGTCGCCATGGAAACCGGCGGCGCTTGGAGCAGCGAAGGTCTGCAATTCATATTAGAGTTGGGAAGCCGGATAACGGCCGCAACGCACGATCCACTGGAGACATCGTACTTGTTCCAGCGTATCTCAGTAGCTCTGCAACGGGGAATGCCATCTGCCTCTCCGGAACATTGCCAACGCTCTCTGAGATCTGCTGAGATGACTTTTCAGACAACAACAACAACAACAACAACAATAATAATAATAATAATAATAATAATAATAATAATAATAATAATAATAATAATAATAATAATAATAATAACATGCACTTCAAGGCCTATCAGACAGAGCTAGTGATTCAACCGTTAAAGCCAGGTTGTTAGCCGTGCAATCGCCACACTCTGGAGACTGGCTTCATGCTCTTCCCATATCAACAGCAGGATTGCGGATGTCAGGAGAGGTGCTAAGGATCGCATCTGGTATCCGGCTGGGCACTGCATTGTGCGAAAAACACACTTGCAAATGTGGTGCCATAGTAGAATCCAACGGCCATCATGGATTCTCTTGCATCAAAGGAGCGGGAAGACATCAACGGCATGGAATGATCAACGACGTGATTTGGCGGGCCTTCACCAGAGCCAAAATACCGGCCATCAAAGAGCCCAATGGCCTCTCCAGATCTGACGGCAAAAGGCCTGACGGAGTCACCATCATACCTTGGCACAGAGGGCGTTGCTTGGCATGGGATGTTACGGTGCCAGACACTTTTGCTGCATCTTACGAGCATTTAACATCGCTAAACGCAGGTGCGGCAGCGGAAAAAGCAGCTCGCAATAAGGAAGCCAAATATGCCGCCATCTCACAGTCCCATCATTTCGTACCTGTTGCAGTCGAAACTTCAGGAAGTTGGCATGCAGATTCACTGTCGTTTGTTCAGGAACTAGGAGGCAGGATCTTTGCAGCGACCGGCGACCAGCGTGAGACCAGTCATCTGCTGCAACGCCTATCGGTCGCCCTACAGATTGGAAACTCACTGTCTGTTTTAGCCACCGCGGACTGCAACAACAGTAGCCCAGGACTGAATGACGGCGTATAAAATTATTGAAACAGCCATTTTTAATCAGTCTGTAATAAGTTTGTTGGTTTTATGAAGAAATAAATTTGTCTCATAATAATAATAATAATAATAATAATAATAATAATAATAATAATAATAATAATAATAATAATAATTATAATTATAATAATAATAATAATAATAATAATAATAATAATAATTATAATAATAATAATAATAATAATAATAATAATAATAATAATAATAATAATAATAATAATAATAATAATAATAATAATAATAATAATAATAATAATAATAATAATAATAATAATAATAATAATAGAACAATGGCAAGTAAATCCTAACTTTACTTTTCCCTAGACAGATAATTGTACCATTGGTAAAAACTAATAATAATCCTTACTTAACCCTTCGTCGGGCGTGGGGTCAAAAATGACCCCAGAGTGCATTTTCAAGTCATGGATCGATATTAAAAAGTGAAATGGCTGCTCTGATTTTTCACGAGAATTACTGTACAGGTTGTCACTACGTATTCCAGTTGAGTTTGCATACGAATTTTAGATGGAAAAAAAATTACAGGACATTTATACACATAAGGTCATGGGGTCATTTTTGACCCCAGGACAGTAATTGATGTTTCTTTCTCATTAAGCAGTCTAAAGTTGCACAAAAACCCGCAATATTACTTCCTTATTTCGTGTTATATTTACTTATCAGTGCTGCCCTCCCGCTTTTGCAATGATTCCAGGCCCATTTCTCACAATTGACGACAGACTCGCTCCATATCGAGGTCGGTGCAGATTTATACAATACAAGCCGTCAAAACACGGCATCAAGTTAGGGATGTGTTGCGATGCTGAAGTCAAGTACAATGCCAGCATATATTGCGGCAAAGAGAGCGCCGATGCAGCTCCAACCAAAGATCTGGGAGGAAACGTTGTCCGCCAGCTCATACAACCTCTTGAATGTGAAGGTCGCAAAATGACCAGTTATAATTTTTTAACCTTGCTGTTCCTGGCTAGAGATGTTCTGTAGTCAAAGAAAGCGACTTTGGTTGGTAATATTCGTACTATTCTAATTGAGTTGCCCGAAGAATTTGTGACTCCCAGAGGATGCGATTTGTAATCATCCCTTATCGGGTTCAATGAGACCGGCGACAAGTGTAAGAAAGACAAAGTGGTCGTCGTCTTGTCGACTATGCACACCTCCAGTGGGATTTTTGGTCTGGGAAACTTCCGGAGGTTATAAACTTCTACAACTGGACAAAAGTAGGAGTCAATTGTGCTGACCAGATGATAAAAACATTCAGCACGAAGTTCTCAACCAGACGTTGGCCGTTAGTGCTGTTCTGCAACCAACTGGATATTGCGGCACTTTCGCTGACGTCCTCCATGAGAAATTGAAGTTGGACAAGGCTCCAGTGGGAAAGCGTCGGCTGTTCATCAAGAAACTGGGGAAAGATCTTTGCCAAGAGCTAAAGGAACAGCGACGACCTTATGCATCTCATCTTGGGCTGATTAGAGCACCAGTGAAACATGTATGTATACGACATTCAGGAACCTCCAACATACGAGGTTGCTGCCAAGTTTGTCCCTGACAGACAGATAGAAAAGCTACGGCTGTCTGTAAGGCATGCCATAAGAATGTGTGCCCTGTCCACTGTCAGATCTCTTTTCAGACATGTCTCTGCTGATTGATGGAATACTTTCCTAGACTCCTAGTAGTCTCCCATGTTCATTCTAGCGTCATTTCATGAGGGATACATTAGAATAAGAACAGCATTACAAGCCTATGTTTGTATGTGGCATCATGACATCATGAAGTGAGTCACGTTATGACGTCATGTCATGAGGAAGAACAACAAATAATGACATTTCAGTGAATATTAATAATACTAATGACCTTCTCGTTCAATCAGTAGTGTATGACCAGTATTACAAGCAATTGTTTGTATGTGGCATCATGACATCATGAAGTGAGTCACGTTATGACGTCATGTCATGAGGAAGAACAACAAATAATGACATTTCAGTGAATAATAATAATACTAATGACCTTCTCGTGCAGTCAGTAGTGTATGACCAGTATTACAAGCAATTGTTTGTATGTGGCATCATGACATCATGAAGTGACGTCATTACATGACGTCACGTTATGACGTCATGTCATGATGTCATAAACAACAAATAATGACATTTCAGTGAATATTAATAATACTAATGACCTTCTCATGCAATCATTAGTGTACAAACACCATTACAAGCCTATGTTTGTATGTGGCAACATAACATCATGAAGTGACGTCATTAGGCTACATGACGTCACATTAAGACGTCATGTCATGAAGAAGCACAACAAATAATGGCATTTCAGTGAATATTAATTACACTAATGACCTTCTCATGCAATCATTAGTGTACAAACACTATTACAAGCATATGTTTGTATGTGGCATCATGACATTATGAAGTGACGTCGTTCCATGACGTCACGTTATGACGTCATGTCATGAGGAAGTAAAACAACTATTGACATTTCAGTGAATACTAGTAATAATAATGACATTCTTATGCAATTTATGTGCTTGTTTTATTCAAATTACATAATTATTACTATGGGGTCAAAATTGACCCCACGCCCTTAGTTGTATAGATTTTGGTCTTTTTCCGCCCGACGTAAGGGTTAGAGCGCAGTACAATAATTGTCAATAATCACTTACCAATTGCGAGTTTCCACGAATTGTGTGTTTGGTTTTTGATGGAGATGTCGTGATAAAGAAGAAGTTGGATAATCACATCAAGACGTCTCGTAGCGGAAGTATGCTGATCTTTAAATTGCTGAAACGACACATTAAGAAGCTCATGGATACTTTGAACTTGCCCCTGTGAACGTTGATCATTCGCTTGAAGACTTGTCATGACAGCATTATTTTGATTTTTCATTTGCTGAATCGATGCATTAAGAAGCTCATGAATACTTTGAACTTGCTTGATGTGATACTTGCTTGCGATCATTCGCTTGAAGACTTGTCATGACAGCATGGTATTTTTGATTTTTCATTTCTGAATCGATGCATTAAGAAGCTCATGAATACTTTGAACTTGCTGTGAACGTCGGTCAACCACTTGAAGACTTGTGGTAATGGTGTCTTGCTGATTTTTCATTTGCTGAAACGATGCATTAAGAAGCTCATGAATACTATTGAACTTGCTTGATTTAGTTCACCAATTGCCTCAGCCCTTAGCTGCTCAATCTCTGCTACGAAGCTGATCGATGAGTCTCCATTCCCAGAGCCCTGAACAGTGCACTGACCTTTCACTGGAAAGATCATCTTATGCGTTAATATTACGACAAACATTGCGAAGTAACAAACCAGACTGGAGCTCATGGCGACTAAATTTCTACTGCTAATCGACTAACGAAGAGACACAATCGGCAACTGACTGCTTCTCTTTGACGACGGGTTCACGAAGCTAAATATGTTATACTCAATTGCACGAGGTCTTCCTTGCACAAAATGCACAATGCTCGTGTTTCATTCTAGTTTCCACTCACGCACGAGTTACATCCTAGTTGCCATGCCGGGTCATGTGGACGGACAATGCGGATTTGCAACGTGTAATGAACCTAGGTTGCATGTATGTATGTTGGTAAGTATGAACGTAAGTATGCATTTATGTATGCATGTTTTTCGGAAAAAGATATGCAGTCTATTATATTGATCTGCGAATTCAACTTAGCATTTGGCATTGGCATTTCACTGGTCTTGTTGAGTACGGCCAGTAGGTAGGTTCGTGAAGTTTTGGGGTTCGATAAAAGACAGTTCTTCACCATAAAAGTCCATAATTGGCGTGTCCTATCTGTCTACCATATGACTGTGTTGATCGTAGTCAGTCTTTTCCTTCTAATTACAACAATGACCTATTCAATCAGTCAATAAATTATTCATTCAGAATTCATGTAGCTCCCTTCACAATTCCTACTCAGAGGCGCTCTCGACCCAGGCTAATCGGAAGAAAGTTCTCTTAAACATGAAATGAAACGAAGAGCAGGTAACGTTTTGGAGGTAGCATATTGCCAGAGGAAGTTCCATGTTGTTGTACAAGCTACAGAAAAGGATCGGTCCTGCTTTGTAGTAGTGAGGGAAATGATCGTTTGCCGTAAACAGAAGAGCGCAGTGTCCGACGGCCAGTGTTAGATGGTACAGGTCGGCACTACTCTTCCTGCAATCAGAATTTTCAATAAGCTTTTAGTCACTTTGAACAGTGACTTCGAATTTCAAACCCACATAACAAACCTTTCAATGCTTGTTTTTATAATTTGAGGAGGTCTGCACAAATCACCGCCAGATCCTTCTCATGTAACAGAACAACCTTTCCCCACTTTCAGTTAGAAATTTCTCGCCACAGATTGCTCAGGAAAGATGTTCAGATGATCATCTAAGGACGCGTCGCTTTAGAACTGTTAGCCAACCGTGTTACAGCGCCTCATACGGGCATCATTTGCACAGGCTAGAAACTCACGTGGCAGTAATTGTGACTTTTAATTAGCCAGAGATGAACCTATAGATTCGGGTAAATTGAACCGTATGGGGAAACAAGAGCAGCTGTAGCCTAAACGACGCGATACAGGACGTAGCCAATCCCACAATCTTAGCTAGGATGTTGTACAGTTAGACATATTATTATTATTATTATTATTATTATTAAATAAATTTGTAACGCGCGCGCAAGGTCACACCGAAATGTGAATCTGAGGCGCGGATAGTCAGCCGCCAGGTGAAGATGCACTTAGATTTCTAAATCCTTGAAAGCCAAGGAGAAATAGTGAGTTTTGAGCCGCTTTTGAAGGAAGGAAGTGAAGTTGAGCTACGAAGAGAAAGTGGTAGTCGATTCCATTCCTTTGGAGCAGAGGCGTGGAATGCACGACAGCCCATAACTGTTTTGCATCGTGGCTCAGCTAGAAGACCTGTACTTGATGATCGCAGGCAACGAGGAGGGATGTAAGGAGTTAGTAGTGCATGAATATAGGTAGGTGTGCTGGTGCTGAGGGCTTTGTAGGTCAAACAGGCCAATTTAAATTTTATTCTGAATTCAACAGGAAGCCAATGCAGCTCGTGGAGTAGGACTGAGGAGCATGTTCGAAGTGGGACACGCATCACTACACGAGCTAAAGAGTTTTGGATTCGTTGCAGCCTTTTGAGTTCAAGGTTTGAGACACCCACAAAAAGGGAATTAGCATAATCAAGACGAGAGGATACAAGTGAACAGGCTATAGTTTGAGACATATTCTTAGTTAGAGCCGACCTGATGTGACGTATTGTTCTGATGTGATAGAAACAAGATTTACACAGGTTTGTTATGTGTGGTCGGAAGGTGAGCTTACTGTCCAGGGTTACCCCAAGTGTTTTGACAGTATCTAAAAGAGACACAGCAGTGCCTGCGAGGTCGACACTAGAAAGTGAAGGGAAAGAACGCAGGCGTTGGCCTGAACCGAACAGAATTGCCTCAGACTTGTTTGGGTTTATGGCCAAACCATTGAAACAGAACCATGCATACATAGATGAGAGGCACTCTTCAAGTTTTAGTTTACCAGACTGGTCAGTGTGTGACAGAGCAATATGTAGCTGAGTATCATCCGCGTACTGTTGTAATTGGATTCCAAAGTGCTTAGCTATATGACTGATTGGGGAAGTAAAGACTGTAAATAATAAAGGACCGAGTACAGATCCTTGTGGTACTCCAGCAGTACAAAGCGTGGGCTCAGACCGAGCGGTACCGATGCCTACCTGCTGACTACGGTCACCCAGGTAAGAAGCTAACCAGTTTAAGGCAGTCCCAGAGACACCGAAGCTTTTGGTTAGTCTTGAAAGAAGTAGCTGGTGGTCTACGGTGTCGAAGGCTGCACTGAGGTCAAGACATACTGAGAGGCAGGCTTTACCATTGTCAACACAGGAGAAGATGTTATCCAGTGTAGAGACAAGAGCAGTTTCAGTGGAATAGCCTTCGCGGTAAGCTGACTGATAAGGGCTGAAGTTAGGTGAAGAAGTGATGTGTTTCTTGATACGTGTAAGAAAAAGACGTTCAAGGATCTTGGAAATGTTATTGAGGTTAGAGATAGGTCTAAAGTTAGAAAGGTTGCTGGTGTCAAGGTCGGGTTTTTTGAGTAAAGGCGTGACTAGAGCAGATTTGAAGCATGACGGAAAACACCCTTCAGCAAAAGACAGGTTGGCCAAGTGTGCAATAAGGTGGGAGAAAACATCAGAACAAGAGACAATAAGTGGTGTAGGTATGAAGTCCATTGGGGATGATTTAGGGACCATGCTCTTGAGAAGATTAAAGACTTCAAAGTAGGTGACAGGTGGTAAGTCATCAAAGGCGGAGCCGGAGAAGTCAGAGTCGAGCAGCAGGTCATTCCATACTAAATTGGCAGCACATCTAGCAATTTTACATTTAAGATCGTTAATTTTGTTTACAAAAAATGCAGCAAATTTAGAACACAGATTCTGATTCTCAGGGTCAGAGCGTTGGCAGTTGACAGTCTCCTTTGAGTGTAGAAGACGCTGGGAGATGCGCCATCGGTCCCGTGGATTTTCAGCACTTTCAAGTTGGCTACGGAAATACGAACTTCTTGAATCATTTATGAGTTTGTTTGTTACACGGCAGTGACGACGATAACGCTGTCTGTCCTCCTCAAGTCCAGAACTTTTCCATTTCCTCTCCAGTCGACGACGTTCCCTCTTTGCCTGGGATGCCTCAGATGAAAGCCATCTAGTTATAGGTTTAGATGGTCGCCTGTAGCAAGTCTGAATTGGAGCGATTTTGTCCAAGGTTAACGTTACTATTCTTTTCAGTTGTTCGGCGAAATCGTTTGCACTGTTTGCAGGAGCAACGAAAAGATCAGAATCAACGAGTAGGTCACTAAACGTTAAAGGGTCTACTGCTTTGATGTTGCGGTATATGTGCTGAACTGGTTGGCGGTGGCAGGAAGTCATTAATTTACACAGTATGAGCTTGTGATCTGATACAAGACCAGCATCGCTCACCTGTACATCGTAAACTGTTGCGCGATCATCAGCAGCTAGGATATCTAAGATGTTTTCACCTCGAGTCGGGACTTCGATGTACTGGTGAAGACCGAAGGTGTTGAAGGTGTCGGTCAGCATGTCATTAATGCGACCTCCAGATCCAGGGCAGTTGAGGTCGCCACAGAGCAAAAGTCTTTCATCAGCCTCGACACAGATGGATGATATGAGTGTGGCGAGGTCATCGTAGAAGTCTCCCATTGGACCAGGAGGACGGTAGATGTTTGCAACTGTCATCGATGAGGATCCACTGCCCAATCGTATCAGCTGAACCTCACATGAGGAAGTGCAGAGCCTGTCGGATTGAGGGTGGACGCTGACGTCTAACGTGGACCTGTAGATGACAGCGAGGCCCCCGCCAGACACTGAGCGACCTGAGGTTCCACTCCGATGAACATGGAGAACCGAGAAGCCTTCAGGAGCAATGTCACGCTTGATGCAATCTAGTGTATCAGCGCATATCCACGTTTCAGACAGTGCGAGCATGTCAAGCCGTTCGTCTCTGATGAGGTCGTGAATAATGGCAGAGCGACGGATGGCTGAACGGATGTTAAAGCTGCCGAAGTTTATGGCTGTTGGTTTCGATGTTGGCTTGTTGGACTTGACTTTGCTGAAGGGTGGACCAGGGTTGCTTTCGATGTCACCCGACAGTAGCAGGAGAAGAGCGACCACAGCAGATGAGAGGGAACGGCGACGCCGGGGACGAAAAGGCCGGCCCGTACGTTTAATATGTTTTCTAGTTGACCTAATTTTCTTCTAATTATCGTTTTCTTTGTACATAAATTATTTCTGACTTTGTATGTAAAGCGCTGAGCGTTTGCTTGCGTTCAATAAAGAACATTCTTACTTACTTACTTACTTACATGGAACAAACACATGCAACTATAGAAATCGATGTTTGAAAGTCATGGGATAGACAATTAAGGGTTGACAACTGGTTGAAGATAAACAGATGCTGAAATCGTGAATAACTGTAATGACAAATATTCGAACACGGAACCTGCCAGACTTTCACAAGGCCTATCATTAAAAATTTAAAAGGCTTCTCAGTCACCACACGCAACTGTTACAGTGGTATAATAAAGTGTAGGTCCTATGCATCATAACAGATCACAAGGTTTCTTCCTAGTTAAAAACTGTTTGTGTCACACTTGACAAATATAAAGCACATGTAGCACATTTAAGCATCGAGATAATTATCACAGGCTGCCACTATAATAGCGCATTGAAGTCACAAGAAAGCGTCTTTTAACAGGATACACGCAGCAGTCAGTGTTGTGGCCGTGGACGTCGCCCTCCTCCTTTCTCCACACATGGACCATGTGACACTTTTAGCAATAATGCACTGGCTTGAGATCCTAGAGGATACGGCGTATTTCGTGTTTTTAATTAACCGGAGATTGACTTAGATTGGGCTATGTTGACATAATTCATTTCACTCATTCAGTACGAAGATTTATATAGCGCTCTTTCAAGGCTACTACTCAGGAGCGCTTCCGACCCCAGCACAGATGTAAAGGACAGTTTTGAGGTGAGCATAACAAGAGTAAGACTAAACCCTGGGGACAAGCGCAGCGCTAAAGGGAGCCCGTTACACAGAGATGGTCCAACCTCTTAGAAGGCGCAATTCTGCTTAGTAGCTGTGTAGGTAAAAGGTTCCATGAGCACGCCCAGCTCAGTAGAGCGGAGAAAGCGACGACCCGGTGCACTCAAGGTAGGGCAGCAGAGGTGCGTAGATAGTAGGGGTCTGCGGGTATACCCGTACCCGCGGGTTTACCTCAGTACCCGACCCGTACCCGCGGGTCGGGTACGGGTTGGGTAGACATTTTACGGGTCGGGTCGGGTACGGGTAGGAGTTTCACGGGTACGGGTATACCCGGTTTTACCCGTACCGAACGGAAGTTTTGGGGTTACATGTAGCCTAATGGTGAGTCAGACTTACTATAGCTAGCGGTACTTAACGTCACATCTGTACCCTTTTGTAATCGTCCGTGGAAGTTTGTAAGTTCGACGATAATATTGTTAATTCTGAGTTTTTCTGGCATCAAATCATGGTGGATGACATAGCTGCATCAGGTGTTACTACAACCTTCTTATATTGCACCAATATTGCTTAATCGTTAAATTTTGGGCCATAAATCTGAAAAGCCATACTCCGAACATTAAGAAATTCAGTTGGACAGGACGATTATCCATGAATCATGGTCACTGTCATCATCATGATTCTCATTAGGATTATGTTTAAGATGATTATTATTATTATTATTATTATTATTATTATTATTATTATTCTTATTATTATTATTCTTATTCTTATTCTTATTATTATTATTATTATTATTATTATTATTATTCAGTTCAATATTAAAGAAGGATCAGATATTATTATTACTGGTTATTATTATTATTATTATACTATTATTATTATTATTATTATTATTATTATTATTATTATTATTATTATTATTATTATTATTATTATTATTATTATTATTATTATCGTAGTGTTATTGTTGTTGTCTGAAAAGTCATCTCAGCAGATCTCAGAGAGCGTTGGCAATGTTCCGGAGAGGCAGATGGCATTCCCCGTTGCAGAGCTACTGAGATACGTTGGAACAAGTACGATGTCTCCAGTGGATCGTGCGTTGCGGCCGTTATCCGGCTTCCCAACTCTAATATGAATTGCAGACCTTCGCTGCTCCAAGCGCCGCCGGTTTCCATGGCGACAGCTACAAAGTCATGGCTGGTAGTAATTGTAGAGTATTTCACCCTCTTTGAAACAGTAGCGCGTTCGGCTGCTTCGCCAGCTCCGATTGATGTGTAAGGAAGATGAGACGTGGCGTAGGTGTCGGACACTGTCACATCCCATGCCAGGCATCGTCCACGTGACCAAGGGATCAGCGTAACACCGTCTGGCCGCTTCCCATCTTCTCTTGAGCATTATATTTACAGTGTAATTAGATTTATATAACCGGTCACAGAATTTCTTCCTAGTTGTAGGCCTATATGATATCATGTCACACTGGACAAATAAAGTATTCCTAAAAACATATTTATCACAATCGTGATCTCGACATTTTTACAGCTTCCAAAGAGGTTATGGAGTTTATACATGCACGACATGTATATTTCTTCTGAAAGGCTTATGCTGTGAGAAGCGCTTTATAAATGATCAAATGCAATACAATACAATTTCCATTGTGGATTGTGATGGCGTAGTTAATCAATAAATTCATCGAGTGAAATCCTTCACCACCGCTGCTCGTTTGAATAGGTGCCAGGCCATGTAAGGTCCCCGAATACGGACCGTGATAGTCCGAGATTTAAATCTCTCTAATAATCCACCATCGGGAAGCGACCTGCGAGGCTGCGACCTGTACGTACTCTCACAGAGACGCGCATGGGACTCGGCTTGCGCTCTACCTGATATACAGCTGTATAAAATTAATATGTATAAGCATGCAATGTTGGCAGATCTTTGCTTGAAAGTGGTGACTGATCCTGGATCGCGGCTATGCATGGCGACGTTTTCTGTTAGTTGGCTCTTTTACAGTCGCATTAGACCACCCTGTCGCATTAGACCATCCTGTCGCATTAGACCATCCTGTCGCATTAGACCATCCTGTCTCATTAGACCATCCTGTCGCATTAGACCACCCAATCGCATTAGACCATCCTGTCGCATTAGACCATCCTGTCGCATTAGACCACCCTGTCTCATTAGACCATCCTGTCGCATTGGACCACCCACTCGCATTAGACCTTCCTGTCGCATTAGACCATCCTGTCGCATTAGACCATCCTGTCGCATTAGACCATCCTGTCGCATTAGACCATCCTGTCGCATTAGACCACCCTGTCTCATTAGACCATCCTGTCGCATTGCACCACCCTGTCGCATTGGACCACCCAATCGCATTAGACCATCCTGTCGCATTGGACCATCCTGTCGCATTGGACCACCTAATCGCATTGGACCATCCTGTCGCATTGGACCACCCAATCGCATTGGACCATCCTGTCGCATTAGACCACCCTGTCGCATTAGACCATTCTGTCGCATTGGACCATCCTGTCGCATTGGACCACCCAATCGCATTGGACCATCCTGTCGCATTAGACCACCCTGTCGCATTAGACCATTCCTGTCGCATTAGACCATCCTGTCGCATTAGACCATCCTGTCGCATTAGACCATCCGGTCGCATTAGACCATCCTGTCGCATTAGACCATACTGTCGCTTTAGACCATCCTGTCGCAATAGACCATCCTGTCGCATTAGACCATCCTGTCGCATTAGACCATCCTGTCGCATTAGACCTTCCTGTCGCATTAGACCATCCTGTCGCATTAGACCATCCTGTCGCATTGCACCACCCTGTCGCATTGGACCACCCAATCGCATTAGACCATCCTGTCGCATTGGACCACCCACTCGCATTAGACCTTCCTGTCGCATTAGACCATCCTGTCGCATTAGACCATCCTGTCGCATTAGACCATCCTGTCGCATTAGACCATCCTGTCGCATTAGACCATCCGGTCGCATTAGACCATCCTGTCGCATTAGACCATACTGTCGCTTTAGACCATCCTGTCGCAATAGACCATCCTGTCGCATTAGACCATCCTGCCGCATTAGACCATCCTGTCGCATTAGACCTTCCTGTCGCATTAGACCATCCTGTCGCATTAGACCATCCTGACGCATTAGACCATCCTGTCGCATTAGACCACCCTGTCTCATTAGACCATCCTGTCGCATTGCACCACCCTGTCGCATTGGACCACCCAATCGCATTAGACCATCCTGTCGCATTGGACCATCCTGTCGCATTGGACCACCTAATCGCATTGGACCATCCTGTCGCATTGGACCACCCAATCGCATTGGACCATCCTGTCGCATTAGACCACCCTGTCGCATTAGACCATTCTGTCGCATTGGACCATCCTGTCGCATTAGACCACCCAATCGCATTGGACCATCCTGTCGCATTGGATCACACAATCGCATTGGACCATCCTGTCGCATTAGACCACCCTGTCGCATTGGACCACCCAATTGCATTAGACCATCCGGTCGCATTAGACAACCCTGTCGCATTGGACCACCCTGTCGCATTAGACCATCCTGTCGCATTGGACCACCCTGTCGCATTAGACCATCCTGTCGCATTGGACCATCCTGTCGCATTAGACCATCCTGTCGCATTAGACCATCCTGTCGCATTAGACCATCCTTTCGCATTGGACCATCTTGTCGCATTAGACCATTCTGTCGCATTAGACCATCCTGTCGCATTAGACCATCCTGTCGCATTAGACCATCCTTTCGCATTGGACCATCTTGTCGCATTAGACCATCCTGTCGCATTAGACCATCCTGTCGCATTAGATCATCCTGTCGCATTAGACCATCCTTTCGCATTGGACCATCTTGTCGCATTGGACCATCCTGTCGCATTAGACCATCCTGTCGCATTAGACCATCCTGTCGCATTAGACCACCCTGTCGCATTGTATGGCTTTATTTAGCTGAAGATGAAACTAGATTCGGTTTCGTTGGCATGCAATTGGATAGAAAATAGAGGCTCTAAGTATTAGCCTTATGGGGGGGGGGGCACAAAAGCAGCTGCAATCGATGCGATAAAGAACGTAGCAAAGCTCACGTGGAACAGACTGCACGTTATTCAGCAGAAATGTTATTACAAATACAATTAGAATACACGTACCTCGCCAGTTTGATTGTAACAAATACAAGCAACTGTTGAATACGATGTTTGAGAATCATGTGTCAGAAAATTAAGCAGAGCAGATTATTGCTGTTTTGAATAGGCTTCTACGTAGGCATAAATAGGACGCCACAATGAAGTAATAAACTGTAGGTCCTAGCACATCATAACAAGTCACAAAGTTTCTTCCTTGTTATAAAGCATATTGTGTCGCCCTGGACAAATAATATAATATAGTAGCACATTATTTGAAGCATCGAGATAATTATCACTATAAATATAGCACAGTGAAGTCCCAAGAAAGCGATATTTATATAAGTATGCCAGTAGGATACTAGTAGTTACCAGTGTTTAACGACAAGTTTATGGCTGCTATTGTAGTCATAGGCTGCCTCTTCATTTCGCTACACATGGAACAGAGACCCCGTGACACTTTCAGCGCTACTGCACTGGCGTCAGCTCCTATAGGATACGGCTTATTTTGAAGTCCTCATAATATCTGCCACAGACGCCATAAACGGGGAAAGTTGGGTGCAGTATAAATGGGTACATTTAGGCGTAATGTTGACAGTTCCTCGCTGGAAAGTGGTAACGAATGCATATCCTTGTGAAGGTTACCAAGCCATCAGATGGATTTGAAGCCATGGTCGATTTATTTGTGTTGTAGATTTCTCTCAAACTGATTGGTTTGTCTGGACATGTTTAGGCAGAAAATCTTGGACGGAAGTAGTTCTTGATTTAGGCTTTGACTTATCCTAGATCGCTGTTGTGGCTGGCGACATATTATTCTGTTGGCTAGCATGTTTTAAATGGTTTTCTTTTAGCCTTCTGTTTTTTTTAATTCCACTATCACCGCTTTTTTAAATTACAATTTGGTAAATAAAATGCTGCTCATATTTTTAGGGAGTGGATCTGTCTGTGAGAGTAAATTTCCCTTACAAGATAACTTACACACTCCACTCTGTTTTGAGCTTATTCACTTGAGTTTCATATCCACCAGTTCTAATAATTACAAGTAGCCTAACTGTAATGACCTCTATTATAGCACCGTCATAATAATACACGAGGCATCTTATTACTAAGCTTACGATGCGTGTTAGTTACAGTCCATTAGAGAAGTGAGGTCGTGTCTGTGTTTCAAGACAAGACTGCAGTTGGTGAACAGGAATTTGCAGTCTAAATAGATTGTGCGTTGAAATAACCGTACTTTCAATATAGTAATACAATTATACAGCTGTATTTGATATCGCCCTTCTTGTGTAGCTCAGAATTGCACACGCCTCGAAGGCGCAGATGCATTTATATTGCAGAGCAATTGTGTGCAAAGGTCTTTCTCACGGTCCCTACACAGATGAGGATCGAACCCGTACTCTCCGCGTTACAGGCCGACCGCTCTAACCATACAAGGGATAAAACACCATGACACGAACGTTGCTGTTAGCGACGAGCGATGATCTGGTGGTATAGTGGTTATCATGTTGGATTGTCAATCCTGAAATTGTAGATTCAAATCCACACCGTGTTAAAGATGTTTTGAAATTTCTGCTTCACTTGCCCCTCTGAGCAAACCGACCCATTACTAATACAATGACTGTACGCTGTCAGTGGGAATATCAAGAGGTGAGGGGTGTACTATAGCTGACAACCTCATTATGTCTAAGGTAAGAAAAAACCTGTTTCCCCAAGTTTACTTTAAGGACTACACTTACTCATCTTCTACTTCTGGCTATAATTCTTTGGTCGTTGAGTAATTGTAATTGTAGTTAGCAACTTCTATTGCGCCGATGTCTAATGTACAAGGCATCAACCGATGGCACACCAAAACCAAGCCGCAATCAGGTCAACATCCAGAAGATCAGTCCATGAGAGGCAGAGAGGCAGTCTACGGCTGTGTTGGTAACATAATCAACCTACAAAAGCACTGCCCGATTTCTGCACCATTTCTACCACCAACATATTCCAGATTCTTGGATTGGATGACCCTTTTCTTGATCGGGACCCGCGACAATGGGAATCAGAACAATCATACAGTGAAGCAAACGACATCATATCCGCACCAAGAGTGACGAACGATTTGGCGGTTAAAGGAGTGGCTCTCGTGCAGTCCTTCAATGAAGCCCTGGTCAGAAACGAGGAAGAGAAACATTTTTTCCTGCAAATTGTCGAATATATCATGGGAACAGGTTCCTAAAAAGCACTGAAGGGAATAAATGAATGACAAATAACTAACGGTTCTTCTTTTCCCGCTGACTTATGTTTTATGTTTGAGTGTTGAAATTTGCTTCGATCTTTTTTGGGAACTTGGGTACTCGACCATTTACAGAACAAATTATTGTTTCGTTTCCTTATTTCGGACCAAGGCTTCATTGAAGAACTGCGATATTAATTTTGAAAATTCGTATTTTTAGACACACCCTAACATACATAATTATAATTCATTGTATACAAGCATAAAATATCTGATGATGGCGTATAACAGAACATAATGTTTGTATTTGGGTTAACAAGAGAAGCCTCTAGAAATAAAAACTTCTAACTGCGTGAGACAATCCATTGCAAAGATTCTCAGATTCTTCATTTTTTGCTCACGTTCTTTTGATCATCATCCGCGCTGCTTGAAGTTGGTCACTCAACGTATACCATCGAAATCGCTTATTGTATAGACACGTAAGACAAGCGTAATCACAGCAGTTGAACCACCATCCTCCATTAAAACCATGAACGCAGTTGCTAGTTGAACATCTGTCGTTGTCAGCATCCCAGGTTGAGAAGCTCATTCCACCGTGGTAACCATCGCTCAACAGGGCTTTGTTGGTGAGCGAATCTCCGGCATTTCCACTGAATCCTGAGAGACGAAGGGCGTATTTGTTGTCTTCCGAATCAAGAGAAAAGATGGCATAGTCGGCATTGTACCATCTTCCGTTTGCATACAACTGCAATATGAAACATATACATGTAAGCTACTTCCTATTTGGTTAAGACTATTATTTACAATCCGATCATTTCCTCAGTCACTCTAACTACCCATCCATAACCTCGTTTAATTATGTTTTCCGTAACTACTTAATGTATCGGCTTCCTTCAACACAGTCTAAACGACAACTTATTTCAGCGACTCTCGCACTCGTTTCGAATCAAGGGCATGGCCATCTTCTTCGCCACTGCAATGCGGACGATACACAGTTTTATATCATCTGTAAACCATGACAAACATGTAACCGATTCTGACCTTCACTGCCTATCAATTCTGTTTTTACCAAGTCCCTGCTACTAAGCTGACCCCAGTTACTTTGCCTTTTGCGCGCTGTATAAATCTCGAAAATGTCTAAATACAGCGATTTTCATTTGAACTGAGCTGGAGAAAAGCGTATTGATCCCAACAGGGAAAATTTAAGTACTCTTGATATTACAAGTGAAAGCGGGAATTCAAAAGCAATACTGTTTGACTAAAGTGCTTTGCAGTAAGACAATTTGTTATATAAATGCTTTAAAATCCATTTCCATGAAATATCACAGGGATAAATTCTTATCTATATGCGCACGAAAGACTAATTTAATCTACATGAAAAGTATAGCCTACAATCATGTCATGAATGCCAACATCCGGCTAGTTGTTAAGGTTTCAAAGCAAAATTAAATCCTTTTTTATCCAAATTTAACAAGATGCAATTGACTTGGAACAATAGTCATAAACTCGCAGGGATCAGCTTATTCATGAGCGCCGCTTCGTGTCCAGAGATGGTGGTGAATGATCATTAGCAATTATCCTACTTACCCGATATAGCCTACTGCGGTAATTATGTAAGTTGAATAACTGAATTATTAAGGTCTCTGTTTATAAATACCTCTATGCGAAGGGTGTAGCCAAATTCTATTCTGTTGGTCAAACGATGGACTATTTCGTTTCCCAGCCAAAACTCTCCTCGTCCTATCTCTCCAAATCCATTCTTATATTCGGACCAGTTTCGAGAGAAGTTAAGCGAATCGTCAAAACGGTTCATTAAGACAATCCAGTTGTTTACACTTGGGAGCAGAACAAAACCATCTTCCAAGTCAATGCCAGATTCTAGTTGAAGAGGAACACCTGTAACCGAAAAGAACGCTTTGGGATATATATGGTGCAATCTTTTAACTTCTCTTGCTTCAGATTCAAAAGAACAGAAAGAGAAGAAAATCTCTCGAAAGTCGATTTGATCCCTCACCAGCTCAGTAAACGATTATCGGTATCCGGATAATTCACCCCTGGACATTTCAATAGAATAAAACCCGCCTTAGTAAATGTGGCGCAATCTTTTACTACTGAACAGAAAGAGAAGAGAAACTATCAAAAGTCGAAGTAGTCCCTTACCAGCTCAACAAAATACCTCACGGTCATTTAAGGGCAAATTACATGGCCTCTGGTCAATTCAAACTCTCTGTTGTTTAGAATGTGAGAGGAAATTATCTACTATTATTTTTATAATTTTATTAGTAGTAGTATTATTACTATTATTATTACTCTCGAAGAAAACCAAGCATCCTATTGATGGCACTGAGCAAGTGTATCGTAATCGTAAAGGTATTTGCAGGGCACTGGCTTATTCACGAGCGCTGCGTGATATCTGAGGAGTTGTCCAGAGTTCGATGTCAATTGGAGGTCCGAGACCGTTTGCCAGAGAGACCAGAAAGAAAGAGGCTGAGCAGTGAGCAGCTGTTACAGCAGGTGTCGTTGAGGATGAGAATGCTTGCACAGAGAATCAGATGAAGTCAAGGCCCAATGTTCCTATACAAGGACCGTCTAAGTGAAAATGCGACTTCCAGTTTGCCTTGTCGTATACTAACAGTTATAATATATCGATTTGAAATAATGCTGCATTGTGGATGTCGTTCATTGATGTGACTTCCAATATACACATGGCGTTTGCTACTACCGGACGACGACAATAGAATTAATTACAATTATATTAATAATAATAATATGATGTCATGCCAAGTTACTCCTAACCTAATCTATATTTTCCCTAGAGAGATAATTTTATCAAGGAGAAAAAATAGTAATACTGGTTGGGTTATTGCTTTTCTTTTTACGAAATGCTTTAGCGCTCAGGTGAGTCTGAGCCAGGCCATATTGATATTTAGTTTATAACCATGGTTTCAGTCGAACACAGTCATGGATATGAAACTCTGAATAAGGTACAGTATACTCAGCTTAATAACTGACTGCTAGAGCCCAGTCCAATTGCCGTTACTCGATAAACATTTCACTTTACCAATTGTGAATTTCCAGGAATTCTGTGTTTGGTTCTTGACGGAGATATCGTGATAAAGGAGAAGTTGGGTAACCACGTCAAGACGTCTCATAGCGGTACTATGCTGATTTTTCATTTGCTGAAACGATGAATTAAGAAGCTCGTGAATACTTTGAACTTGTTTGATGTAGATATCTTGCTCCTGCGAACGTCGGTCAACTGCTCGAAGACTTGTCATAACGCTGTCTTGATGATTTTTCATTTCCTGAAACGATGCATTAAGAAGCTCGTGAATACCTTGAAGTTGCTTGTTTAGTTCACCAAATATCTCAACCCTTAGCTGCTGTATCTCTGCTACGAAGCTGATCGATGAGTCTCCATTTTCGCAGTGCTGTAGGCCTACAGTCGGTTGTCCTTTCACAGGAAATATCAAGTTATGCATTAATATTACAGCAAATGCTGCAAAGTAATAAGCCACGCGAAAAGTCATCGCGTATAAATTTCAACGGTGAATTGACTAACAAAGAAACACGAACGTCCACTCACTGCTTCTCTTTGACAACAGATGCTTCAGGTTAATTATTTTTATTTTAGACTGAGCGAGGCTTTCCTTACGCATGATAAATTGGACTTGTTTCCCTCCGGTTTCTGCTGCCGCACAAAAGGTAGAGCTATATTCTAATTGCCCTGTGGATGGAAAATACTAATAGCAACCGTTTAAGTAATAATTATGTTTGGTTCTATTTGTAGTTGCAATTATTGTGACATCAACAATTATATGCCAATTAGCCAGAAAAGAACAATAGAAGTATTACAGTTGATGTTAGTGCTCAGTAGATCCACCAGAAGAGATGCGTCCGGCTACAGACTAGGTAACCCTAATTACTAGGGAAAATTTGCCTCAAATGGACTGTTGCCTTAAGCTTAATATCGTTTATTTAACGACGCCGTCATATCGACGATTATTGGCGTTCCTGTTGGCTTAATTGGACAACCGCCGATTTATACTGATCGTATAGCTGCAGGAATTTTTAGAAATTCTGTAGCATTCATTAAAATAATATGTCAGGGCAACTGTACCAGTCAAGCAGGGCAACTGTACCAGTCAAGGACACCATGTGGTTCATTCAAGGAAGCGGGTTGCCTTCAGCCCAAGATGGTTTAGTTATTTTTCATAAATAAGTGAATACTGTTTGTCCTTTGCTTATTAACAACATACTTGATTAATCAGCTCATCATAAATTATGGTATAATTTCCTCTTAGAAATTCGGAAGCATTCATTCAGCAAGCCTCAGTTTTCCTCAATAAAAATGATGATGGGGAGAGTTGGCACGAATGGTCCATTAGTAGCAACTCTCCCCTACATAATTTTTGTTGTTTAATGTTATGAAATACTAGACCATGGGTTTCATGCCTAGATGAATAATTGTTGCAAAGTCCTGAATAATAGTAGTTATAATTAGGCAGATTGCCGCTATTATTTCTAGTCTTCAAAAACATCACATACCACTTTTAGAATAATAAATTGACGTAATAAATTATTACGTTATGGCACATCATCAAGCTCCCTTTAATTATAAGACAGTATTATCGTATCATTAACGACAAATTTCCCAAAGGATGTGTGAGAACCTGTCTGATATGATTATGTGTAGACGTTGGCCTGTGACGTTGTGAAATTATTTATTGGCTACATGAGTGGGGCGTCTGTTTAATGGCTCGGAAGATTGTCGTCTGAGAATTTGACTCCGATGTGAAAGGCATGCAAATCATTTTATCTTCTGTCAGTGTAACGCCATCGGAAACAACTGGCTGAGGCACTGTCCATATATATATACCGTAGCTCTAGCAATTTAGCGTAAGCATGATACACAATTTGTTGCTCGTGAAATTTCATGCTTTCAGTAAGCTCTTTTTAAGAAGTGAAATAAAGAACAGGACTGAACCAACTTTAGAGTAATACAAGGGAACAGTTCACAGCCCTTCCCTTTTACCAGCTTCTTCGATACCCATCTACAGAGGATTGAAGTGAAATAAGGTTTGCTTAGATAAGGACCATTCTTTTCTATCGAGGCTTAGTGTTGTCAGGTCAGAAGCGCCTCTGATGAGTTTTCCTTTAAGTGGAGCTATATAAAAATTGCGATTTCAATTACACCGCAATTACAATAATGCTGCTAAAAAAGCATGGATAAAAATACCGTATTGTCCATTTGATGTCGCAATTAGAACGGGTTTCCAGTTTGGCAGGAGGCTACAAAATTATGCGACTAATTATCCAATTATCTACTGCGTGGTGACGAGGCAGTTCGAGACTGCGCACCATTTGCAGATATTCGACGAAGATTGCCTCAAAGTTTTCCACACCAGAAACTTAAGAAGTTCATTCAATTCCATTCAGTAAGCAAGTGAACATTTCGTCGTCGTCCACTACCGTGAAGGCACGGCTGTAAAGGTTTGGTTTTTGGAGTTTTTGAATTTTTTTTTTAAAACACTCAAAACCCAGAAAACTACAAGATTTTGTTTTTGTTTTTCATATAAATCTATAAATTATAAATTAAAAAAATTGAATCCCTTCGACTCTCTTGCCAATAATATTGTTATATCGTCTTTCTTAATTTCTTTACATGACGTTCTACTGTTCTAGTTTATCTGATTACTTTGAAGTTATTCATCCCATTTTATAAGTTTTATTATCCGAAATAGGAACATCTTTAAAAAACCGAAACGACGACTTTTCATTGTTAAAAAAACTTGCTTTCTTGCACCGCTGCGTGAAGGTGATCGAATATCGTCGAATCCAATCTATTCTAATTCACTGAATTCTAAAACGACGTTTTCATTATGCTCAAAGCAATCCAGAGACCTTTATAGCGCTGTTATTTTGATGATTAACCCTCAGGCTACCGAGGTTTTTTTGTGACACGGGCTACCAAGGGGTGTGTTTACCACCCCCTAGATTTCGTGTTTGGTTTCACATAATTATCATATCTTGTAATACAACAGTGGATTCAGCATTCATTTATGAACAGAATGGTATATTTAGTTGTACATTATGTGAATGCACCTAGAAATTACATAATTTTAAAGAACGGAACCGATAATTAGCGATATTTTATATTATTGCGTACATTTTGTACTTTTGGATAAACAAATATAAGATTATGTGTGTTTTGAAACAGATCTATATATCCAAGATCATTTTAAACATAATGATGCTTCATTTATAACAATAGCCAACAAACTAGTCCATAGTCTGTGTTAGGTGCAGCGAAATCTAAAGGTTACATGAAACAAGACTTTACGTTATTGTTCACGGCAGTCAAATATGTCGGTGGTCCTTGCAGTTATTGCAAGTTACTCCCGTTATTTTGTGCAATGCTTCCTGTAAACTGGCTTCTCACTTCATCTTCAATATCTGTTTCAGCTAATATAAGTTCTAAATCTCTAGCTGTTGACAAACGTTTATGTTGAAATAATATCGCTTTACCTTGTGACGTTTGTCAGCAATTTTCACCCAGATCATGGGTATTATTATTTATTATGATCACTTCAAGTTTTCAAAAGACAAATAAGTAGGCAAGCAAAGCCCTTCATTCCATGTAGACCAGGGGAGGGCAAACTTTTTGAACTTGGGGCCACTTGACGCCCAAAAATCTTTCGGGGGCCGGGTTACAAAAATTTTAACATTATCAATAAAAGTCAAATATGAAGAAACTGCTATTATTACAGTGATGAAAAGAATTATGTCAGTTCTAATCCTTTGAACTGCTGTCATTATGGAGGTATATAATTAGCTCCAGCTGAAGTTCTGCAGCAACACTATCAATGTCAATTGTGAAAGGTCAGCAGGGCAAAAATTTTCTCCAGTGATTTCAAATCTAAAAATCGTTGT
>JACEVL010000307.1:0-7500 GCA_020284085.1 Aporrectodea caliginosa
TTCCTCTTGTCGTTTTCCCTTCCATTCTCCCCTCGATGAAGTCTCTCAGTAGAGAGTCTCCCCTCATGACGTGTCCCATCCATGTCCTTTGGCGTTCTCTGATTGTCTTTATCACTGATCTTTCTATCCTACCATTGTTAATACTTCTTCTTATGCTCCTTCCAACTTACTCTCTCCATTCTACGCCATATCCACATTTAAAAAGCTTCTAGTCTTTTTATGTTATCTTTCCGCATTGTCCACGTTTCAGTTCCATACAGGACCACACTCCAAACCAATGTCCTAACCATTCGCTTCTTTAGAGTTCTATTATTTTAGTTTCCCTCTCAGGAGTTCGTTTCTCTTACAGAATGCATCTTTCCCAATGCTTATTCTTCTTTTTACTTCCGTATGGCACTTTGCATCTTGTGTTATCACACTTCCCAAGTAGCAGAATTTGTTGACCTGTTCTATATCCTCTCAATTTATGGTAATTTTAACTGTTGACTCTTCAATCCTGCTTATTTTCAAAACCTTTGTCTTTTTGGTATTTATTTTCATTTGGTATTCCGTTGAGATCGTGTTCAGCTGGTCCATCATTCTCTGTAAATACTCTTGGCTGTGTGCTATCATTGCCTGATCATCCGCAAATCTCAACTTTTTATCAGCCTTCCTCCTACCTTTACTCACTCGTTCATTTCCTTTTAGGCCTCTCGTAAAATCTGTTCAATGTAGATTTTGAATAGTATAATTGGAGAGAGTGGACACCTCTGCCTCACTCCTCTGCCTATTCTTCCTGGCACCAAGTATTCGCCATCTATTCTTATTTTTACTCTCTCTCCCTTATACAGGTTCCCTATTAGTCTCCTTTCTCTCCAGTCCACCCCTATTCGGCGCAGCGCAGTCATTAACTTCCTCCAGTCCACTCTATCAAATGCCTTTTCATAGTCAACAAAACACATATAGATTTCTTGATCATGTTGTAGGCCTCTTTCTGTCAATGTTCTCATATCCGCAATTGCATCTCTTGTTCCCATGCTCTTTCTGAAGCCGAACTGATCCTCTCCTAACCAGTCGTCTGTTTCTGCCTTGGCTTGTAACCTTTTTGTGACGATTCTTAATTTGTCGATGCATGAGTGAGTAGGCTTATCGTTCGATGATCTTCACATGATGTTGCATTTTGTTTTTTCTTTAGTGGTATCAGTACCGTTTGTAGAAAGTCCTCCGGCCATACTCCTGTATTGTATATAATATTATCTTGACAGAGCTATACCAGTTCCGTCATTGCCTTTTCGCATAGGTTCTTCAGTATCTCAATTGGGATACCATCAATACCCTCTGCTTTGTTGTTTTTCGTATCATTGATGGCAGCCAAGACCTCATCCCTCAGGATGTCTGGTCCAATATTGTCGGCATTTGGTGCTTGTTCCTCTCCTTGAATCTCCAGGCTATAATTTCCCCGTTGACCTAATATTGAATAAACGCGTTTTTCTTTTATATAGCGGAGGTTGCATACGTTTGTAAGGTGTCTAAGGAAACCATTGTATTAACCAGTGTTTAATTGTCTGGCAGGGTCGTTGACGTCGACCTTACCTTACTTATGTTAAGATTCGAACTATGCAGTTGCTTTTTAATGACAGTGTGAGACAGAGAGACTGACAAAGTGTTTACAACCATGGTTCATGCCTTTGTCTCCTCACGCATTGACCACTGTAACTCTGTACTAATTGGGCTTCCCAAGGTTCGCCTGTCCTCTGTGCAATCTGTCTTAAACGCAGCAGCCAGACTTATTGCACGTCTTCCTCGGTACTCTCTCATCTCCACATACATGACTAATGATCTTCACTGGCTCCCTGTCTCGGCTCGAATCAAATACAAGGTCCTGCTCCTAGTTACTAAGTCCCAGCAGGGCTTGGGTCCTATGGGTACCTCTGTGACTGATGTCTTTATACAGAGGTTAGAAGTCATTCTGGAAATCGTAACGTTAAGCAGGCGACTGTGGGTCTCCAGCTCATCGAGTTTACGTTGTAGTATTTTGTTGTTGTCTTCGAGTTCCTTCATTTTCATGTTTGTGGACTCTAGCGCTGGATTCACTTGATCCGCGACGATTTTTTCAACCAACTGCGTAAGGGAAGCTTGAAAGTCCGCCGCCAGTTTTTTGAAGACCTCTTCAACAATAGGGGTTAATCTCGTAATGAGGAGAGTCATAACCTTTTCGTCTTGCAACGCCTCAATCAGTTCATCTGTTTTAACTCCCCCTTTTCTTGCCATTTTCTCTCGAAAAACGCAGAACGGTGTCACAGAATGTTTGTACGATTCCAAAACAGAAATTACGACGAATTCCCTTCGCTTTACATTAAAGTAATCGATGTTTTAGAGCTAGACCGACCAATAACACGCTAACCGGATGCCGCCATCTTTCTTTTTGGATATTTATAGGCAGCAGTTTTTGAATACCAAGGTATAGACCATTTTTAAGTTAATAAGCTAATATATATATCTTCGTTTAATAGAACAGACTGACAAACCGCAGTGAGTTACATAATGGAAAGGAACACAGATCTAATATATATTATGTGGTATAGTTGCTGGTTTTACCGTTTATTGAAAAGCCTAAATTAGAGTATGTGGGCTATATGCTACCGTATTTTATAAAGAATTCTTGGTGTGAAATTTCTGTCGTCCTTTGCGAGAAGTTGGAAGGGGTGAGACCTGGGGCGCATGTTGTAATGGCGCTGAACTATTTAAATCATTGAGTAAGTTAAATAAACAAGTAAGCAAGTCTTAATAAATAAGTAACCCACGACTTTCTATTCGTTTATTATAGTCTAGTCTTTGTGAGTTCTATAATAATAATAACGTTGACGTCAATGGCCTTAGTAGCCATAAACTACACGGATAAATAAAGTAAAAACAACAACTCATCTTAAACACCTTTTAAACGGTTGAAACGGAAGCTATAATAAACGTCACTTCAACTAGTCGATTATTTCGGCACTCGGTGTTGCACGTACATCCTCTTTGTTATAACACAGCGACAATAATTATGCAGAAACTACATACACTGAAGAAGTAATTTACGGACAACACTTTCTATGCCATTCAGTTAATAAATAATTGAATTAGTAAGTGAGTAATTAATGAAGTAAATAAGTAATTAACGACGACTTTCTTCTTAAGTAAGCGTATGGGTATTTTTAGTTGCTTTTAGGAACTCTACAAGCGCCTTTGCTTGCGCCTAAAACATGACATTTTGGCCTAGTCCTACTGATTGGTGACAGCAACAAGTGAGCCCGACTACCCGTGAACCAATAGCCCAGGATTGTAATCATCATCGTAAACTCAAGACCTGCGAATGCGCCTCTCGAAAGCTAAGTAGTAGTAGTTCCAGTGTAGCTGTGTGATTACAAAGATCGCTAGTGTCGCCCTCCTCCTTCTTCGAGGATCGACACTGGCACTGCCAGAGTACGAGCAGTGGCGGAGTTCCTTGAAAGCTAAGTGCAAGGCACTAGCCTATATGGGTTGGTTGGCACTTGGCACCACTTTGAAGTGGATAATTAAAGAACCATATCTGGCCTGTTTGTTTACTGTTTAACGACCACTTTGTGGTGACAAAGAACATTAGCGTCGCCCTCCTTTTTTATCCAGGCTTGGGACTGGAACTGTCAGAAAGCGAACAGTGGCGGAGTTAAGAACCATATCGGTTCATGTAGACTATAACCATATCGGTTCATGTAGACTACTATTGAGGTGTCTAGTTAAAGGACTAAAACAGTATCGCACTAGACATTATTGTGTGACATAAACTACTAAAAACATTACAATATATTGCTGTTTGATCTCAAATATTTAAAATATGGATTTTAAATGCAGTTAAATCATCTTTCTTCTTTAGCGCCGTTTTAAGGATGCACAAAGCGACATTCAGTGGCCAACAGAACTTTCTACAGAGTTATAAAAAAATTAAGACTTGTGGGATCTTGTGGGCGCAAGGGTCGTTGACTCCAACCATGTGTTAGTTTAATTACTGAATTCGCGAGCTGAACTATGGCGATTTAGTACTTTTAGTAGTTGGTAGTTTAATTTAGTAGTTTCTACTGTTTATGCAAATTGAGACGTACCATAGCTGTATCAACCAAGAACTGAAATATGGATTGGATCTGATAGTTTTACGATATCTCATGACATCTGATGTCGTTTGCCTTAACAGGAAAACAGCACTGTACAGCTCAATATTGCAAAAGTTTAAAGACATAATATTATTGCTGCTATAGCTGTTGACGGGGGGTGACGTCCTTTAAAAGATATTGTACATCAGTTCATTTTCTTGGCTGCCGATATTGCGTTCCAGGTCGTCATTGGGCTGCATGCTTTTATTACAGTGGCTTCTGGGTTCATTGTGTTAGTTGAGACAAAATCTGTCCAAAGAAATTCTAATATCCGGCTGGTAGGCTACACGATGACTGAAGACAAGGCATCGACATATGTTTATTTTTCTCAGTTTTAATTCAGTTTCTTCCTACTAAAATGCAAAGTATGCCTATAATTAGGCTGTTTATGGCTCGTTTTAGTGGCCATTAAGGCTCTTTTCTGTGGTCATTGAAGTTCTTTTCGGTTGCCATTTCAGATTCACCTCGGGTCGCAACATTTAAACAGCCAAGAATCTGCAGTTGGTTTTGCAAAGAAGTCATCCATGTCCAAAATATTAAGCGAGGTCCTTATGAATTAAATTTTAAGTGCTTAATAACACGGTTTTCTAATCTATAATTATGATAATTTGCAACAGAGATATCCATCCGCTGACTTTGACCTGCTTTCGTGTACTTTGGCAATCTGTAAAATATTTGATCCCCAGTTCTTTTTTGACAACTAAATACAGATTTACAACCTAATACAGACTGTGATCAACAGCTTATAATTACTTTTCATTGTTTAAAGGCATCATTCTATGGCATGAAAAGTCTTTGACATCGCTGGGACAACTTCCCACAGGCTACAATATGATTATCTGCATTTAAAGAAGCGGCGCTTTATATAACATAGTTGGTCAACATTTTAAAGGTGTCTAAAGAGCAGTGGCATTAACCATAATTGAACAGCACAGTTCTGACGTGTTAATATTGTCTGAATGTCGAAGATCAATTTTTGACGGCAGCATTCATCTAGGAGTCGCAATTTCCACCAATTTTCACGAAGCCAGCGATTGAGTCGGCCATCGCAAAACTGTCGGTCCCAAACCTGGATTAAGTAGGAGGACGAATTCGAATGTAAATGAGTTGGTAAGTTAGTAAGTCAGCGAGTGCATGGGAATTTATATAGCGGCTTTCATGAGACATCCAAATGCGCTTACTTCCAAGTCTGCGCCTGAACCATGCCTGTCTCTCTCGCTTACAGACTGATCTGGATTTTGACCTGGATTTTGACCTGATTACGGCTTGGTTTTGATGCGTCGTCGGCTGATACCCTGTGCGATAGAAGTTACTAAATACAAATTAATTACAATCACAACTCTAATTGTAATTGACCATATATGTAATTATCGTCAATCAACAGCAGTTATGTTAAAAGTCCTCTGCTTGGTGATCAACTGTAACTTAGGAGATCTGTTTTAGCTGGCCATTTTAGAATGCAGTGTTAAGTCAGTTAGATTTTGGCCAGAGTCCATAGAAGGAGTGTTAGGTCTGTTACGTTTGCTAACGTTTAAAAGGTTTATTAAGACATCGGCCATCTGGCGAGAAACGAACTCTCTATAAGTCCAGTGACGCCAATATTGATCGGCGTCAAGATACGCAGACATATGATGTCGTTAAACAATGTAAACCTCTACGCCTTAAGCTGGTAGTGCCAGTCATCCATGCTTGGGACTGGCACTGCCAGAATACGATCAGTGGCGGAGTGCGCCTGCCGAAAAATTTGAACGAATTAAAATAAACCACAAGTTGCTGTTTTGCACCACTGTTTCATAACATGGATGTTTTTCGTCACCCGCCTCCTTCTCAAGGCTTGGTACTTGCACTATCACGGTGTGAGTAGTGACAAAGTCAAATTGATTACTAAAAACTTATAGCGTCCGAATGACACTATCAAATGTGTCAAACAGAGCTTTACAATTTTACTAATATTCAATATTTTTGTAACATAAGGTAACTAAGTTCATCTTATTCTGTCTATGATTTCTATATTCTGACACAAAGATTCCATGCAAATTAAACAATGTTATAAAAACTTTACGAAGTGCTCTTTTAAACTGTCCATGTATCTAACGTACATACTACATGTATACATGTAATACAAGTTCATTCAGTAACATAGCATACATAATTATAATGTATTATAATAACGAACAAACTCTCTATCTCGTAAAACATTTGTCACACGGATGCTTTATACTTAATTTTTTTTATATTAAATTGATGATCTTGTACACCAAAATGCGGTTAGCATTTGGTTTTTCAATAGAGGATATACTTACTTACTTACTTACTTACTTAAACCACTTCTCTCAGTTACCCTGTATATAAATTGGAGGACAGAGTTTTAAAGGTGTTCAATTGTCTTGCTTTAGCAATCTTTAAGCCCTTTATTACTTACAGCAGCAGAAGAAATCATAGGATACAAGAAGAGAGATAAGGGAAAACCTGGATTTCGGAAGAAACGCACAGTCTCATTAACAAGAAGCGCGAAGCTAAGCAGAGAGATAGAGAGGAATATAAAGAGCGGAAAGCAGAGGTACAGAGACTTTTAAGGAGGGATAAACAAAAACAAATTGAGGATATGTGTGAAAAGGTTGAAGCCGAGAATAAGAAGGGCAACAGCAGATATTTGTATAGAGCAGTCAAAGACATAACAAACAAATTTCAGCCTACATTACAATCGATACAAGCTGAGAATGGAGATTACATAACCGATAAGGAAGGTATAGCTGAAAGATGGAAGCAATACTGTGAAGAGCTTTACAATGATAAAGAAGGGAAGAAACACATAACGGGATTCGAAAGAGAACCGCCGCCCTTAAGATCAGAAGTGGCAAGGGCGATAAGACAGGTCGCTAGCGGAAAAACGGCGGGTCCTGACGGAGTGCCGGCAGAGCTGTTTAAATACGGAGGAGACATGACATTAGAAAAAATGCATTACATCTGCACAGCGTTATGGGAAGATGGGGATTGGCCAGATGACTGGACAGAGTCCATTTTTGTTCCTATACCAAAGAAAGGAGACGCTAGACAATGCTCGAATCACAGAACAGTGGCTTTGGTTGCACATGCTAGCAAAATTATCCTAAAGATTATTTTGGAGAGGATAAGGAACCAGACGGAGTCAGAGGTGGCGGAGGAACAGGCTGGGTTTAGGAGAGCCAGAGGTACTAGAGATCAGATCACGAACCTGCGAATTATTATGCAAAAAGCAAATGAACACCAACAACCCCTTTTCATGTGTTTCGTCGATTTCAAAAAAGCTTTTGACTCAATAGCCCATGAAACACTCTGGACAACAATGATCGAAATGGGGTTTCCAGGGCAC
>JACEVL010000307.1:12500-214292 GCA_020284085.1 Aporrectodea caliginosa
AATACACAGAGGAGTTGCAAATGTAAACTGATCGAGTAAGAAGCGTAAGTGTAATTAATAATAATTATAATAATAGAAGAGAAATGACAGTCGGTCGTCATTCAACATTTCTGCTACGCACCAAGCATGCACGAGTCCCGCGTAAAGGGTCAGCACCAGACACAGCTAAGGGGCGCTCGAGTCTCGACTTGCCAGCCAGTAATACACGGCTAATAGGAGCTAGGAGTCTGGCGTAGCATACGAGAACGACACCGCTAGGGGGCGCTGGAGTCCGGAGTGGCCAGTCACTAATCGGAAGACTGGGATTGAAGTGATCGACTTCGCCTTGCCGTCTACGCCGTTTGTTTTTCTTCCTCGCTATAATCAATCCTATCGAATCTATTCTTTGCTTATTTATATGACTTCAATTGATTTATTTCCGTTTGTTTTGTAAATAGTGTCATGTAACTGAAACTGACAATATGAAAGAAGCGTTATGAAAATGAGTTGCCGTTTTGTAGATAGTTTCATATCTCTGAAACTGAACATACTGTTCACTCATAGATTCGGTACATGGCAGTATTATTCCCAAAACTCGAAATTTAACCGTCTTAGGACGGGCAAACATCTAGTATTAAATGTTAGATAAATGTAAGCTCAGCAAAATCTCAAGAAGTAATATTTGTTTTGCCTTCAAGTAAGGTCTGATGTGTCTAAATGAAACTAAATAAACAAGAAAAGTCGCACAGTTGGTTTTATTTAGACATCTGTTTTAAGAAGGCAGATTATTTACATAAGAAAAAGGCAATAAGCAAGGATATGTGCTGCATCTAACCCAGGGGAAGCTAACTTTTCTATTTGTAAGCACGGTTATTAAGTACATACTGGCAAAAAGTCAATTAACCAGATTAAGATTGGGCCATGTGAATTTGAATTTGAACAATAGATTGCTGGCCTACAATCTTAAAATACATTCAACTGGACATGTGCAATGTGCTGGAAACCAACAAATACTCTTTTTCAAAAATAAACTCCTCACTCTTCGTGTGATTTCGTCAGATAGTTTGAAATATATATTGTAGTTCATTGTAAAATGCCAAAAAATATAACGTAAGGTCAACGTCAACAGCCATAAGTTGTCGTAAAACACTGCATAATGCGGCACTCTTATTACACACCCTCAAAATGTCTTCAAAAGTTGCTATATAATCGTGAACCGCATAACATATTTTATATATAATCGTGAACCGCATAACAGTACATTGGTCGTCAACGGCCTTTGATGTCATAAGACGACGTTAAACTGTTGTTTAAAAAAAAGTACATTAAGATTGGGCCATGTGAATTTGAATTTGAACAACAGATTGCTGGCCTACAATCTTAAAATACATTCAACTGGACATGTGCAATGTGCTGGAAACCAACAAATACTCTTTTTCAAAAATACTTTCTATGTTATTAAGAAATAAATGTCAATTGTATAAAGATGAAATGTCTATAAAAACCCTTTTGACTGTAAATGTGTTTCAGAATGAAGTGTATAGGCTACTTTGTTTGATTACTAATGGGCGAATTTTGTGAATAGATATTTTAATTTTGTTGCTGTGAGTAGTTTTTTCCCTCTTCTTGTTGGTGTCAAATCTATGGATATTTAATTACTCTTTTACTGGTGCTTTTTGCTTTTAGGATTGCGTAATGCATTATTATGATTTGCATAATTATTATAATAATGGTTTTCAGTGCAGAGGACAAGATTTTAATCAAGGAGTTGAGAGAGACGAAGGGGTATGGCGTAGGAGACTCATTACAAAATTTCCAATGAAAAATTGGTCCCTAGCTGGTGTCAGCAAGCTGTTAAAAAAGATTGCCACAACCGGATCAGTTGCAAGGAAACCACGAGACGCAAACAAAACCACGGACGCAAACAAATATCAATGCTGTCGGAGAACTGGTGCTGAGTCAGGATGATCAGCCGCGCACGCATCTGTCGATGCGTTTTACGTGTTGGTAACTTGGTTCCTGAACCACCCAAATTCATAAGGGTATATCCTCGTAATCGTTGCATCAATTGTAATAAAATTTGCAGGGTATAGATAGAATAGACTGAAGTTCATGTGCACCAAATTTAATACCTATAATACTACAATTGCCACGATATTTTACAGAGTCTAGTGATCTACTTTATCGTGGACACAGTGTAGAAAGGGGAAACGGTAAAGGTAAGGGCTGTAATGTGAACTACAACCACGTGTGATAGTCCACAGCACATACTCGACAACAACAGTTACTTGTTTGCGACTATTTTATTAATTATTAACACTCAAATATAAAGATACGTGTACATTAAAATGGATAGAATAGACTGAAGTTCATGTGCACCAAATTTAGTACCTATAGTACTACAATTGACCAAGATAAATTATTCTACAAAGTTGTGATAACAAAGATCATTAGCGTCACCCTCTTCGAATACATTGCGATAGGTGAAAGGAAGACGATTTCCGGGGAAGGACAGCGTCATCGTAAGTGGGCGGATCGTTGACTAATCGTCGCGTTGACAGTTGTGTAATTATTTTGAACAGTTAGCAACATTCCCATGACATACTCGAACAGTAGTAGTAGTTTCAGTTAAACGACACTTTGTGATAACAAAGATCATTAGCGTCACCCTCTTCCTTTATCGAGGCTTGGGACTGGCACTGCCAGAAAACGAGCAATGGAGGAGTTAAATATACCCGAACAAAGTTGTCTTTATAAAACGTGTAAACCGTTTTAAAGGTGTGTTAGATCGTCCGTTATCTCCCTCGACCTGCATGTATGGATCTTTCCTTTCTTTGGTCTTTCCTTTACTTCGGCTATTATTGCCTTTTAGACTTTAGGCCCAGGGCTGGCACTTGCAGGGCCTAAGGCTGCGATGTAGACGATTTATAGTGACATTTGACAATAATTCTGTTTATTAGCTTTGATATTGAACAAATTTGTATGCTTTTCATCTTTTTACATTTAAATTTGCTTGTGTCTTACAACTGCTGCAAATTTTTGGTTCCTTTAATTAATTATCATTGTATTACAGTACTGTTAGTAGGTAACAATTTTTTGGATACAATTAAACTCCATACATATACATAATCCAATATTTAACGACATCCTATAGCTACAAAGGCTGTTGACGTCTTTAAAGTTGTTGATGTATTTCCGTTCATTTTCTTGTAATGTTCTCACAAATGTTCTTTCTCCTTTCTCGTCTTTGATTCCGTTTTTGATAAGATGCTGACGTATTTAAAGTTTCTGACGATTTAAGTTCATTTTCATATAATTTCTATCAACAGTTTTCTTTTTCTTTTCTTGGCTTTGATTCCGTTTCTGATAAGATGTAGACGTATTTAAAGTTTCTGACGGATTAAGATCATTTCCGTATAATGTTAATAACTGTTTTCTCCTCAATCTTATTAACAATATTAACAATATTTGATAGATACATATTATTTGATTTGATACATATTAAAGTATTGTATCTCCGTTATGTTTGGCCCATTGGCTCTTTTTATTGTAATTCTTTTTTAACATCTTTTTTTTCCTTTTTTTTTCCTTTTTCTCCTTTTGTTTCTTTTTTTGGTGGCTATTTCAGCTCTTTTTTGGCTATATCAGCTCTTTTTTGGCTATATCAGCTCTTTTTTTTGGCTATATTAGCTCTTTTCAAATATGTTTACAAAGTTATTAACAGTACTTCTTTAAGTTTTCTAAAATAACATGTAATGCTATTTGCAAACAGAAATTCAGCACAGATGTGTAATATATATACATGTATTATATACACATTTTATTTTAACATACATCTATTTACAAGAATGCATGTTAACAATTATTTACATGACAGAATACTTAATTAAACATTTCATTAAACATTTTCCTATGAAACAATGTAATATCATTAGAAAATGCAATGAAATAATGAAATGACCATTAATCACACATATTTTGTGTTTATTGGTATTTTAATCATAAGGAATGTGTTCAACTATATGTTTGTAATAGATTTGATCTGATACTAATATTTATGACAATAATTATAGTATTTTTCCTTTATTAATGATTTTAACAAGATTATATACTGCACTCTGCAAACATCCCACATCAAGCAGAGATTTTAAATTAAATTCTGATTTATAACTATTACATTTATCTTTTAGAATATTTGAAATATTTTCCTTTTTACACTCCAATAGAATATGTTCTATACTTTCCGTAACCTCACATGTATCACATAACCCATTAGGGTGCTTTTTCATTTGAAATAGTTTTTTATTAGTAATGGCAACACCAAGTCTCAATCTACTAATTTGTACTTCTTTATGCCTATATGGATCAGAAAATTTTATATTAGTAGAAACAAGTGGGCATATGGTTTTATAGAAGTTCCCTTGCTTTTCAACGTTATACTCTATTTGCCATTTATTTATTATATAGTCTTTAATAAAAGTATTCATCTCTTGTGATTCTAAGTATTTTGTGGAATTAATATTATCTAAATTGAGTGCTTCCTTTGCTAATTTATCTGCTCTTTCATTACCACTTATGTCTACATGGCTTGGAATCCATGCCATTTTTATTTGATTAGGTTCCAATCTATTCAATTGCATCATCAGTTCGTTAAATAAATTGGGTCGTGAATCAGATTTATTTTTCTTAATAGAAGTAAGTACACTTAGTGAGTCGGATAATATTACATATTGGCAGTTCTTATTATTCTCAGTGTTTAGTATCCATGTTACTGCTTCTTTTATTGCAGTTAACTCTGCTGCATAGATGCTGGATCCATTACATAATCTAAACTTTCTATCTAAATCTATACTTGGAATTGTAAAAGCTGCAGTAACAACTTCGTCTGCCTTTGACCCATCCGTGTAAATAAGTGTTTCTAGTTTATATCCTGATATCATTTGAAGTGCAACTAATTTCAGAAGTTCAGGGTTATCTCTTTTTTTGCTAATCTGCTTTTTGAGACTGATATCTATATCTATTTTGTTATTAGTCCAAGGGGGAATTTGGGGAAAACAGGGTCCAATAAAAGATGTATCAAGAGATGATATGAATTCATTTGTTCTGTAGTGTATAGAATGATTCTTGTTTTGTGGTGTTTTACTGACATCTGTCCAATGTGGTTGGAAATTCATTTGACATGGATGATCTTTATTTCCTAATATTTTAATTCCCATTTTATTGGAATTATACAGTCTTCTCATATGGAGGGGGAATTCCCCACATTCGTTTTGTAGTGTTAAAGCTGCTGTGTTCTTTGGGGCTCCACAACATAATCTTAGGGCTTCAGTTTGAATTGTACATAATTTATTTAACAGCGATTGACTAGCCGAAGAATAGGCCACATCTCCATAATCTAATATTGAACGTATTAATGCTTTATATATTGCTAATAAAGATTTTTTAGAAGCTCCCCAGTAATAACCTGAAACCGCTCTCATGAGATTCAATCTTTTTTTGCATTTTTCTATTATATATTCTATGTGGGGTTTCCAACTTAATTTCTTATCAAATATCATTCCTAGAAATTTAGCTTTATTTTCCATTTTTATCAATTCTTGATCAATTTTAATGTTTATTATTGGTAATTGATTTTTATTAGTAAATAGAACTCCTACAGTTTTAGCTATTGATATTTTAAACCCATTTTTATTACACCAGTTATTTATTTCATCAATTGATTGTTGGATTTTTTAATTAAAGTTTTAGTTTTTCTATGTCCTATGTAAACTGCACTATCATCTGCAAAGAGTGACATATTAACACCTTCTGGGCCTGATGGAATATCATTAATCATTATTAGGAACAATAGGGGAGAAATTACTGAACCTTGCGGTGTCCCATTTTGTTGTACTAGTTTATCGGATAATTCAGTTCCAACCTTTACTTGAAATGTTCTGTTAAATAAAAAACTTTTGACCCAATTTGCTACGTTTCCCACTATTCCTAATTTTTTTAGTTTTTGTAAAAGTGTAGGTACATGTAACATGTCATAAGCACGTTCAAAATCAATGAAAACTGCCAACACTTGTTCCTTATTTTTTAGCTTTTTAAGTATTGTATCCTGCAGTTTAAGAATTTGATCGATTGTGCTTTTATACTTACGAAATCCAGATTGATTTTTTGTAAATATAGCATTTTTTTCTAAATACCACTGGAGACGGTTCGCAACCATTTTCTCCATTACTTTGCATAAAGTCGCTGTTAATGAAATTGGTCGATAGGATTCTGGTTTTGTTGCATCCTTATTTGGTTTAAGTAAAGGCAATATAATGGCATGATTCCAATCACTTGGTATATTTCCCTCAATCCATACTTCATTATAAAAACTCAATAGAGTTTTTAGTGCATTTTTATGTAAGTGTTTCAGTAATTCGTATGGTATCCTATCATCCACCGGTGATTTATTATTTTTTGCCGATTTGATTGCTTGTTTTAGTTCATTCATATTAAAAATTTTGTTCATTAATTCTATTTCTTCATTACGATTATTTTCATTATTAATATGGCTATTATCTATGTAAATCTATACTTGGAATTGTAAAAGCTGCAGTAACAACTTCGTTAATAAACTCAATAGTAACAACTTCGTTAATAAACTCCTTGACTCAACTGATCATTATATAGATTGGAAGACAATGTTCTAAAGGTGTTCAATAAAACGCATTGCTTTACCACGGTTTAAACCGTTTAAAGACACCTTATGACTACCAAGGCAAATGATTTGACCTTACTTTTCAATCGACAAAATTCTATCTTCCATTCTGCCAATGGCGATTATGTCGATAGTTTCTGTTAAACAAAGCTATAGTTAAAAGCAATTAGCGTCGCCCTCATCATTTATGAAAGCGTTGTACTGGCGCAACCCGAGTATGAATCCGTGGAGCGTTTCAGTGTGTATCCTCTGATCAATGCAAGTGCGGTAAAATGTGAAGAAATAAATTTTTTAGCCTTCATGTAAAATCTAACTTGTGAAGCCAAAACTAAGCAAGTATAATTATACAGTTGGCATTAGTTCGTAATATTTAGACACCTCTTTTGACAATAAAAATTCATTATATAAATGTAATAAAGTGATATTTTTGCGGTTCACTCACTTTCAGAGTAAAACACACACACATTAAGTAATGAAGAATCGCAATAAAGCATTATTATTAATTTTACCCAGATTATTTGAATTTTAACAATGAATTGTGCAAATATAAAGTCGTAGTGGATCCGTTCACGCCCAGGACGTTAGCGGAACCCAAGTACTACATTCACACCCAATACGACATTGGCTAAAGCAATGTCACGTGATCTTGTTCACTTCCATCGGGATTTAGAAATGGCGGAAGTTGGCGACGTTTTCGCAACGTTTAATTTTTAAGGTGTCGTGAGAGGGAAAATCAGTCGAAAGAAATTCTTTAATCCGGCTGGTAGCTAAGTCATCGACATCTGTTTTGCTCTTAATTTCAATTTAGCTTCTTCCTACAAAAATGCAAAGCATGCCTATAAATTTGCTGTTTTGGGCTCTTTTCAGTTGCCAATAACTGGCAATAAGGCTCTTTTCGTTGGCCATTGAGGCTCATGAGTCTGTGGCTCACTTCCGGTGGCCATTTCAGATTCACCTCGGGTCGCAACATTTAAACAGCCAAGGATCTGCAGACACCATGATCAGTTGGTTTTGCTCAGAAGTCATGCATGTCTAAAAAATTAAGCGAGATCTTTATTAATTAAATTTTAAGAGCTTAATAACACGGTTTCCTAATCTATAATTATGATAAGTTGCAACAAAGATATCCATCCGCTGACGTTGACCTGCGTTCGTGTACTTTGGTAATCTGTAAAATATTTGATCCCCAGTTCATTTTTGACAACTAAAATACTGATTTTACAACCTAAATACAGTCTGTCATCAACAGCGTATAATACATTTTCATTGGTTAACGGCATCTTATGTCATGAAAAGCTTTTGACATCGATATGAAACTTTCTCGATTGCTACTATAGCTGCATGTAAGCGTAGCGGCTTCTTATATTATGGTTGGATAACGTTTTAAAGGTGTCTAGAAAGCATTTGCAATAACCATCATTTAGCAGCATATTTTGGATGAAGGGCTGTTGCACTCTATAGAAAATACTTCCTACCACTTATTGTATTGTATTGTATTGTATTTGAACACTTGTTATTCCAGATTCCTAATATATCAGAGGCGCTCATATGCCTTGAGTATGACTCTAATTAAGATAATTTATTTGTACATGTAGATCTCGTCTAGGCAGTTCTGATGCGTTAATATTGTCTGAATGACGTAGATTCAATTTTGACTGCAACATTCATCCAGACGTTTTTTCTTCAGGATCGCCTGGTTGAGGCAATGAATGAGGAAATGTAGCACGGTTCCCGGAACGTTTGCCGTTGACGCAATTTCCATTAACGTCATTTCGGAGAAAGTGATCAGCATAAATAGTTTGCATTTCGCTGTATTCCAAGTTCGAGGACATTTCTACAGTGGTGCAATTAAGCGTTGATTTGACGAGCGTGTTTCCCTCGATGACCAGATGTGTGGATATCCAGACGAATGTAGCCAGTCTTTCGGCCTCGTGTGTACATTTCGTGGGAATTCAGCGAGACGCGTGTTAGATCAGGCCTTGTGAAAGACTGTCTTTGTTCGATGGCCTGTAAGACGCTGAGGGAGTCTGAGTAGACCACTAATTCATTGTGTTCCACAGATGTCGGCCGGCGTGGATTACCATGTTATCGCTCAAACTGTAGCTCTTGTAATAAACATGTATGCCATCGGAGGTGCGTAGAAGGAGCAGATTGCACGTACGTCATTTGTCCTTGAACCGTCCTTCGTTTGTCCTTGAATATTAAACTGTCTGTACTTAGTTGTACCAGTCCAAAGCCGTATCTGGGTTGATCACGTGTCCGTGTAGATTTTCAGCTTTTCCGAATGCGTCTGAAGATGTTCTTCAATCGCCCGCTTCGTGATTTCTCTCAACTTTATTACATTCAGTTCAATGACCGACGTTCATGGCGGTTGTGGTGAGGATTTCTCTGGGTTGATCGCAGGTTGAAGTGTCTCTCTGTTGACTTTGGTAACTTAGACTCGGATCTCCTCAAGTCCTTCCTTCAACATGCGGCGTTTACCTGCTCTGAATATTATGTCTTTGGTCGGGTGATTCGGGATAGACTGGATCTCATTGGTAGTAAGTACCCCATCATCTGCCGATACAGAGTCATCTCTCCGCAGTCGACCTGAAGGACCGCTATGCTGCAGTGCCCCGCAGTACGTTATAGCAGATGGATAGGCACTTGCATTGTGTCAAATATGGCTTAGCTCGAATAACCCGAACTGCGCGGTTTATGAACATATAACACAAAGTGAAGCTTTTTAAGGGTGTCGAAACAATATCGCATTATATAATATATAACGGCAACCTATGATTGCAAAACAGTTCAACCTTGCGATATAAGTAAGTAAGTAAGTATATTCTTTATCGAGAAGCACTAGCAAACGCACAGCGCTGTACATGGCAAGATTAATACATTCAAAAAATATTAGATTCGATTTCTAACTCGGTGGCGCCTCCAACCCCAGCACGGCCAAATAGGCTATCTTAAGATGAGAGAGGAATGTCTGATAAGGTGTTCCAGGAAAGCGTTAAACCTTGGAAATTATAATAAAATTATCATTATTAATGAGACAAATTTACTACACAACCTCGTCCCACGACATCTCCAAGCACCGCAAATCGTCCTTGATGATCTTCGGTCAGTTTTTCCGTGATCATCCTCTTTTCCTTCATCTCCCAGGAATCCACCAATTGTTTTGCTCTTCTATTCTTGTCCACAAGAACCACAATGTTCCGTTCAGCTTAATCTTCTCTGTCTCATAGTATTCTCCTATCCACTCCATCTGTTGTAAGCTCAGATATTAAATAATGAAGACTTGCAGGCTGTCTGTTCTGTTAGTAGTTAAGATTGTTTCAATTGCATAACATGTAAATGTACAGCGCAGTGCGTTTGTCAGGCGCTTAATTAAAGAAAAGATATTATTATTATTATTATTAAATAAGTTCAATTTACCATACTAAAATTGGTCAGCGTGAATTTGAACAATAGATTGTCCATTCTTAAAATGCATCCAACTGTTTTAAGTGACATGTGCAATGTTCCGAACCCAGTAAACAATTTTTCAGAAACAATATACTGCTCACTCGTGTAATTTCGTCAGTTTGTTTTAAATATCATCATCATCATCATCATCATCATCATCATCATCATCATCATCATCATCATCATCAGGATCCATGGGCCGAAAGCCCGTAGGTGTCCAATGCAAATTTCGTCATTTGTTTCCATAATCCTCTATCTTGCGCCAATAGATTCAAACTGTGTAGGTCTTGTTTGCACCAATCCCTGATGTCATCAGTCCATTCCCTGTTAGGTCTTCCTCTTCGTCCACTTCCATCCATCATACCCATCATGACAGTTTTTATTTTTCGATTGTTGTCCATTCTGCATATATGCCCAAACAGACCCAATTTCCTTCTCATTACTGACTGTATTAGATCTTCCTTTATGTGTAACCTTCTTCGGACCTCCTTATTTGTCACCTTCATTGTCCAATTCAGGTGCAAAATTCTTCTATAGCAGTACATTTCAAAAGCCAGGAGTTTATCATGATCAGTCTTTTTAATTGTCCAAGCCTCACACGCATAAAGAGCTGTGCTAAACACGCATGTTTTTACGACATTCAGTTTTGTCTTATAACTAATTTGTTTGCTATTCCAGATGGAGTTTAGTCCTGCCATAACTCCCTTTTAAATATACTGTAGTGCATTGTAAAAATGCATGAAAAATGTAAAGTGAAGGCCGACGTCAACAGCCATAGGACGTCGTTAAACACTGTATAATGCGACCCTCTTACTACACACCCTTAAAACGCTTCCAACGATTGCTTTTATACTCGTCATTCGCAGTGACGGTTAATACCATCAGGATTGCTTCCCATTTTAAAAGGTAGAGTAAGATCGACGCCAATGACCAATGGCAGACATAAGATGTTGTTTAACCATGGAAATTAATACTAACTCTGCCATAGGCCTCTGCGTGTACTTTGGTAGTGCCAGTCCAAAGTCTGGGTAAAGGAGGAGGGTGACGCTAATCGTCTTTGTTATCACATAGCGTCGTTAAACTGAAACTACACAGAAAAAAGATGATTAGCGTAGCCCTTCTCACTATCAAGGCTTCGGACTGGCACCACCTCTAGGCCTACAGTGAAGGAATTATGGCACAGGGTCTGTTTCTTAGTCTGTTTTCTGCTGGTGATGAACTCAGTTGACCTTAGCCAGGTCAACGACGCAAAAGCGTTGCTGCCTCCTCTCTCTGGTCTCCCTAGATAGATGACCCGGATCTTCACTGAACATCTCTGGACAACCCCTCTGACTTGACAAGATCAGGACAGTCTGTGAAAGGACGATTATTTGCCATTGATTCAAAATAAAAATCTACTAGGTTTGCTGTCGAAAGGAAAGTCGCAAAAGGACCGGATCGAAAGAAAATAGCGCAACGATCCAATAAGTTAACCGATGCCATTCACACCTTTAAATCGGTTTACCCAGATGTTATATAAGATTAATGTCATTTCTTCTGTTTGTTAATATGCCAAAAATAATCTTTGTCGGCGGCAACGGCCTATGTTGTCATAAGCTGCCGTTAAACTGTGGATCCATCCATTCTGTTTGTTAGAATAGCAAATAACTCCTCGATTTATTCAGCTGAATTAACAGCAATAATTGAAGCAATAAAATGGATTATTGAAAATGAAAATGAAAACGCAAATAAATATATAATATTTACTGATTCATTGAGTGTAGCAACATCAATAAAAGAGAATAGGTCTTGTTCACGGCCTAATCTATTTCTTGAATTTATAGATAATATTAATAAACTAAAACATAGTACTGTTCTCGTAGCATGGATCCCGAGTCATGTCGGTTTATCTGGAAATGAAATGGCAGACACGTTGGCAAAGAATGGGCTGGAAATATCTGAGATTAATTCAACAAATTATTTAGAATTAAAGGAAATCTATTCTTTAATAAGGAGTTATGTAACTAATAAATGGCAATTTGAATATAATCTTGAATCAAAAGGAAGATTTTATAAATCTATTCAGCCTTTGGTATCGTGGGGCGCGGTGGTGTAGGGGTAAGTTCGGTGCCTTTCAGCCGGAGGGTTGCGAGTTCGAATCCAACTCAAGCCGCCGCGTAGGGACCCTGGGCAAGTCCTTCACTCGCAATTGCTCATGCGCTTCGGCGTGAAACTCCGATTCAGTGTCCGCGCTGTAGTCGGGAGCGCCTCTGAGTAGAAATCTTGAAGGGGCGCTATAACAAGTGCTCATACATACATACATACATACATACATACATACAAATGTCAAATTTATAGACTCTCTAAGGAAACGTGAAGTTCAAATTACCAGACTTAGAATGGGACATATCTTAACTAATACGTGGTTGAAACATATAGGTAAAAGCACAACGGATTTATGTACTGAATGCCAGGTGCCTGAAACAATTGATCATATATTAATTGCTTGTAAAAAACATGACATATCAAAATTAATACTTGAAAAATGTACGTTGAAAAAAGTGGAATGCACTGTTAAAAGTGTATTGTCTATTCCAGATATTTGTCTCGAAGTATATAATATACTCATGAACATTACTAATGGGAAAATCATGTAGAGATTATAAATAAATAAAGTAATTATATCTGAAAATACTATCTATAGGTGCTGTGAGTAAGTACATAATCTAGGTAACGGCAATAAATAATGGTTAAATACAGTTGCATAACGGTTACTTGAGTAAAATGTATTATAACTTCTTTTTATAATAATGTTTCTTGTTTACAACATGTTAATTGGTTTGTTCATAATGTTAAATGTATGGATTTATAATGTGATTTTTTCTTCTTCTTTTCGTATTGGATAAAACTGATGCTTAATAATATTTCTAATATTCTTGGTCCTTAGTTATTGCTTGGAGTTGGTTTGTGTTTGTTGATGAATACGATTCATTTGGAGCTAATTTTGTAATACATAAAACCAATATTGAATAATATTGATACTTTGATTGTCATGTTGAAATTGATAATTGAATCTGTATGTACCGTGACTGATGGATAATGAATATTGAACATCTCCTGTAAATGTAATATTGATGGTTTGATGGTAATTTAGATAGATCAATGTGATATTCTATAAAATATTGTTAATAAGATTGACGAGAAAACAGTATATAATGACTTATATGAATAAGAGATCGACAACAATCACCTGTCAAATCACAGCATCCTGTCAGAAATGGAATCCAAGCCAAGAAAGAGAGAAAGCAAACTGATGACAGACAGTATACGAAAATGAACTTAATCCGTCAGAAACTTTAAATACGTCAACATCCTATCAGAAACGGAATCAAAGACGAGAAAAGAAAAGAAAACTTATGAGAACATTACAATAAAATGAACTGAAATACACCAAAAACTTAAAGACGTCAACAGCCTTGTAGCTATAGGATGTAGTTAAATATTGGATTAATAATAATAATAATACGTTCACTTCGGTTTATATCGTCAGCTGCAAGTACGGATATTAAGTAATTAATAATTAATTAATTAATACTTGCATTAATACTAACAGTTTGCACAATATTAAGCGATCCAACTGCACTATGTGACATGTGCAATGTTCGTGAAATCATCCCACACCTTTGAGATAATAATATACTATACACTCTTCGCCTATTTCCGTCATTTTGTTTGAAATGTGCTACATTTCGTGACTTTTGACGCATGTGTGAGTAGGCTAATGATTCAGTGATCCTCGCATGCTGCTGCATTTGTCTTCTTTTTTATTGGCATTAACTTTTTTTAAGTTGCTATTTTATTGGTCTACGTCAAAGGTGCAGAATTCGAGAAACCATCCACACCTTTTATTACATTATGACAATGGATATAAATAATTAAATAGACCCTCTTATTCCAGGCTAACGAGGAAGGAATCATAATCAGAATATCAAAGTCGACTGGGGTGAAGTCAACGTCAATATCCCTGGCAGACAAAAGACGTCGTCAAAAATTAGAAACTGCCACTACCTCCACCATAGGCCATTGCCCGTACTCTGGTAGTGCCAGTCCAAGGCATGGGTAGAGGAGGAGGGCGACGATAATCATCTTTGTTATGATACAGCGTCGTTCAACAGAAACAAACACACGTTGTGGCGTAAGAAAGACGGTCGGCGTCGCCCCCTAATTATCAAGGCTTTGGACTGGCACCACTGCTACGTGACAGTGAAGTAGTTATAGCCGAGCATCTATTTCTTAGTCTTTTTCTGCTGGTGGCGAACTCAGTTGAACGTAGCAAAATATTCTGCTATCGAATTTCGAAAGGAAATTAACAAAAGGTGATGGCTGAAGGGAAATAACGACAATATCCACGAACGAAAGCGACGTCTTTCACACCTTTAAAACGGTTTGCACAGATGTTATATAATCGACACTTCGTCCATTTCTTCACTCCAATCATCTGTGCTTTAAAGTCGAATGACGCGTCTTTTGAGGAAGACTTTTTTTTATCAACGTGCTTTATAAATACAAGTTGCATTGTATTGTAATGATGCGAAAAACAGCCGCTCTCCTTAAACACCTTCTTAAGGATTACACCGTTGTTATATTATAGCTGTAACTTCATCTGTTGGTTGAGTTTTATAAGGTCTACTATAATAACGCCGACGTCAATATGGCCATGGCTGCCATAATATTATACACGGATGTATTAAAGTGAAAATAACAGCTCTTCTCACGCACCTTTTAAACGATATAAACATATGTTAGAGTTCCTGAGTGGCCGATTGGGTTGGTAGCCCGCTCGCCACGCCGTCGGCCCGGGTTCGATTCCCGGTAGGTCTGTTTATCAGAGATTAATTTCTCGGATCTTTACTGCGGGTGGCTCGGTCGCAATATAAACGTGGAGTACAATACAACACAATGCAACACAATATACTGGGGCGTGGTGGTATAGTAAGAATAAAGAACAGCAATAAAGTCAATTGAATAACATTCAATAACATTTGGGATCCTGAGTGGCCGAGTGGGTTGGTAGCCCGCTCGCCACGCCGGCGGCCCGGGTTCAATTCCCGGTCGGTCTGTTTATCAGAGATTAATTTCTCGGATCTTTACTGCGGGTGGCTCGGTCGCAATATAAACGTGGAGTACAATACAATACAACACAATACAACTGGGGCGCGGTGGTATAGGGGTATGTTCGGTGCCTTGCAGCTGGAGGGTTGCGGGTTCGAATCCACCTCAAAAGCCGCCGCGTAAGGACCCTGGGCAAGTCCTTCACTCACCAATTGCTCATGCGCTTCGGCGTGAAACTCCGATTCAGCGTCCGCGCAGTAGTCGGGAGCGCCTCTGAATAGGCAATCTGGTAGGGGCGCTACCATAACAAGTGTTCAAATACAATACAATACAATACAATCGTCATTTCGTCCATTCGTTGAGTTCAATTTTTTTAGCTGTAATATGCCAGACGTTCAATGGCAGTAATCTTTGTCGGCGGCAACGGCCTATGTTGTCATAAGCTGCCGTTAAACTGTGGATCCAATCCAATTCGTTGAGTGCCTGCTGTGTTCGAAGTGAGCTTTATTACTATGAGGTCGACGTCAATGGCCGTCCTTAATCATAAGATACACGCATACACTAAAGTTAAAATACAACTTTTCTTGTTAATCCACACAAACGGCGCGAATTCTTCAAAATTATTTCTGTCGGCTTAAAACTCTGGATCCTTCTTTCAATTACTGCCATGGGCTCCCGTATAAATTTTAGGAGGGGGCTAAACACAATGGTCAGGGCTACATTTTTAGCAAGAGCCTGAAACATGCAAAACAGAAATTAAGAACATGGGTATGTTTCACATAGGTTTTTAAATGCAAAGTTTAAAACAAAACAAAGCTAATTTTGCTTGGATATTGTTTTAAGCTACTGCAAGTGCCCCTCTGGCCCCTATGTGCGGGCGCCCATGATTACTGCCATTGAGCGTCTGCTCTTGTTTTACATTACAACAAAAGGTTTTCTTTACTACGCTACTTTCCTAATGTTTACTGTGGTAGTGCCAGTCTCAAGTTCAGAAATAGGAGGGTGGTGACGCTAATCATCTTTGTTATGACAGCGTTGTTGCAAAGAAATTAAGCACACTGAGCCAACAGTTTACGAAAATCAAGTTCATTGTCTCGTAGTTGAGAAGTAAATAAATTAAGAAATAAGTAAGTTAGTAAGTAAATAAGTGAATAAGTTAGTATTGTATTGTAATGTATTGTACTGTATTTGAACACTTGTTATAGCGCCCTTACCAGATTGCCTATTCAGAGGCGCTCCCGACTACTGCGCGGATGCTGAATCGGAGTTTCACGCCGAAGCGCATGAGCAATTTCGAGTGAAGGACTTGCCCGCGGCAGCTTTGAGGTGGATTCGAACCCGCAAACCCTCCGGCTGCAAGGCACCGAACATACCCCTACACCACCGCGCCCCAGTTGTATTGTGTTGTATTGCATTGTATTGTACTCCACTTTATTATTAATCAAAGGTTTAACGACATCCTATAGCTACAAAGGCTGTTGACGTCTTTAAAGTTGTTGATGTATTTCCGTTCATTTTCTTGTAATGTTCTCACAAATGTTCTTTCTCCTTTCTCGTCCTTGATTCCGTCTCCGATAAGATGCTGACGTATTTAAAGTTTCTGACGATTTAAGTTCATTTTCATATAATTTCTATCAACAGATTTTCTTTTTCTTTTCTTGGCTTTGATTCCGTTTCTGATAAGATGTAGACGTATTTAAAGTTTCTGACGGATTAAGTTCATTTCCGTATAATGTTAATAACTGTTTTCTCCTCAATCTTATTAACAATATTAACAATATTTGATAGATACATATTATTTGATTTGATACATATTAAAGTATTGTATCTCCGTTATGTTTGGCCCATTGGCTCTTTTTATTGTAATTCTTTTTTAACATCTTTTTCCTTTTTTTTTCCTTTTTCTCCTTTTTTTCTTTTTTTGGTGGCTTTTCAGCTTTTTTTGGCTATATCAGCTCTTTTTTTGGCTATATCAGCTCTTTTTTTGGCTATTTTAGCTCTTTTCAAATATGTTTACAAAGTTATTAACAGTACTTCTTTAAGTTTTCTAAAATAACATGTAATGCTATTTGCAAACAGAAATTCAGCACAGATGTGTAATATATATACATGTATTATATACACATTTTATTTTAACATACATCTATTTACAAGAATACATGTTAACAATTATTTACATGACAGAATTACTTAATTAAACATTTCATTAAACATTTTCCTATGAAACAATGTAATATCATTAGAAAATGCAATGAAATAATGAAATGACCATTAATCACACATATTTTGTGTTTATTGGTATTTTAATCATAAGGAATGTGTTCAACTATATGTTTGTAATAGATTTGATCTGATACTAATATTTATGACAATAATTATAGTATTTTTCCTTTATTAATGATTTTAACAAGATTATATACTGCACTCTGCAAACATCCCACATCAAGCAGAGATTTTAAATTAAATTCTGATTTATAACTATTACATTTATCTTTTAGAATATTTGAAATATTTTCCTTTTTACACTCCAATAGAATATGTTCTATACTTTCCGTAACCTCACATGTATCACATAACCCATTAGGGTGCTTTTTCATTTGAAATAGTTTTTTATTAGTAATGGCAACACCAAGTCTCAATCTACTAATTTGTACTTCTTTATGCCTATATGGATCAGAAAATTTTATATTAGTAGAAACAAGTGGGCATATGGTTTTATAGAAGTTCCCTTGCTTTTCAACGTTATATTCTATTTGCCATTTATTTATTATATAGTCTTTAATAAAAGTATTCATCTCTTGTGATTCTAAGTATTTTGTGGAATTAATATTATCTAAATTGAGTGCTTCCTTTGCTAATTTATCTGCTCTTTCATTACCACTTATGTCTACATGGCTTGGAATCCATGCCATTTTTATTTGATTAGGTTCCAATCTATTCAATTGCATCATTAGTTCGTTAAATAAATTGGGTCGTGAATCAGATTTATTTTTCTTAATAGAAGTAAGTACACTTAGTGAGTCGGATAATATTACATATTGGCAGTTCTTATTATTCTCAGTGTTTAGTATCCATGTTACTGCTTCTTTTATTGCAGTTAACTCTGCTGCATAGATGCTGGATCCATTACATAATCTAAACTTTCTATCTAAATCTATACTTGGAATTGTAAAAGCTGCAGTAACAACTTCGTCTGCCTTTGACCCATCCGTGTAAATAAGTGTTTCTAGTTTATATCCTGATATCATTTGAAGTGCAACTAATTTCAGAAGTTCAGGGTTATCTCTTTTTTTGCTAATCTGCTTTTTGAGACTGATATCTATATCTATTTTGTTATTAGTCCAAGGGGGAATTTGGGGAAAACAGGGTCCAATAAAAGATGTATCAAGAGATGATATGAATTCATTTGTTCTGTAGTGTATAGAATGATTCTTGTTTTGTGGTGTTTTACTGACATCTGTCCAATGTGGTTGGAAATTCATTTGACATGGATGATCTTTATTTCCTAATATTTTAATTCCCATTTTATTGGAATTATACAGTCTTCTCATATGGAGGGGGAATTCCCCACATTCGTTTTGTAGTGTTAAAGCTGCTGTGTTCTTTGGGGCTCCACAACATAATCTTAGGGCTTCAGTTTGAATTGTACATAATTTATTTAACAGCGATTGACTAGCCGAAGAATAGGCCACATCTCCATAATCTAATATTGAACGTATTAATGCTTTATATATTGCTAATAAAGATTTTTTAGAAGCTCCCCAGTAATAACCTGAAACCGCTCTCATGAGATTCAATCTTTTTTTGCATTTTTCTATTATATATTCTATGTGGGGCTTCCAACTTAATTTCTTATCAAATATCATTCCTAGAAATTTAGCTTTATTTTCCATTTTTATCAATTCTTGATCAATTTTAATGTTTATTATTGGTAATTGATTTTTATTAGTAAATAGAACTCCTACAGTTTTAGCTATTGATATTTTAAACCCATTTTTATTACACCAGTTATTTATTTCATCAATTGATTGTTGGATTTTTTTAATTAAAGTTTTAGTTTTTCTATGTCCTATGTAAACTGCACTATCATCTGCAAAGAGTGACATATTAACACCTTCTGGGCCTGATGGAATATCATTAATCATTATTAGGAACAATAGAGGAGAAATTACTGAACCTTGCGGAGTCCCATTTTGTTGTACTAGTTTATCGGATAATTCAGTTCCAACCTTTACTTGAAATGTTCTGTTAAATAAAAAACTTTTGACCCAATTAAATACTGGTTTCAGAGCCCTTTATCTGAATCCTGGGAGAACCCAGTTCATCTGCCTTGGTACTCGCGGGCAGATCTCCGAAATTGATTTGACCCGCCTGCAAATGCTTTCCTTGCGTCTTGTTCTCCGCCTTAGGCGCCCTTGTAACGGCATGGCTGTGTAACGGCGGCACATAAATTGTCACTATTATTATTATTATTGTTAAGTGCGTGATCTTGGTGTGATCTTGGATTAGAAACTGACCTTTCAGAGCATGTGAAGAACGTATGTCGAACGTGCTTTCTATAACCTGCGACAGATTCGCACAATACGTCGCTCGCTAACGACTCCAGCTGCCACAACGCTGATTCATGCTTTCATATGCTTCAGGATTGATAATGGCAGCCCTAATACCATTTACGCAGGCCTTACTTCTTCTAGCATCAGTCAACTGCAGTCTGTTTTAACCGAACCTCTGATCGGTGGAATATCAAAGTTTGGGCATATATCGAAATGTATGTGGGAGGAGCTGCACTGGTTTGCCCATGCAAAATCACATTGGGTTCAAGATCTTGATGCTCATTATTAATTGTCTGGCAGGATGTGCACCATCTTACATTAGATATAGTGTATCTACTGTTTAGTTTTTGACGATTTTATGGAAACAACGCCATAATATAATTTGATTGCATTGGACAAGTCCTAAACATCATTCTATCATGCTAAAAACATATTGGTGACTTCCGTTTAGTGTCACTCGATAATAAGTTGCACAATAAGCTTCTGACAATTTCAATGTTAGGAAGCACTCTAACATCAGCGTTTCAAGTAACTACTCAGAACTTTTAGATTATGCAAATTGAATTATTGCAATACCGCAATTTTCTTTTTGCAATATGCTGGCGAACAGTAGCATAATAATTATACTATTGTCTATCAACTAACATTGGGCACTGGCAGACTTTTGGAAATTATTAATTACGGTAATTTGAGAATGGGTCATAAGTTTAACCTAAGCAGTAAGCAACCTTTCCCAATAGATAAACATTATGACCTACAGGGAAATTTATCCTTGAGAATGTAAGCGCTTCCGCATAAGCACTTAGATGCAAATTATGTACTTACATTGAATCGCGAAATCTGTTGAGCGGTCTTCAAGAATTCGCTGACTATTACTATTACTATTGTCTGTCTATTCAGTCCAGAGCCTACGATTAGCTGGAGAGCGCAAAGAAGTACAATTGATTCTGGAAGAATGGAATGGAATAGTTTTAATACAGAACTCACCATTCATAGCATAACTGCAGCCGACGAAGGATATTGCTACTGCACTGGTTCAAATACCCTAGGAAACAGCACACAGACTTTTCAGATACTTGTCGAAGGTCAGACGCTTTTAAATGAAAAAATAACATCATGTGGTATTTATTAATCGACTGAAGCCTTTAACATTAGAATTGAAGGTATGGGAGCCACTGATGGGTATAGACAGTTTAAACCGATAATGCTGTAAATGCCGTCCATCTTGTTTGGATTAATAGCTTTTGACTGATTTCTAGCCCTTAATAAATAAATTATCATTTGTACATGTATATTCTGGTTAAGTTCTGCCCTAAGTAGCATGCGCACAAGTGCTCGTTTGAAGAAAACAGTTTGAAAAGTTACCTTATAATAGAAAGAGTCTGATTGCAAGGTATCGAAAAACTCATCATATTTATGCGTTCTTTATACGTCAATTTTAGCATTAGACTCGTAGAGTCTCTAAAGTGCATGAAATCTGCTATAATAAAAATTATATTGAAGAAATTAAATGGGTGCTGTTTGCGTGAACACATGTCATATTTTGTGTAAAAGCCAAATTTTCTAGATAGACAGCAAACCTCAAAGCTTCTGTTTAGCTCAGCGCAATATGAATCGATTTTAAGCGAGTAATGTTACCTTTGAGTTTGAATACAGATGTGCCAAAGATTCAGAACACAAAGGATGGTTCATACGATGTCAACGTAACTGAAGGGGAGTCGGTTACCTTCAACTGCAACGCCATCGCCAGAAGCAAACCTGAAGCAAATATTATGTGGGGCCAGAATGGGCATTCAATAGACAGTGAGCTGCAATGTAGACTTCCATTACCTTGAACCGGTTTTGTAACTCTTCTTTATTTTTGACTCATGATTAGATCCGTAGTATGCTGCCTTAAATTCGCATAATTATTTGGACCAGGAACTAAATTCTTCAACTGATGCTAAAAGATATCACCATTTGAGTTTGTAATATATAGGAACAGTGTCTTAAGAAAGTTAAATCCCAATGTTAGTATGCATGAAATATTGACTTTATTGCATTTAATTGACATGGCTTGTGTAGTGCGGGTCTCGCTTAAAAATGGATAGCCTTTTGGTGTTGGAAATAATTTGTTGGCTGCACAAATCTCACTTGAAACAACCATCGATTGATGCCTTCGTGCATTGTAATTACGGTGTACATGTAGTAGAAGACGTTGGATAAGAAAATAATAGATTACATTAATTTAGATTAGATGGAAATTCTTTCGAATGGATGCAAAAAAATCAAAGACCTGCTATCTCAGAATCATTGTTTCTAATCGACGACTTCAAAAGTTCTATGACCAAAAACAAGATGTGGAGCAGAGTCCTACTGTAACAGACCAGACAAAATAGGCTATACACTGGCATTGGGAATGTGGTTGTATATGTCTGGCTATAATATTATATGCAGCCCCGTTTAGGATCTACATAATGGCGTTAATGCTGCAAACTCCGTAAGGAAAACACCAAATCAAGGGAAAGCAGTCTATTGAAGGAGGTGTTACTGATTACAACGCTTGTGAGGGTGGCATAACCGATTTCGAGGATATGAAGAAGTTCTGTCCGATTTTGTGTTAGGTATTTAAAGAATCTTTAAAAGTCTCTGAAGTGACCCTTTTGACAATATTGTTCAAAAATAATGCGCTAAATGAGTCTGTATTTTCCAGTTAACAATCCTCCAACAAGATTCATGTTCAGCAACGACCTGAAAAGTCTGACGATCAGAGACGTTTGTCGAGACTGCGTCGACCAAGAGCGTAAAACGGACCTGACGGTTATTCAGTGCGTTGCAGGCAACGTTCATGGATACGCCTTTGCTCAAGGATACCTGAACGTTCTCAGTAAGTCTATGTTGTGTGCTAACTTACTAAAGACCTGTATCAGTAGTTGCCTATTAGGTTACAAAGTATTACCCGAGCCTAATGCTATTACTCGGCTATTCTAACGACTTCTATTACGCCGTTATCATAGTGTTCAATGATTCAGCTGAGAGTCGCTTCCAGTTGAATCGCAGGAGAAAACCGCTGTCAATCTGGCAAACCAATTGAAACACCGGTATTTGGACTTTCCTATCAATGATAGGAAAGGCATAACAGAACTGAAAGGATTGAACAGGACTTGGTAGCAAATTCAAAAGTTACAAAGTTAAAACTAATCACTATCTAGGCTAATCAACTGGACCAATTTGATTTATACATTGCATTCCTACTGCATCAACTGCCTAGAAAATAAGAATTGTTATATTTTCATGTTGATAAAGAGTCATAATAATAATAATAATAATAATAATAATAATAATAATAATAATAATAATAATAATAATAATAATAATAATAATAATAATAATAATAATAATAATAATAATAATAATAATATTAATAATAATAATAATAATAATAATAATTATAATTATTATATTATTATTATTATTATTATTATTATTATTATTATTATTATTATTAATATTATCGTCATCATCATCAGCATCATCACCATCATCATCATCAACATCATTATCATAAAGAATTATTTTTAGTATCGATAGTGTTTATTTCTTTTTCTCAGTCAAGACAAAAGTGACGGTTGATGGTCCAAACAAAGTGTCCGTTGATTTTCTGGAGGAAAAGCAGCTCGTCTTTCAATGCCACATAATTTCTGATCCCAGTAAACCTACGACTGTGCGATGGTACAAAACGGAACCGTTTGATTACTTAGTTCGTAACGAGCCTCCTTACGTCAGTGTTACGAACAATGCCTTGGTTATACTGATTGATCCGAAATGCTCTGCTCATTGTGCTAAATACCTCGGAGAATACAGATGCGTTGGTGACAACGGACACAGTCGGGACAATCAAACGATTACGCTTACTTACCAGCCTCCACCAGGTTAATACATTACATGCTAATGTTTTCATTCCAAATGCAATGCTATCATTTCACAGGTACACTTAACGGATCATTCAAGTTAATGAATGAAATTTCGAACATAATCATTATTTAAAAAGAATATGCTGTTCTTGATCCTTTTTGGCATGATATACTAATTAGAAGTTGTGCGATTTAACGATTGAACTTTTATTGGTAAGAAATATAAAAATTGGTAAAAGAAACAAAACCAGACATGCCTACTCTGTTGAATTGCCTCTAAAGACTTTTTGGAATTTTAATTTACAGTTATAATGTCCTTTGCAGAGTCACTCATGCACAAAGAAGAGCCGTGGACTGTGTGGAAGATAATTCTAGGTGTCGGAGCTATTGGTCTCGTTCTGTTGCTTGTCGGAATTTTTCTGCGGTTACGTTTCAAGCAACGTTCCTGTGGTAAGAACCCATATTGTCTTTAATTAGAACATGTATGGTACCGGTGGTAGTGATGTCACTTCTCGTAAGCCTCGATCTCTACTGAGCCAAAAATATTTTCTCATTGGTAATTCGGCATTTAAAATTTTTATTATTAGTTGAGTTGAAAACTTATAACGCAAGGTAGCTTTATTGGAGAGTTTTGCTGTGTTCGCAGAAATCCATCAAGATATAATAGTAGCCTAATAGCGCTACTATAGGCTACACTCTACAAGAACGTAACTTCTGGAGAGCCTTGATGTTCTTATAACCGATTATACCCAAAATGTAAGAGATATCGATTTTAGCCACTTCGCCAGCCTATTGGGTGACTGATTTATTCTTGATGCTGTCTTCTCTATTCACTGTCGCCTCCTCTCTCTCTCTCCTCTCTCTCTGTCTCTCTGTCTCTCTGTCTTTATCTCTGTCTCTGCCTCTCTCTTTATTTCTGTCTGTGTCTGTCTGCCTGTCTCTCTTAATGAATGCATCTCTTTGGCTAAATTCTGTACAGCTCCATTAAGACCAAGAGCTATGTGTTGTACTGCCATTGGTCCCAATCTCTATGACTTATAACGTGTACGTCAAAGTAGCGCATCATTCGTCTACTTTTCAGTTGCTGGCAATTTGTCTTCCTCTCTTCTAATGCATGCCTACAGCTCCAGCATCGAAATCGACTCCTGTTCCATATGTTCATGATAACTCCTGCTTGTCTTGTCATAGCTAAAGTGTGACAGTAGAAAAGAACGTCAGTCCCTTAACCTAACCAGAGGAGCAGCCATGAGTGTTAAGTACTTGAGACCTCACTTTCTTAGCCTGGACAAATGAAGACGAAGAGTCACTCCAGTCTTTTGCCGCTTGACATTCCTATTCTAACAAGCAGTGTACGGTGATGCAAATAGGTGAAAGTGGAGTAAATATTTCTCTATATTGTTTTATGCTATGGTGTGGATTTGAATCTCCGACCTCTGAGCTGAGAGTCCAGTACGCTTACCATTAGACTACATCTTAAATTCACTGTGAGCAGACTCTGATTTATGTTATTAATGGTTGAGATGTGTATAATAACTCATCTATTTATTATAATATTATTACGTTATATTTCAGACGTCAACAAAAAAAAATTAATGAAAACCAGGAGACTGCCCAATATTCCTAGTATCTATGAGGATGTAGGATATGATTCAGTTGGGTTTCCTTTAGAAGAGTTAGCAGGAAACAGAGAAGGATCTATGACAAAAGCACACGTCATGTATGAACATATAGGTCAAGATTCCACTGATGACCAACTTCAAGTCCACGGCTACGAAGCAGTCACTGATGAGCCTGAAATAGTTCCAAAGTCTAATGAGGAATCAGCGTAAGTGAATGCTTACACGGATCTCATTCGAGAAGAAGCCACTAACAACTTGGATCTGGAAAAGTCGAATTGGAACCAAAAAGAAGTGATTTCACACTTAGATCTAGTTTCGCAAGAAATGAACGAATATTTGGATCTAGAACCGAAAGAAGTAAAGCAAGACATGGATCTGGTTCCAAAAGCAGTGTCCGATTACATGGAACCGAGAGAAATGAACAAATACACAGGTCTGGTTTCGAAAGAAGTGAATCCATACTTGGATCTGGGTTCGAGTGAAGTGAACCGAAACAAGGATCTTGTTCCAAAAAAAAGTTAACCAATACATGGACATCGGTCGGAAGGAAGTGTACCAAAACATGGATTGGGATCTGAAACAAGAGAACCAATACATGAATCTCGGTCCGAAGGAAGTGAACCAATTCTTGGATCTTAGTCCGAAAGAAGTGAACCAAAATATGGATCTGGGTCCGAAAAACTGAACCAGCACATGGATCTTGGTCCGAATGATGTGAACCAGTACCTGGACCTGAGGCCGAAAGAAATGGTTCCCTAATTGCATACAAGTCTGACAAAAGTCTGACGTTGAGTGCAAACTGGTTAGTGACTCAAGATCCAGTGTCTTCACCAGCATATTAAACAAGGCTTCATGAGTAAGACAGTTCTCAAGAACTAAACAATCATACTGCTTTTCATTATTCGGATGCCAACTAACAATACAATAACCTATATTATAAAGATTTCTGCTTGATTTTGATTTATGTAGATCTTATATTAGTAAATGCTGGAAGTGCTTATTAATAAGGATGACTCGGATAGTAGCTACTCAAGCCTCATCCTGTAAATGAATTATATAACTGAACTCATATTGGTTAAAGCTCTAATTTGTTCTTGCGCAAATATGTTGAAGTGACAGTAACGATTGAAAGTTAAATGAAAATAAAGCATGAATGGGAAGACCTGAAAGGACTTGTGACCATTGCCATGGTTAAAAATTAGAGCTATCTGTATCTTTCCCGGCATTCGAATTTGTGTCCGAAAAAGTGAATCAATACAATGGATCTGGATATGAACACGTGGAACTTATTTGCATACGGGTCAGAGACAAAATAGTCATTTTCCATAATTTCAGCATTAGGCCTATATGACGGCAAGGTCATATATGCGAACCAATCAGGCGGGAAAACCGCAGCTCAGTACATACAGGTCAAATGAAATAATAGAAAAAATAGAAAAGATGGTCATCTTGTGACTATCATCCATGGTCGTTGACACAATCGTGTTCTAGCTTCGATATTAAACTCACCTTCCGAACAATTTTGCCTTTTTTTACCCATTTTTACATTTAATATTATTTTCATATCTCTGACAATAATTGCTGCAAGCTTTTTTAATTTGTATCCGATATCATTATCTAACCCTGTGCATTCAAACTAAACTGTTTGCAAAGATGCTCAATTTATAGATCGGTGAGCGACGTTTTAAAGGTGTCCAATAAAACGCAATGCTTTAGTACAGTTCTAATTAGGTCCATTTTAAGGAAACTTTATGACTGCCAAGGCGGTTGACTTCGACCTTACCTTTGATCGACTAAATTCAATTGAAGCTGTAACAAATCATGTTTCACAAATGGTAGGGTATAATCGCCGACAATATTGAAGCCGGTTAAGCACTGGAAACTACTAATCTTATCTTTACTCAATAAATGACTTGATCCAACAGACCCGGCCAGCTATCGCCCCATCTCGAACCTGTCCTTCATCTCTAAGCTGGTTGAGCGAGTCATTCACAAACAATTATCAGATTACGTCGAATCGCATCATCTGCTTCCACCTACTCAATCTGGCTTCCGTCGTCATCACTCAACTGAAACCGCAGTCATTAAAGTTTACAACGATATCGTCCTGGCTCTCGACTCTGGTTTCATTACCGCGTTACTCCTATTAGACTTCTCTGCTGCGTTTGATTGCGTGGATCATACCATTCTTCTCAAAATCCTACAAGAACAATTCGGTATTACCGACTTAGCGATTCAATGGATTGCCTCATTCCTTTCCTCAAGATCTCACAGTGTGAAATTTGGTGGACACTCATCCAAAACTTTCAAGGTCCTCTTCGGTGTACCCCAAGGATCCATCCTAGGTCCACTTCTCTTCATTCTATACACCTCCAATATTGTCAACATTGCCTCGCAACATGGTCTTATGATCCATCTATATGCCGACGACACTCAACTCTACGTAAAGCTCTATGGAAGAAACATTGGAAACATCAAAACCAAAATCGCAGCATGCACCCGTGATATTCAATCTTGGTGTGCTTCCATGCGTTTGAAACTAAATACTACTAAAACAGAACTCATTTGGTTCGACCGTCGGAACAATCACTGAAAATACTTAACATTGATTCAAGCTGTTCGATTCCACCTTCAGAAGTGGTTCGCGACCTTGGAGTATTGCTAGACTGCAATCTAAATATGACTCAACATATTTCCTCCATTGCCAGAGCCTGCTATTTCCACCTTCGCCGAATTAGACAAGTGAAACGCTGCCTGGATGAAACCTGCCTCCGTATTCTTACTCAAGCCCTTGTCATCTCGCATCGACTACTGCAATTCCGTTCTATCTGGTCTTCCCACATCAACGCTACAACCTCTAACATCTGTTCTGCACGCCGCAGCTCGCCTAATAAAAGACCTTGGTCCCAGAGACCACATCACACAATCTCTTCAACAACTACACTGGCTTCCCATTCGCGCCCGTATCGCTTTCAAAATCTCCCTCCTCATGTACCATATCCATTCTGGAACCTCACCCTCATATATGAAATCCATGGTCGTGCCATGCTCTGCTTCAAATCCTAGAGGACTCAGATCGGCCACACGAGGAGACTTTACCGTTCTTCGCACCAAGAGGAAGTTTGGAGATCGTGCTTTTGCTGTCTCTGGACCCAGAGAATGGAACAGTCTCCCAGCTACAATCCGTCAATGTTCATCTGTTACGCAATTTAAATCAAAACTAAAAACTCATCTATTCTCATTACACTATGACTAAGAACACAGCGCAAACGCGCTTTCGTGCAAGACTTGTCTTGTTAAAGCGCGCTATAAATGTCTAATTGTATTGTATTGTATTGTAAATGTCTCTGAGCGTCTGCTCAGGTTTAGCATTGCAACTCAAGGTTTTTGTATCGGAGTCAACGGCCTTTAATGCCATAAGATCCAGTCAAACAGTTGGTACTCGGTTGGGGCCCGGTGGCGCGTTGGATAAGAGCTGGCGAAGAGAGCGAGAGGTACCGAGTTCGAGCCCCGTAGGGCGGATATGCTTTGTAGGCTGCTATTATAAAATAATAATAATATCTTTTCTTTAATAAGTGCCTGACAAACACACTGCGCTGTACATTTGTAACCGAAACTTAATATGCCTGAACAATCGGCAGAGGTGGTGACATTTAGACACCTCTTTTATGAGTGCTATTTCATTATAATAAGTGAAATAAATCTTGGCCTCCTATCTATCTTTTTATTCATTTAATGCAGTGCCAACCGAACGGTGAGAACTGTTCAAATTAATTTCTGTCGAAGTCAACAGTCTTTGTAGGTATAAGGTTCCGTTACAGTTTTGTTGACTCTCAAATATGATACGACAATGTCGCAATCTTTATGATTCGTGCGTTTGTTCTGCTGAATGCCGATAGTGTTAGTTTCCATGGGATGCCCACCTCGAAAACTAATAGTGCCTTATTCAAATGATCAAGGCACGCAGATGACAATCGAGCTGACCCGGGCAACATGCGACTCCGGATTGGAGAGCACCCGAGACCAGGATATCACTCGCGTATTGTCTCTTTGAGGGCCGACCGCGTTGGACGGACCACCGTACTTGGTTCGAGGTGGTTATAGCCTTTTCTTGAACGCAGTGCATAGGCTAATCAACATTGGGCGTCCATAGACCTCTCACTGTCGACCGGGTGAAGTGACGAAACATGTTAGGCTAAAGATTAGCCTAACACCCGGCAGCATGTTTCCAAATCCTAGGGTCGGGAAGTCATTATTTTGTTATTCCAGTTAATAAGGAAAGTCGCACGGGATGTAAATGGAGAGTAAGTAAGTAAGTAAGTAAGTATATTCTTTAATATAACCAGCTGCCAAACAGCACTCTGGTGAACAAGCATGAGCAATATAAATTAACATAAACATCAAAACATCAAGCATCAAAATCTACAATGTATCTAAGACCAGTGAGATTGCGAGACAGATCTAATTAGATCTAGTATGCGAACAGCATTCTGACTATAAATGTTTCGTAGTGGATCCGTTCACGCCCCGGGCGTTATCGGATCCCCAGTACTACAGTCACGTCCGTCGCATTATTGGCTAAAGCCTGTCACGTGAACTTGTTGTCTTCCCGTGGAATTTTGATATGGCGGACAACTTGAGGGCCGGTTCGGGCCAGGTTAGGATTCGTGGGGTCGTTTAGGGTAAAATTAGGCGTCGTCAGGGTCGTTTAGGGTCAGATTAGGCGTCGTCAGGGTCAGTTAGGGTCAGGGTTAGGGTTAGTTTCGTCTTTAGAAAACACGGTGAACAAACTTCCACCGCAAACGGCAATGTTTATCGGTCGGTTCGTTTCAGGTACACACAATCATGTGACATGTAATGACCAATTGCGAGGCGGGCGTGATCCTAGTCCCAGGTATCGGCTCACGTCGGGCGTGACGCTATCCACGACCTAAATGTTTTCCTCATTTGGTTGTCAGCTTTTGGCAGCACCCGGTCATGGCGTCTGGGGCGTAGGCTGTAAACAGTTGGCTTGGCTGGGGGGAGCAACCCGTGGAGGACATGTCCTGGTGTTCCAAGAACAGCCGAAAACAGGCGAGTATCGGCAAGACGGCATAGCTGTTCGATATTTGGGCTATCACCAGGGAGATACCGCTGACGGATTAGTCTATTCATCACGGCTTGGAGTCTTCCCCTTTCTTGCTGCCCAGCATATCCCCACCATGCCGGGGCTGCGTATAGCAGACGGGACAGCGTAGTAGCTCGCACCACGTCGTAGAGCTTGGGGCCAGCTAGACCATGGGCAGTGAGCACGCGGAGGGCATAAAGAGACTGCCTGGCCCTACAGCATATTTTATCAATGTGCATGTCGAAACTAAGGGTGTCAGACATCGTTACACCAAGAATCTTCATGCTATTAAGTGAAGATCCGCTGTGCAGCATATAATTATTTGTACAGAAAAGCGTATGCTATCGTTTAACTGTTGTTTGAAGCTGTACAAGAATAATGTATTTGAGATGGTTTTAGAAATCCAAAGAATCTGCTCAGAAAATTTAATCAGGAGAATCTTTCAGATCTAGATTTTCTGTTATTGAATATAAATAAAAATTTACTAATTTCTGTAGATCGAAAGAAAAGTCACAAAAATTCCGCGCCAATAGCAGCCTACAAAGCATATCCGCCCTACGGGACTCGAACTCTGTACCTCTCGCTCTCTACGCCAGATGTTATCCAATACGCTATCGGGTCCCTAACTCCATGTCTACATACATGTAGCCTACATACATGCATACATGGATTTTCGTAAATTTTTATATATTGAATTAAATCACAACTCTAATATTTGTAATTGTAATTGACCATTTATATATCGCCAATAAATTTGAATATACGTACGTGTATACTTTTGTTTGTATAGCTTAGTAATGACATTGTAACCTTTGATCGAGACAACGTTCAAAAGCGCGTGCGTTCTTTTATAGGGAGAATATCAAACTGAAAAGAGGTGTGCAATTATTTTGAACGTGACATTGTCTAACCGCTTCTATGACATTCTCGATCGTTTTAAAGGTATGTCCATTGTCCGTTCCCTCCATCGATCTGCATGTACTCATCACGTGCTACAAAGTCTCTCTCCTTTATTTCGACAATGACCTTTTATTAGCCTTCCTATCGACTGCCAAACTTCGTTAATTTATTTCCACTAGTAGCAATTATGTTAATTCGTAGAATATCAGAATTGGAATTTCTGCCCAATATCTTTCTACGAAACAAACTCAAAAGTAACCTTTCAAGAACGCTCCAAGTTTTTTGCCAGGTCAAATATCTATGTTCTAAAGTCCTAACTTTAATTATTTTCTAATTGCATTTATTTTTGTGGTCACGCCTGCTTTAATTGTTTACTATTTGAGAGTTGTCGCCCTTGGAACGCGATGCTCTATAAGCCATGGTCACGTTTGTAGGGCCTATAGGCCTATTTACAGTAAATTCGCCACTGAGTCCAAGAAACCAACTTTTAAACGGTACAATATTATGGTACACTGACAATTACAATAAAGCTACAACAGTATTTACCTTGAATAATTATAATTATATAAGCTAAGCTATTTTAATTTACCTAGATTTGTGTCGTGCATGCTTAAGAAGTCTAAGCCATATTGCTAATTTTTCGATGATCCTGGTTTTTCATAACCCGCATTCGATTGAAAAACAATCTCAAGCACTATCGCAATAAACATTACTAGATCACTTCAACTTTAAAATAACATTAAACCTTAATGTGGTTTATATTATTTTCAAAGTATGTTTATTAAATCAAGATATGAGATCATCACAATTTTATATCACATAATTATTTAAAGCTGGATTTCAAATCCACTTTATCTACAGCGACGTTGTGATGACGCATAAAGCGAAAATCAATGGCAACAGAACTTTCAATACTTACTAACTTATTAAGTACTTAGTCCTTCCCATACAGGTCTTTACATCGTGTAACGCATCTTCTCCATTCGTCTCTGTCCATCGCCAGTTATTATTCAGCCCCATCTCACGACACTTCCAAGCACCTCAAGTCGTCCTTTAATAAATGCGATTAAACAATTCCTGATAAAACCGCTATTGCAAAGTAAAAACTGTAAGTTTAAACTTTAAACGTTCAAGTAAAAACTAAAAAGCATGTTTTTGTTTATTGACTGCTAGCATTTATATAGCGCATATTCATCGTAACTACTCAAAGTCGTTAGAGCCGATGTACCAGTTATCTATTGTGACATGCGATTAAAAATTAATCGCGTTATTAAAAATTTTAACCGCGCGATTAATTTCGATTAAAATTTTTAATCGTTGCCAACCCTTAGTTAAAACGCACATTTGCAAGGAGGTCGAGTTTAATATCGAAGCTAAGAGACGGTTGGTTTAAGTGATTTTCGTAACAACAAGAGGTCGCTAAAGTCTTCATGTTTTAAAACTTTCAATTTAAACAAGCGAATAATACCGTAATACAGCCGCTGCGGACGGAAGAAGAGAATATAGAGAAGACTGTTTGCAATAGAAGACTAAAATGGATGGGATATGTGTTTCGTATGGACAAGAATAGAAGAGCCAGCCAATCGAATAAGAGCTGGATTAATCGCATTAATAACGCGTTAAATGCCCAGACTTAGTCTTTGCATCTTTCTTACGTTCAAAATATCTTTATTCTGAGAATTGCTGCAAAAGTATGTTTAATTTGCATCAGATTGCATCATATCCCCATAAAAATTTGGATCATAATTAAACCACTTAACGCCACTGCTCAATATATACATAGGATGGACAGTGTTTTAAAGGTGTCCAATTAAACGTGTTTCTTATAAACTCTTTTAAAGCCTTTTAGAACATCTTATAACTGTGATGGCGGTTGACTTTGACCGTTGTAACTCAAACACTGATTGTTCTCTGTTAGTGCCAGTCCCAAGCCCTGATGAAGGAGGAGGGCGACGCTAATGATCTTTGTTATCACACAGTGTCGTTAAACTGAAACCTCTACTACACTTTGACCGTATACTTTTCAATCGAAAAATCTCACTGTAACTGACGATTATGTAGACAGTTTCTGTTTAATTAATAAATATTTAGTTCAGCAGCGATATCCTACCTGGAGGACCTTTGGGTTGATCTATTACATGCGATAAACAAGTCTTAGTACTTAGTCCATCCCATACAGGTCTGCACATCGTGCAACGCATCTTCTCCATTCGTCTCTGTCCTTTTCCAGTCTCTCAGCCTCGTCTCACGACATCTCCATGCACCTCAAGTCAACGCTTATGGTCTCCGGCCATTTCCCCCGTGGAAGCTCCATTTCCCTTTATCCTCGGGGATCCAGCTCTTCTTCTCTTGGTTGGCTCTTCTATCCTTGTCCATACGAACCACAAGGTCCATCTATTTATATCTTCTCTTTCTAGTCTGTAATATTAGTCTTTGCTATATCCTCTTCTCCCATCCACTCTCTTGTGATTTTATTCGGGTATAAAAGATGAAGACTAACAAAACAGGTTAACAAAACAGTTCAATACAGATTTCAATTTATTGGAGGGATTAATGCAGAGTTCAGAAATATCTTATGGCAACTAATAATATTAGTTTCCAGGAAGGTACTTTATATAGCGCTGGCATCATTTCTCGAAATACGTCTAGACGGGTGTCACAATGCGACCCTCTTACTACACACCCTTAAAACGCAGTCAAATTATGCTATATTAGAGTCGTAAACGCCGTGATGGTTATTATTATTTATATCGGACACAAATCCGGTTTCAAATGGTAGGGTCAGATCGACGTCAACGTTGAAGCCAAATAAACGCAGGAAGCTATTTGTCTTTGTTCATAACTCCGCCCCTGATTGTACTCTGTCAGTGCCAGTCCCAAGTCTGGGTAAAGGAGGAGGGCGACGCTAATGATCTCTGTTATCACACAGTGTAGTTAAACTGAAACTACTACTCTTTGTTCATATGATATTGGTAAACTGTTGGTACCAAATATTTACCCTTTACCCTGCCACTGTCCGTATTCTGTCAGTGCCAGTCCCACGCCTGGATAAAGGAGGATGGCGACGCTAATCACCTTTGTTCTAACACAGGGTCCTGAAACCAAAGAAACTACACACGCGCTGAGTTATAAGCTTCTTCAATTTCAGCTGGAGGCGAACTTAGTTGACTCGGATCTTTACTTGGAATCTCAGGATAACCCCACTGCCTTGACACAGCGTTTGTGAATAAACTGGAGGGCGAGGTTAATGATCTTTGTTATCACACAGTGGTCGTTAAACAGAACCACGTGAGGAGGCTGGACTGGCCCGCCCAGTCCCCGGATCTGAATCCAATTGAAAATCTCTGTTGGTACCAAATATTTACCCTTTACCCTGCCACTGTCCGTATTCTGTGAGTGCCAATCCAAAGCCTGGATAAAGGAGGAGGGCGACGCTAATCACCTTCGTTCTAACACAGCGTCCAGAAACCACAAAAACTACACACGCAATGAGTCATAGGAAACACGGAAAGGTTACGAAACCCTCACCAAAACCGTCCAAAATGCAGTATTTCCGTTGTGCAAAAGAGAAATAAATCCGATATGCCGACACAGCAAACAGTAATTCACAAACTTGCTACAGTAGATCTATCGCGCAAATGCTGTATCTGCCAAAATGACAGACGATTGTCAGCAGCAAACATGGTTGTTGACATGCGCATTTCATACTTGAGATACATGTACATGATACATGTATGTATAATGTTCGGGAAACTAGCGTACATTTTTTTCATAAATAATATTCTGCACATTCTTCGTGTAATTCCCCCATGTACTGTAGTGTTTTGTAACATGCGCGACAAATGTAAGGAAAGGTCGACGTCAACAGTTTTAAGATGTTGCTAAACACTGCGTAATGCGATCCTTTACAACACACACGTAAAACTCTTTTACACGATGCTATATAACCGTCAACCGCAGTTACGCCTATAATATATATTGAACATGGAACTTCCACTGCTTTCTATACATTTGAATAAATGCACTCTGTCAAACTGAAAAACTTTCCTACTGTAATCACATGGGTGATCGACACAATGCTGCAACAAACCACACAATAACTGAAACATATTGTCATTAATTCGATTGTAATCGGAAATCAAAGAAACTGTCCTGAAACCTTCATTTTCAAGTTTTTCAACCATTTTTCTGACATGCATACATTGCATAGTTATGTATTTCAGAAAAGATGCTGTTAAGTTAAACAGTCACTAAGTCAGTTATATAATTTGTGTGAGGAAATCATGAAAAAATCATTAAAATGCAATGAAAACGATAATTTTATAGCGTCTTAAACACTCCATTAAAGGCGTCTAAGCAGAACTTATCAATGTAACTAATATTCAATTATTTAACGACAAAAAACAGTATAGTTGACATTCTCTATGACATACATATTGTGATAAAACGGTCTGATGCTAAGTAAGCAATAGTTTTGCAACAATTATCACATAGAAGAAATTTCAAAAAGTGAACCAAAATTTCTTAATAAACATACTTAGTCTGCATGTGATTTTTTCAAGTTGTTCTAGTTTTAAAACAGCTTTGATTTCAAATTTACAATATATATATATATATATATACACAATTATTTAGGGATATACTCACATAATTATGACACGGGATTCTTATTCTAAATGTAAACTTTAGCGACCGTATGGCATCGACCCTGCACATTTTCAATGAGTTGATCCAGCGAGGTCCTTTACCGCTATTCGTTTGAATGGCGCTGCGCCATTTAAGGTCCCAATTCACAGACCGTTTCTTTACATTTAACATCGGTTTAGCCGTTTTAAATGTGTTTAAGAACAGGTGTAGTTGTGACTTTAGTGTATCTGCGTATCTTATGGCTGCCACGGCCATTGACGTCGAACTTATATCATTACTAGGACACAAGAAAGAAAGCGAACGCACTAAACCAATAGACGGAGTGATGATTATATAGCATTTGTAGAAACCGTTTGAAAGGTGTTTAAGAAAAGCTGTTTTTTTAACTTTAGTGTATCCGTGTATCCGTGTATCTTATGGCTACCACAGCGATTGTATTGTATTGTATTGTATTGTATTGTATTTGAACATTTGCTATGTCAGCGTGTTTTGCAAATTAAACGAATATATACACACATAGCGCCTCTACCAGATTGCCTATTCAGAGGCGCTCCCGACTACTGCGCGGACGCTGAATCGGAGTTTCACGCCGAAGCGCATGAGCAATTGCGAGTGAAGGACTTGCCCAGGGTCCCTACGCGGCGACTTTGAGGTGGATTCGAACCCGCAACCCTCCAGCTGCAAGGCACCGAACATACCCCTATACCACCGCGCCCCAGTTGTATTGTGTTGTGTTGTATTGTATTGTATTGTATTGTACTCACGTTTATATTGCGACCGAGCCACCCGCAGTAAAGATCCGAGAAATTAATCTCTGATAAACCGACCGACCGGGAATCGAACCCGGGACGCCGGCGTGGCGAGCGGGCTACGAACCCACTCGGCCACTCAGGATCTCTGAAGATCTCTGATTGACGTCGATCTATTACCAGAACTCACTCACACAGTAATACGGCAATAATAGAAGTACCCAGGTACTTTGAGTTTAACGACACTGTGTGATGACAAAGATTATTTGCTTCGCCCTCCTCTTTCATTCAGGCTGGCACTACCAAAGTGCGAATGATAGCAAAATTTTGAATAAACTAACGAACAGACTTAGCGACGAGTACGTAGCATTATGTTTGTCTTATTTAAAGGTGTTGACGTCGCCTTTATAATTACTAGAATTCACTTATTCATATTAAAACAATATTATTATAAGCGGTTTGTCGATGTTTCACTAATATTATAGCAACTGCGTGCTACGTTTTAAAGGTGTTTAACACGAATAATTATTGTTGTCAGTAACTTTAGTGTATGTGTATCTTATTGCTTCCACGGCCATTGACGTCGACTTATATTATTAGACTCTGAAGATCCATGCCATCAGTCAGTTATCGACCGGGATCTGTTGGTTCTACGTGTGTGCTTGAGCCCGCCACGGGTGACTCTCTCAAGCTTACTGTGCATTGTTTTGATGACTTATGTAATAATTTCGTTTAACATAAAATAGACTAGCGCAGAAAGCGCCTTTGAGTAGATATCTTGAAAGGCGCTATATAAATGGTCAGATGCATTACTACAAATTACTCCAGAGCGTAACTGAACTAAACGATGACAATGCATGGGTATTATAATTTATAGAATCTGTGTAAGTCGTTTTAGAAATGTCTAAGAAGGAGTGTTCTTTCCACTTTAGTGTTACAAATGTCCATCTTGTGGCTGCCACAGTATTTTATTTTATTTATTTAAGAAAATTTATATAGCGCCCCTTCAAGGATGCCTACTCAGAAGCGCTCCCAGCCCAACCCCGGTCGAACAGGACAGTCTTAAGAGAACTGAGAAATGAGGCAGAGTGACCAGCAGGTGTCAGACGAAGCATGGTAGGGAGCCCATTCCAGGTTGAAGGGCCCGCCACGGAGAAGGCGCGACGCTGCCTGAGAGCAGTCCGCGAACGAGGAACAATGAGCTCAGCCTGTGCAGCCGAGCGGAGAAAGCAACGACGCTGGACGCATGTGGTGGAGCAGCAGAGCTCCCGCAAATACGGAGGGGCTAGACCCTCAATACAGCGCCGGACCAAGACAGAGATTCGATACACAATACGCTGTGGGTAAGGAAGCCAGTGGAGCACGTCCCTCATGTATTCAGAAACCCGCCCAAACCTCAGAATGCGGCCAACAAGGCGGGCGGCAGTGCGCAGGACCCTATTCAGGGACCCGGTCCGGCAGGCGGGAAGTCCATCACAAATGGCGCTACAGTAGTCGAGCCGTGAGACTACAAAAGCATGGACCAGTATCAGCAATTGCCGTCATTCGCGTCGACCTTATTATTACTAGAGCTCACACAACAAGTATCGAGTCTTATGAAAATGAAAGGAATGGATGGATCCACAGTTTAACGGCAGCTTATGACAACATAGGTCGTTGCCGCCGACAAAGAATCTGATTATAGTTTTGGCATATTACAGCTCTCATTATGAAAAATGAAAGGAATAGACGAAGTTACATTTATATAGCATCTGTGTACAGCGTTTGGAAGGTGTCTAAGAAGAGCGGTTTGTCAGTTGAATAATTATTATTTATAATAAAGCGAAGAGCAACGAGTCTTCTTAAACACCTTCACATTATGGACACCCTTTGCCATTTATAAGTCAATTTCTAGTCACCCTTATTCGAACGAAAACTGCTTCAAAAACTATCGCACTAAGCATCATTGGATCACATGAACTTTAAAATAACATTTATTGTAAATACAACCGAGCATTTATATAACGCCGCTACCCTTGGTAAGTTAGTACTTAGTACTTTTAGTCCTTCCAATGAAAGTCTGCACATTCGTCTCTGTCCATTGCCAGTCTTTCAGCCAAGCACCTCAAGTCACCGCTGTTGGACTACGGCCAGTTCATCCGTAGTCTTACCCTTCTCCTTTATTCACTATGGATTCAACTCTCCTTTTCTTGGTTGGCTCTTCTCTCCTTGTCCACACAAATCACGAGTCCCATCCATTTTAATCTTCTATGCCAATAGTATTCTGTATAGTATTATCCTCTTCTCACGACCGCTCTCTTATTGTTTTATTCGGTTGGAAAAAATGTCGCGCTTAAAAATGCAGATTTGGGGGGACATCTTGTGGCTGCCAGGGCCTTTGAAACCAATCGTATCTTAGCTTCGATGTTAAACTCAAGTTGTTTGAAATCAAAGTAAATCATTAGCTGCTGTTTAACGACACTGCGTCATAACATAGATGATTATCGTAGGCGTCCTCCTTATTCCAGACACCAGTACGTGTAACGCCATAGCTAGATTAAATCACGTTACGCTACTACTGTAACAACAGTAATTATTAGACCTGGATGGATGGATCCACAGTTTAACGGCAGCTTATGACTACATAGGCCGTATCCGCCGACAAAGATTAGTTTTTGGCATACTACAGCTCGTTGAATTATTAGACCTGGTGGTGGTTTTCTCTGTTTAACGACTAGCTGTGTGGTAACAAAGACACATTAGCGTCGCCCTCCTCCTTTATCCAGGCTTGGGACTGGCACTGCCAGAAAGCGAACCCTTTGAGGTGAGGTGGGGTATGACACACCCCATAGCTATTCTACGCTGCTTTTTCTACGGAAAACGTAGAACCAGCTTGGATTATTTTTGTCTACCTTAGTGAATGTGAAATACGGACACTTTAGGACACTTTCAGGTACTTTTGGACGCCATTTTTTTTATTTCTTGCATATTAAAGTGAAATTTTAATTTTTCGTATACATATTGATTTTAAGGAATTTAAAAAAGTAACGGCACAGTGCCGAAAAAATGTGCGATTATAAGATATTACTGCATATAGTGTTGCATCGATGCAAAATTGATCCATTATTACGGGTATTATGTCACGACATTGTCACGTGTTCCCAAAATGTTACATGTTTTGAGGGCCACGAAGATGCCATTGCAAAGGGCCGCTTGATTTTGAGCGCCACCACGCTGGCCATAACAATTATGATTGAAAACTGTTATTTGTTCCTGAAAATCACCAGTTTAGCCGACAATTGGTTACATAACTGTAGTTTAGCTCACAATTTATATTATAGTTGATATTGCGACTTGCAAGTAATTATATGTATTGGGGTATGTCAGACCCCACCTCACCTGAAACGTTACAATGCTTCACCTCACCTCCAAAGGGTTAAGGACATCTTATGACGGTCAAGAGGTTTAACTTCGACCTTGATTTTAATGGACAAAATCTGTCTGTAACTGGCTAATTATGTAGATGGTTTCTTATCAAGAATTCTATCGTAAGAAAGATAATTAGCGTTGCCCTCCTCATTTCTCTTTGCCTCGGACTGGCGCTACCAGATTATGAAGCATTGACGGTGTTTCAATGTGTGTTCTCTATTGAATTGGCTTTCTGGAGGTTTGTTCTCATTCAAAAAAGAAAACGTCTTCAAAGAAGTGGAGTTTAAGTCGAGGTAAGAAACACATTGAAGAGTCGCCAATGTAAACTGATCGAGTAAGAAGTGCATGTGTAATGCTACGTAAGTGTGAGTGCAGTAAAATCCACTTGTTTTGCCTTCAAGTAAAGACTATGACATTGTATGAAAGCGAAAGAAATAATGAAGAACATTCGACAGATCTGGTAGCATTTGCCATTTAGACACCTCTTTTAAGCATGAATATACCTTATATGAATATACCTTGTACAATAAATCTTTCTGTTATTACCATATTATTGTTATTCAGCTTTGGTTCCTCAATATAAGATATGATTTGGTTTGGTTACTGTATTACAATAGCTACTATGTTGCATAATATTCAGTAATGTGTTATAATAAGAGATCTGTGATTATAATTTTAATGTATTGAAACTATACTTTAAACAATTATTATAATACATGTATGCTATGTTATTGAATGAACTTTTATTACATGTATAGTATGTTAGATACATGAACAGTTTAAAAGAGTACTTAGTAAATTTTGTATATGGATCAATTGCTGCATAGTTACATAACATTGTTTAATTTGCATGGAATCTTTTGTCAGAATATAGAAATCATAGACAGAATAAGATGAACTACCTTATGTTACAAAAATATTGAATATAGTGAAATTGTAAAGCTCTGTTTGACACATTTGATGGTGTCATACGGATGCTGTAAGTTTCTTGTAATCATTGAATTGTATCTTTCCTGTATTGTCGTCAACGGCCTTTGATGTCATAGGCAGTGTTTTAGTTGTCAAAAATTAACTGGGGGGGTCGAAAATTTTGCAGATTTTGAAAGTACACGATCACAGGTCTAAATTAAATTTTAATGTTGTTAATATGAAACAACTGACGACTCATGAGATATCTTAGTTTCTTCTTTAAATTTATCTATGCGACATAACAAAGAAATTACATAATCATAGGGGCGTAGCCAGGAAAACAATTTCAGAGGGGGTTTTAACTTTTAAGTTTTCGGGATTTTCCATTGGAAATGGTCGTATTTTTCTACATATTTAGTTTTTAATAACATAATGCATTTATTTGGGGGTTTGAACCTGTAAAAACACCCCTAAAACGCCCATGCATGATCACATAGACAAAACACCTGGTTTTGGGGAAAAATTCAATAACACAAACCATAATGCATACAGTCTTACACTATACCCGGAAGTTTACAAAAATAATTTTGGACTATGTTTTGTAATTTCTTTTTTCTTTGGTAACCCGGCCAGTGGCTTAAATTTGTCCAAAGCACCATGTCTGCCAGCTTTAAGACAAGAAATAACATGTTTTTCTATATTCCATGCAGTAAGAGGTGGACCATTGATGCCAATCATCAACAGATCATTCACTGAACTCACCAGAAGCCTGTTTTCTTCCACTAGTGTGACATAAATTCATCTGACTGAATCCTCTTTCACACTCAGCAGATGAAACAGATAGAACTTCCAACAAAGTAATTAGTGGCTGTAATTTCTGCCCAAACATTAAACCATCGCTCTTTTTAAGCATAGAATATTCAAGCAAAACATCAGCTGCGTCAGAATTACTCATTCCAAACTCTACTCAATGCAATATGTCTTTCTCCACACACTAAATAGCCTCAACCATCGACCTATATTGAGAGCTATCAACCATGTGCTCGAACTATAGCATAAAAGGAAATAATCGTGTTACAGAAATTGGCTTTCACCTTAATTCTTTAGACTGGTTCTCCGTTCTCAGTCACAAACCATAACAGTAAGTAAGTAACTAATTTACTTAAAGTAAAGGAATTGGGCTATATATTCTTTTGTAATTGATGACAGAGCAACAGCCGGGGGGTCAAAACCTAACCCCCAGCATCTTTTCAGTTACTTAGCTGAGGGGGTTAGAAAAAGAACTAGGGGGGTTGAACCCCCCCAACCCCCCCGACAACTAAAACACTGGACTCATAGGACGACGTTAAACGTTGGATTAAATAGAAATAAAATCTTTCGCATCAATCCAAGCATCTACGTGCTACTTTCGAAGGAGTTTATTGTAAGAACAGATATAATATTAAGACTCGCAAAAATGTTCAATTAACCAAATTATTATTGGGCCGTGTAAATTTGAACAATACATTGTGCAATCTTAAAAAACATCCAATTGGTCTATGTGACAAGTGAAATGTTGGGGACACCACATCATACACCCTTTCGGAACTGCAGCGTCTTAATGTTATTACGTCAGATTGTTTGAGATATACTTTAGTGCATTATAAAATGCACAGAAAAGTTATGGTAAAGTCGACATCAACAACATGAGGTTTAGTTACAAAGTGCAACCCTCTAACAACGCGTTCAAACGCTGCTATAGGCCTATAATCATCAACCGCTGTGACACTTGTAATAAACTCAGCCACTGCACTTCCCTGCGTTAGTGCCAAGTAGTGCCAGTCCCAAGCCTGGATGTAGGGGAAGGGCGACGCTAATGACCTGTGCAAACAGAGCCTTAAAATATTGATCACTAATATTAATTCTTTAACGAAACAGAGTAATAAATCTGACACTGTTAATGATTCACATATTGCGATATGATAATTTGATGCAAATTAAACAGCATTCCGCTGCAATTGTCCCGAATAAGAAATCCTAAAACAAAAGAACTTCTGCTACAATGCACATTACTTATAATTCTAATTATAATTATAAGTATATTTATGACATTAGATTCTTTTTCTACTTTGAAACTTTAAAGAGATTTTAGAGTTTCAAAGTAGTCAATAAACCTTCAGTTTAACAAAGAGGTTTGATAAAGAATTTAATTTAATGGATGGAAGCAGAGTTCAATTATATCTTATGGCAACTAATAATAATTTATTAGTTTCGAGGAAAGTGTTTTATCGAGCGCTGGCATCGTTTCTTGAAATACATCTAAACGGTTACCGATATGAACAAATCATTGGCATGAGTAAAACGAAAGTAGATAATATATAGACTTTGTAAAGCGATTTAAAGGTGTCTAAGTGGAGAACAAGGACATGAGTAGATTTGACAAAAACTTATCGCCGTTTAAATGTATTTTGAGTTAGTAAGCTAATAAATAATTCAGTAATTGAGTAAGTAATCAAGTAAGTAGGTTAATAAGTAAGTAGCATACTACTTTCTTTTTACGTTAACGTACGAGTATTTACAAAATTTAACGAATGGTACAAGAGTCTTTACTTGCGCCGAATACATGGCATAGAGCGCCTACTACTTGGTGGCAGCAACAAGTGTGCGCGTGAGCTATAGTAGTCCAGGGTTGTAATCGTCATCGTAAACAGAAATGCTATGCGAAGTCGCTACTCGAGTTAAGCGCAGGCACCAGCTAATAAGGGTCGGTGGGCAATACTATAAAGCTGTAAAATAAAAGGGCTAACACGATCTAACTCCGCCACTGTTCGCTTTCTGACAGTGCCAGTCCCAAGCCTGGATAAAGAAGGAGGGCGACGCTAATGGTCTTTGTTACCAGACAGTGGTCGTTAAACAGTAAACACACACGCTAACACAATCTTTGAACAGTATCGCGGTAAATATTATTTGATGACATCAAATATTAAAAAAAATTACGTGGGTCTCTACTGTTTGAAAGCGGGCAACGTCTTCACAGAACAGGATCTTAAATCGAAGTTAGAAATAAAATGAAGTATCGTCAATGTGGACTTGTGCAGAAGGAAGCTAAATTGTAATTGTAAATGTTACATAAATTTAAATGCAGTAAATAATTATAAAGAAGCAAAATTTTATTTGCCTTCAAGTAAACTCTATAGTGTGTGATACTGAAGCTAAATAAGCAAGAACAGACAATTAGTTGGTAATGTTTAAACACCTCTATTATGACTGCAAATTCCTTTTCATAATTAAAATAAATCGTTGGACGTTGTATTCGTCTCTCGCAAGCAAAAATTCTACAAACCAGATTAAGATTGTGCCGTGTAAATTTAAACAAAAGATTGTACAATCATTATACCTCCAACTGGTCTACGTGACATGTGCTATGTCCCCTCCCATTCCCTTTCCCTCTGATCTTCACTTCTCAAATTTCAACTACAATGAAATGGATGACCACGCCAATTTATGCAGCATAAAACAATAAGCAAGTAAGCTAACACGAAAGCATCTATCCGAAATGCCAGAGATAGAGCAAATAATACATGCAAGCGTACACAGCGGTTGACTGTTGTTGTTTTTGATTGCTTCAAACCAAAATAACGCTGTCAGATCGCAGTAAATATATCAACACAGGCTCTGAAATTGGTGGTGACTGTTATGCGTGATGGTGACACCACAGTCACTTTAATAAATTATTTACTCCTATGAGTCATTTGAACAAGTAGACAGAATGCCAGCTGACAGAATCCCACACAAAGCACTACATGCAAGATTCGAAGACAAGAGAAACAAGGGCAGACAAAGAGAGCGCTGGATCGGTGGTGGTGGTGGTGGTGGTGGTGGTGGTGGTGGTGGCGGCGGCGGCGGCGGCGGCGGCGGCGGCGGCGGCGGCGACGACGACGACGACGACGACGACGACGACGACGACGACGACGACGACGACGATGACGATGACGATGACGATGACGATGACGATGATGATGATGATGATGATGATGATGATGAATAAAGTACTTTGCTCCGCTGTTTAGTCCTTTCATTGTAAAAATGAATGAAACATGTAAGGTAAGGTCGACATCAGCACCCAGAAGATATAATTGAACACTGCAAAATGCGACGCTCTTACTGGACACCCTTAAAACGATTACAAATATTGCAATATAAGCCTCAACGGCTGTTACGATTTTATTGGTAAATGAATTCGATTACAAAAGGTAAAGTAAGATCAGCGTCAATGTTTAAAAAGTTAAATGAACCAGATTAAACAGTTGAAACTGCCAACTCCGCCTGAAGTCCTAAACTCTAATCATATTCAAGATGAGTTCAATCAAATAACTTAAATAAGATAAGATCGACGTCAACGGCCAAGCCAGCCATAAGGTGTTGTTAAACAGTGCATATTTCTTCTAAAAATACCTTTTTATAGTCTGTATTGTTATTATTATTATTATTATTAATTATTATTATTATTATTATTATTATTATTATTATTTTTTATTTTTTTTTTTGCCCGAGGTATAAATGATCCCTCAGGCTTCTAAAAGCAATTCCGAAGAATAATCACGCCTAGTATGGCTCGTGGTCCTCGTCCCCGGTGTTGTGCATAAAAGTCCCTCTGAATGCTATGGCGTTATACCGCTGCGTGCAGATTGACAAACGCTGGAACAGATATTTGGTTTCCAAGGGATCGCCGGTGGCGGCAGTCACCCGACGTCCTAGTTCCGAAATGAACTCTCGTCCTGACCTATTTATTGGGCCCAGTGATTCTAGGGCAATGGGAACGAAGTTGTGAGTTGCGGGGAGATCTGCATATTTCGTGATTTTGCGCGAGGCTGCCAGTTCAGCTGCGCTCCCAGGTGTTGTCGACGTCATTTGAATGTAAGATGCTGCGCAAGTATGGATGCTGGTTACGTCCCAGGTCATGTACTTTCCCCCTGCCCACGGTACGAGCGTCGCTCCATCCGGTCTCTTTCCGTCGGTGCGCAGGAGCCCTGGGGGTTCTTTCGAGCTGGGGATGTCTGCTCTCTGAAGGGCTCTCCATATGGCGTCATTCATTGCGAAGTGTCGGCTTGCTCTTCCTCCAGATTGCTTGCACACCAGTCCGTGGTGACCTCCAGGGTCCGCAATCTGACCACATTGGCATTGATGTGAAGCGCATAGGTTGAGGCCCAGGCGTAGGCCAATCGCCACTCGGATCGCTTCGTTGCTCAGACCCAGTCCGCAGGAAGCTATTGGCACGGTTGAAAGCCAGTCTCCGGCGTGGGGCGATGAAACTGCTCCCAGTCTTGCACGGTTTAGTGGGTCGATGTTCGCAGACCACACCGTCGCCTTGTCTTGATCAATCAAGGGTCTGTCCCAGGTCTTCTGTCTGTTCCAAGCTGGCGCCTCGCCTACTGGCAACGTCGATCTGCGAGATTCTTGTATTTCCTTCTCGAAATCATCCATCAGTTCCTCACGGTCGAGGATGGCCGCCCCGAGTGTCTTGGTCGATGCAGCTGACGCTAAAAAAGCTGAAGATGCCAGCATCGTGACCCGTCTCACGCCGAGGCCGCCATCCCTGATTGGCAGTGTGGCCTGTAGCCACTGAGTGTCGTTTAGTTCGATGTTAAGGATCCTCTCAAGGCCATGTCTCATCTGGGTGTCGATAGTTTCCAAGATGGGGTGACCCCAGCAAGGGGCCGAGCGTAGTAGGTATGTAAGTTTCGGCGCTCCGAAGCAGGATCGTAGTAGCATGAGCGCGCCTTGTGCTTGGAGACAAGTGAGATCATTCAACGCCATCTCTAGTGTGTCGCTGTGGTCCTGCAGTGCTTTGTCCAAGGCCTTCCCTCTGAACAATGGTGCACCCAGCAGGGTTACAGTATCTCGTTCCACTCGTTGGAAGCCGGCAAGAGCGTCGTCCGTGCACTCGAAGTCCGAGAGATACTCGCATTTTTGTCGGTTTAGACGGATGCCCAGTGATTGTTCCAGATCCGCTATTGTGGCCAGATCGTGTCGAATGTTCTCCATTTTGCCTCCCAGTGAGATGTCGTCAAGGAATCCTAACCGGAAGTCGGCTTCAAGATTGCGCAGGTACGGCTGTAACGGCAAGCAAAAGAGTAAAGGACCAAGAGGGTCTCCTTGCTGTGGCCCCATTTGTGACCTGACCTCGAACGCACCGAACTGAAGAAGAGATTCCGCAGAGTATGCCTGGTGAACGAAGGCGTAGAGCTCGGGAATGGTGTCATAATAATTATCATTATTATTATTATTATTATTTATTATAACAATATTTATTCTCTCCATCAATCGACATCAATACGTCAAAAGACAAGGATGCAGTAGCTGTCGGTCATAAATGCCGTTAGTGTCACATCTCCCTTAGGTCTGGCTCCGCTAAAGTGCCGCGGAAAGCCACCGAGTTGTGCCGCTGGACAGTAATAGAGAGACGCTGCAGCAAGAAGCAGGTCTCTCTGTTGTCTCCTGTGGACAGCGTCAGACTACGACCTAGATCTGATATAAAGTTTTGGACAGTGGTGTTAATTGGACCTAAAGTCTCGAGAGCTAGAGGCACGAAAAAGTGCTGGTGTTTAAGAGTGCATTGTATTATGGTTATTATTATTATTATTATTATTATTATTATTATTATTATTATTATTATTATTATTATTATTATTATTATTATTATTATTATTATTATTATTATTATTATTATTATTATTATTATTATTATTATTATTATTATTATTATCATTATTATCATTATTATTATTATCATTATTTCATTATTATTATTATTATTATTATTATTATTATTATTATTATTATTATTATTATTATTATTATTATTATTATTATTATCATTATTATCATTATTACATTATTATCATTATTATCATTATTATCATTATTATCATTATTATCATTACTATTATTATTATTATTATTATTATTATTATTATTATTATTATTATTATTATTATTATTATTATTATTATTATTATTATTATTATTATTGCGACCACAGACAGATTCAGCTGTTGACTCAGATCAGTGTTCGATACATTATGGTTAGTTGCTGTTTAACGACACTGTGTCATAAACAACGCAGTCATGACCGTCGCCCTCCTTCTTTATCCAGGCTTGGGACTGGCACTGTCAGAAAGCGAACAGTGGCGGAGTTATTTGGCAGTGGCGGAGTTCAGAGTATGGATAGATGGATCCAGAGTTTAACGACGTCTTATGGCAACAAAAGCCGTTCACGTCGACAGAAGTTATTTTGGCATATTACAACCTTTTTAGTAGCTGCCTTTAAGTTTTTTATGTAGCGACTGGATAGTTTCTTCGAAATACATTGAAACGGTACGCCTTGGCTGGAATCGACGAGAGTGACTAATATACGGTATTTCAAGTGAGAAATATACTGCATTTAAAGGTGTGGAAACGGAGAACAAGAACATTAATGGAACTGACTGCACTCTGTCGCCGTTTAAATGTACGTCGAAGAAACGATGCCAGCGCTGCATAAGAACTTTTCCTAGCGATGACTTTCTCGCAGTTATCGATGACCTGATCGATGGAGATAATTTGATCGGATCGGTTCGTCATTTCCAAAGGTTGATCGATCTTTGTAATGACACAGTGACCTTTAACAGAAACTATACTCAAGCTGCGGCACTAAGCTTAGTTTATGAATACCAGGGTCTATGCCATTTAGGTAATAAGACAGTTATAAGTAGTTAAATAATTAAATTAGTAATCAGGTTCTAGTAACATAATGTTGACGTCAATGGCCGTGTTAGTCAAAAACAACACGGAGAACTAAAGTGAAAACAACGGCTCTTCTTAAACACCTTTATAACGGTTCGCGCGGAAGCGCTATAATCGTCACTGCGTCCCGTCGTTTATCTAGTTATTGCTTAAAATTGGTTTGTGTTTGTTGATGAATACGATTCATTTTAGAGCTAATTTTGTAATACATAAACCAATATTGAATAATATTGATACTTTGATTGTCATGTTGAAATTGATAATTGAATCTGTATGTACTATGACTGATGGATAATGAATATTGAACATCTCCTTTAAATGTAATATTGATAGTTTGATGGTAATTTAGATAGATCAATGTGATATTCTATAAAATATTGTTAATAAGATTGACGAGAAAACAGTATATAATGACTTATATGAATAAGAGATCGACAACAATCACCTGTCAAATCACAGCATCCTGTCAGAAATGGAATCCAAGCCAAGAAGAGAGAAAGCAAACTGATGACAGACAGTATACGTCAGAAACTTTAAATACGTTAACATCCTATCAGAAACGGAATCAAATACGAGAAAAGAAAAAGGGAAAACTTATGAGAACATTACAATAAAATGAACTGAAATACACCAAAGACTTAAAGACGTCAACAGCCTTGTAGCTATAGGATGTCGTTAAATATTGGATTAATAATAATCTCATAGTCTCTGATCGTTTTCCTTTCTATGAGTTCTAGTAATAAAACTTCACGAGATAATAAAAGGACATAAAATGCACGGATATAAACTCCGCCACTGCTCGTACTGTGGTAGTGCCAGTCCCAAGAATGGAGAAAGGAGGAGGGCTAATCATTTTTGTTATGATACAACGACGTTAAACGGAAACTACGCACACAGAAGCAGCAATGTACGAATGGCAAGGTCTATGAAGAGACTGGCTCGGGTCGGGAGCGCCTCTGTTTTGAGTGGCGCTATATAAATGTTTGATTACGATTACGATTACGATTACGATTATGCCATTTAGTTTATAAATAATTAAATAAGTGAATAATTAATTAACTAAGTAAACAGCTAAATAGGTAGCCCACGACTTTATTCATAAGAAAAAGCATATGGATATTAACAACGGCTTTTAGGAACCATACAAAAGCATTTACTTGCGTCGAAAACATGGCATAGAGGCTCCTACTCTTTGGTGGCAGCAACAAGTGTACGCGCTTATCACTAGCCGAGGATTGTAATAGCGGTCGTAAACTAACAACTCTTCGAAGGCGTTATACGAAAGGTAAGCGCAGGGCACCAGCTTATCCACGAGCGCAGCGTCGTGGCAAAGGGTTGTTCAGTGGAGATCCGAGTCAGATTGTTATAGAGACCAAAGAGAGAGGAGACAGAGGCTGGCTGTATAACTGTTTGTCTAAAGGAACGAACAACTTTAATTTGATAATAACCCCTAATAAGTTCAGAGGTGAACGTTGGAACTGGGCATTTGAAAGCACAAAACTAATCGACTGAATGGGGATTTAAGTGTAAATCGCTCCGAATAAGCCTAGATGACGATGGAGATATTTGAATGGATCAGTTCTTGATATCCAAAGGCCGATCGATCTTTGTTATGACGCAGCGACGTTAAGCAGAAACTAAAGACATTAAGGCAGCAGTTTATGAGTATCAAGGTCTATGCTATTTATATAAGTTAATAAATAATCACATAATTAAATAATCACGAACGTAAGTAAGTAAGTTAATAAGTAAGTACCTTACAATTTTCTTCTTTAGTATTTATAGTATGGGTATTTATAGCGTCGTTTAGGAAACCGCTAAAAGCCTTTACTTTAGCCGAAAAATGGTTCAAAGGCTTACTACTATCTATTATTCCAATGTTTATCGTCGTCATAACTATGACATCAGTCGCCGATTTAGTACTCTGACATTTCTTACTCGATCAGTTTGCATTGGCAACTTTGCAATGTATATCTTAATTCGATTTAGTACTCTGACATTTCTTACTCTATCAGTCTGCATTGGCAACTTTGCAATGTATATCTTAATTCGATTTAGTACTCTGACATTTCTTACTCGATCAGTTTGCATTGGCAACTTTGCAATGTATATCTTAATTCGATTTAGTACTCTGACATTTCTTACTCGATCAGTTTGCATTGGCAACTTTGCAATGTATATCTTAATTCGATTTAGTACTCTGACATTTCTTACTCGATCAGTTTGCATTGGCAACTTTGCAATGTATATCTTAATTCGATTTAGTACTCTGACATTTCATACTCGATCAGTTTGCATTGGCAACTTTGCAATGTATATCTTAATTCGATTTAGATCCTCTTCTTTTAAGACGTTATGTATACAATTGATAAATAGTTTAACGGCATCTTATTGCAACAAAGGCCTTGCTGTCCACGGAAAGTAATTTGAACAGTTCTCATCGTTTGGCATAATACAGCGTAATACATAATACATGGTCAATATTATGTATCTGAGTTTTTTATAAAATAAAATATTCTGCACAGAATATCCAATCGTCAGTCTATTGGCTTTCTGAAAATAGCATGCAATTACACGGCGTGTGATTAATGTATTCTTTCTGATGATGTACTAAAAGGTGTCGTATGGTTTCACGAATACCGCGCATGTCTCATGGCCAGTGTGGTGTATTTCAACATTTTACAATCCATTGTTAAAACTCAGAAAGATTGATTTTAATACATACTTTATTTCGCACAAAGCAGAACAGAGAAACTAAGCAAAGACTAGAACAAATATAAAAATACAAAAACTGCGTCCCAAACCAAACTGGGAGACATCTCAAATTATTGCTCATCTGAAAGCGTAAAGCCGTAAACGTTGTGCACCGGCGATCTTACAAAACAAAAACCATTAACTAAATTAATACACTCTTGTCCATAACTTAATGTCAATGACAGCATATTTTGTGTACTATTATCCACAGTAAGCATGTCTTTAAGAAATTTAAACATACATGTAGCAATAACTCTCATAGATTTAAAGTCCAAACTGCCTAAACCTGCAATAAATTCTCTCACTGACTCCCATTAATTTTGTGAAAACCAAATACTTTACGATATACATTATTCCAGCAAGCATTTAGTTTACTCAGCAGAGACCGAGAAAATCTCATTGACTGCAACTGAGCCATTTCTTAAAACTGGTAAGCTTTAAGTCTGCTGTAAGTAAAGCTGCATTAACGCTGACAAATTTGACGAGTTATTGAAAATATTATTTGTAGCTGTATAAAACTTGCGCATAACGCAATCCACATCAAAGCTCAGTTTACTACCAGCACAAAAGGTTATTCCCAAGTATTTAAACTGCTCAGACCACTCAACCGTTTTGTGACCTTGAATCTAGTTATGATTCATCTAGTTATAATTCATCTACACTGTGTCCACGATAAAGTAGAACACTAGACTTTGTTAAATATCTTGGTCAATTGTACCATTATAGGTAGTAAATTTGGTACACATGAACTTCAGTCTATTTTATCTATACCCTGCAAATTTTATTAAAATTGATGCAACGGTTACGAGGAAATACCCTTATGAAATTGGGTGGTTCAGGAACCAAGTTACCAACACGTAAAACGCATCGACAGTACTGTTGCGTGCGCGGCTGATCATCCTGACTCAGCACAAGTTCTTCGACAGCACTGATATTTGTTTGCGTTCGTAACGCCCGATCTCCTAGTTTCCTTGCAACTGATCCGGTTGTGGAAATCTTTTTTAACAGCTTTCTGACACCAGCTAGGGACCAATTTTTCATTGGAAATTCTGTAATGAGTCTCCTTACGCCATACCCCCCTTCGTCTCTCTCAACTCCTTGATTAAAATCTTGTCCTCTGCACTGAAAACCATTTCTTTACAACCAACTACTGTTACGTAAAACAGGTCTCGTAGTGTAACTGTTTCCGAAAATGACGCTTATAAACAACAGCCTATCCCTGCGGTAGCCAGAAAAATGACGTCATTCTATGCGTTTTACGTGTTGGTAACTTGGTTCCTGAACCACCCAATTTCATAAGGGTATTTCCTCGTAACCGTTGCATCAATTTTAATAACATTTGCAGGGTATAGATAGAATAGACTGAAGTTCATGTGCACAAAATTTAGTACCTATAATGGTACAATTGACCAAGATATTTAACAAAGTCTAGTGTTCTACTTTATCGTGGACACAGTGTAGTTACAATTCATCTAGTTATAATTCATCATTGGCTTTTATTGGCTTTTATTGCAAATCTTGATAAGGCCTACTTTATAGCATGTCTTTAAGAAAGTTAAAGAAATTTAGTATGTATATGATTAATAATATGTTAATCAGATTTTACTTGAAGGTGAAATGAAATTTTGCTTTAAAGAGATTTTAGTGCATTTCCGTTTATGTAACATTTAATATTAAACTCTGACATTTCTTACTCCATCAGTTTACATTGGCCATTGTTCAATGTATTTCTTAATTCGATTTAGATCCTCTTCTTTTAAGACGTTATGTATACTATTGATAAATAGTTTAACGGATATCTTATTGGCAAAACATAATACATGGTCAATATTATGTCTCTGAGTCTTTTTATAAAATCAAATAATCTGCTCAGAATATCCAATCGTCAGTCTGCGGCTGCTAGATTTTCTCCGCTTGAATACAAACTTTTTTACTAAGTTCTACTATTGACAACAAAGTCACGAAAGGTCTGGCTCGAAAGACATCAGCGAATAGATACAAGAGACTAACTGACGACATTCACACCTTTAATACGATTCGCGTAGATGCTATAAAAATGTCACGTCGTCGTTAATTTTTAACTCCGCCACTGTTCGCTTTCTGACAGTGCCAGTCCCAAGCCTGGATAAAGGAGGAGGGCGACGCTAATGGTCTTTGTTACCACACAGCTAGTCGTTAAAAAGGAAACACAACAACAATTCATCATTTTTGTATTAAATATACCATGTAAACAATTTATAATAGTTTATCTTTGTTAAAAGCACTACCAAAATAAATGTTAGCTCAATAAAAATGTATTTTGTTATTTTTACATATGCCAGAATTAATCAGTTTACACTGGGGTCAAAAACGACCCCAGTGTATAAATGGAATACCTGCGCCACCTGGTGTTAGAAAATGTAAAATAAAACTTGGAATTTTGTACAAAACAGGAATACCTATAAAGTCATAAAATTTCGTTGAGATATCTCTTATGGGGAGTGAGCAGCACTAATGCAAACTACCTCTGGGGTCATTTTTGACCCCAGCGGTAGTCGCAGGGTTAAATAATTAGGACTCGCAACAAGTTCGTTTAACCCCTCGGGCTACCAAAGGGGGGTACTCCCCACCCCGTACGTTTTTATGCATAATTTGTTTTCCATATGGAATGTAAATATTACACTTTAGGTAGCTGTAGCAGGATAATTTGGGCACATTTTGAGGTAAACATCATGGTGGTATCTCACGCCATTCAAAGGTTATGCCCGATATACCCGAGGTACCAGAGGGTGGAAACTCCCCCTCCCCCTTTAATTTTTCGACTATAGCGTAGTCATTTCTCTTTAGAAACAAATATACCATTCTGTAGAGGGAATGCAGGGCTACATTTGCTTGCTTACTTATTTGTCTTTTGAACACTGGAAGTGATCAAAATAAATTATAATACGCGTTATCTGTCTGAAAATGGCTGATGCAACATCACAACGTAAACCGATATTTCTTCATAAACGTTTGTCGACAGCTACAGATTTAGAACTTATATTAGCTGAAACAGATACTGAAGATGAAGTGAGAAGCCAGTTTACAGGAAGCATTCGCACAAAACAACGGGAGTAACTTGCAGTAACTGCAAAGACCACTGACATATTTGACTGCCGTGAACAATAATGCAGTCTTGTTTCATGTTGATATAGCTGCATGCCTTTAGATTTCGCTACAACTATGTACTAGTTTATAGGCTATTGTTACAAATGAAGCATCATTATGTTTAAAATGTTCTTGGATATATCTCTCTCTCTCTCTCTTTCTGTGTCTGTGTCTGTGTCTGTCTCTGTGTCTGTGTCTGTCTCTGTCTGTCTGTCTGTCTGTCTCTGTCTGTCTGTCTGTCTGTCTGTCTGTCTGTCTGTCTGTCTGTCTGTCTGTCTGTCTCTCTCTCTCTCTCTCTCTCTCTCTCTCTCTCTCTCTCTCTCTCTCTCTCTCTCTCTCTCTCTCTCTCTCTTCAACCATCCTCGATACGAGGATTGGTCTGCATTGTAGACGATTCTTCTCCATCCTCTCCTGTCCTCGGTTTCTCGCAGCAACCTTTCTGTTGATAATCCCAACCATTCGCCCACATTATCCATCCACGTCTTCTTTGGTTTCCCAGGCTTGGTTCTTGGATACATAGATCAGTTTCAGAAACACACATAATCTTATATTTGTTTATCCAAAAGTAAAACTATACGCGATAATATAAAATATCGCTAATTATGGGGTTCCGTTGTTAACAATTTTTATGTAATTTCGAGGTGCATTCACATAATGTACAACTAAATATACCATTCTGTTCAGAAATGAATGCTGAATCCATTGATGTATTACAAAATACGTGAAACCAAACGCGAAATCCAGGGGTGGTGGTAACCACCCCCCCCCCCTTGGTAGTCCATGTCACACAAAAACCTCGGTAGCCTGAGGGTTAATTGATATTCTTAATGTACAAGAGGTTCTCAATAGTTAATTTAATTTTGAAACAGCTTTGATTGCAAACTTACACAACCGCCATTGACGACGTTGTATTAGGCCCAGTGTGATTCTCGTTAACGATAACGATAACGAAAATGTTCGTTAACGAAAATAAAATGATTTCGTTAACAATAACTATAACTATAACTAAAAAATATCATTTACTATAACTATAACGAAAATAACAATAACGAAAATTCATCTTTATTTTCGTTAATACAAAAAAATTAAAATAGGATGGATGATTCGACATAAATAAGGACGAAAATATGCGATATTTTTATTATGCAATTTATTAGTTACCGTACTTTGGAAACTCGTGTATTAATGCACCCATGCTTTAAAGACTTTCAAAGCTCTGAGCAAATTGTGAAATAGCGTGTATACGCACAATTTTGCTTATAGCCAGAATTATTGTAACTAAGTAGTAAATAAAATTAACTGAACTAAAAATCCATTAACTATAACTATGACTATAACTTAAAAATAATACTAACTATAACTATAACTAAAGTAAAAAACCATTAACTATTACTGTAAGTTACAGTTATAGTTAATGGTTTTTTTTATTTTAGTTACAGTCTGTAACTATAACTAAAATAAAATCTGTAAGGAGTATCACACTGATTAGGCCTACTACAACTCACGCGATGGAGCGTTAATGAACTTAACAAATAGACGAAGTAACGGTTACATATCATCAGTGTAAAACATTTAAAAGGTGGTTAGACGAGCGGTTGACTACCATTTACTTTATTCGTGTATCTTATTATTACTAGAATCCATCAATACCCAGGACATTGTGAACAAAAATGTAATAGACGAGGTGACTTTTATATAACATCTAGGTTAAACGTTTTAAAGGTGTGAATAACGTCGTCGAGCTTCGTGGATCTTTGCGCTATTTTCTTTCAACTCTGACCCTTTGTGACGTTTCTTTCGACAGCAGAACTTAGTAAATTTTTATTTATATTCAATGGCAAAAATCTAGCTCTCAGTAGCTTGACTGCGTCAAGTCAGAGGGGTCCAGAGAATCAAAGTGAAAATCCGAGTCCAGTTTCCAGAGAGACCAAAGAGAGGAGGCAGCCACGCTTCGCATCGTTGACCTGGCTAAGGTTAACCGAGTTCATCGCCAGGAGAAAAATACTAAGAAACAGACGCTGTGCCATAACTACTTCAATGCCACGTACAGATGGAGCCAGTCCAAAGCCTTGATATTTGAGGAGGGCGACGCTAGTCATCTTTCTTGCTCAGCGTGTGTGTAGTTTCTCTCTAACAACGCTGTGTCATAGCAAAGATAATTAGCGTCCCCCTTCTTTATCCAGACCTTTGACTGGCACTACCAGAGTACTGGCAGTTGCGTATGGCAGGGTAAGTAGTAGTTTCCATTATTGAGCGACATCTTATGGCTGCCATTGACGTCGTTATTACTTTACGCGTAGAAATGGGATTCGTTACCAACATAAGCGTAACTGCGGTTGACGGTTATCACTTTTGTTTGCTTCTTCAGTGAAGACGGTCGCATGGTGCAGTGTTTAACGACATCTTGTGACTATTGACGTCGAATTTACCTTATATATTTCGTACATTTTATAATGGACCACAGTATATTTCAAACATTCTTCGAAATTGCACTTTTGTGTAGGCCTATTATATTATTTCTGAAAAAGGTGTGGGATAGTTTCCAGAACACTGCATATTTCACATAGTCAATTTTGTTTATGTTAAGGTGGTTGAGGTTAATGACCCTATTTGTTATCAGGTTAATTCAACATTTTTTGCAAGTCTTAATTATCTAATAGTATTCAAAAGTTGGAATTTCTGGATTCATTTTGTTTGAATTGTGATTCTTAAAAGAGGTGTCTAAATATTACCAACTCTGCCGACTGGTCTTTTTTTTATTTAATTACGGTTGCGCACATCACATTTTGGTTCAAGGCAAAACAAAATTTTTCTTCTTGATATATTATTGCTTTAACATTTACGTAATATTTACAATTACAATCTTACGCTTCTTTTTCCTCCAGTCCACAATAGCGACATTTCAATGTATAATATCTCACTTCGACATAAAATCCTCGCCTTTGAAGACGTTATCTTTTAAATCAGTACCGACAAAAGAAAGAGAACTTGATTATAATACGAGAGGCATTGTATCACGGCCATTGCCTTATACTCGAGTATCGCCAGTCCGAGACCTGTAGAAATTGAGGAGGGTGAAGCTAATTATATCTTTCTTATGACAGCTTTGTTAATTGCTATACTTACAGTCTGATTTTGTCCAGTGGCGTTTAGCCCCGTCCCACCTGGAATGGAAGAGTAAACCCTCATTCTGGCCGACTTATATAAATAGAGACTCAGAAGTCACTGCGAACTGTAAATTAATATACGTTATACTCCCTTACTTCTGGCAAACGTGGAATATAGAATCTCCAAACCCCCAACACCCTTGGTAGACGCCACTGATTTTGTCGATTAAAAGTAAGATCTTAACCAATCGCCTTGACAGTCATTAGATGCCCTTAAAGGGCTTAAACCGTGCTGAAGCAATGCGTTTAATTAGATACCTTTAAAACGTTTTCCACCAACCTATATAAAGTGCAGCTGCGTTAACTGGTTTGTTTTAGATTACGTAAATGTAGAATATTAGAGCTTATGATTAGAGTTTTAATTGTAACGTTTAAACCTGGCTTGGTTTGGGTTGCATACAAAGTGAAGTCTTTAGACTGGTTAATCTATCAGCTAAGGAAAGATTTGGTTTAATGTTGTTAATAGAGTCAAAATCATTTAAAAGAAAGTCTATTATTCGGCAGGTATGCATAAGGCGTCGACGTCTCTTTAATCTTCTTCAGTTGAAGTCACTTTCTACCCATTATTTCCCCAATACTATTTTTCTACTATTATTCTATGGTTTAACAGTAAATCATATAACTTGACCGTTGACCGTTCTTTCCAGTGACCTTTAAGGCTTGTTTCGGCGGCCATAAATTAGTAATTTAAAAAATTGATTCCAACTTGTAACGTCGTCTTATGGGATCAAAGGCCGTTGACGAAAATAATTCGATTTATTGTTATTTTATGATGATTCAAACTATACTTTGATAGTTTGAAAGATTGTCTAATGCTATGATCCTGTATATAATCCGTAAACAACATAATCCGTTTAGATAATCGTCGTGTAATTCGAACAGATAGGTTGTCATAGACATTTTGAAGTCGTCGATTAGAAACAATGATTCTGAGATAGCAGGTCTTTGATTTTTTCGCATCCATTCGAAAGAATTTCCATCTAATCTAATTAATGTAATCTATTATCATCTTATCCAACGTCTTCTACTACATGTACACCGTAATTAGAATGCACGTAGGAATCGATCGATGGTTGTTTCAGACGGGTGGCCTGACAAAATGTCAAGCGACAAAATGTCACCGACAAAATGGCATACGGACAAAATGTCACCTGACAAAATGTCGCTGACAAAATGTCATAAGTATAAACGAGTAAATAATGGATAATTTTAATAATTGATAATTTTAAAAGCAAAATTTTTTTAAAATGCTAATAGTAGTGTCAAGTGATTTTAACAAAACCTTTTCGACGGTATGAAAACCTCGAAAAAATGTTTACAGTCAAAAGCAAAATCAACTTCCTGAATACTAATACAACGCTGAATAATAGTGTATGTCAAGCGATTATAATGCGTATGTAAGTTATTGAAATGTTCATACAACATTTATATTCAGAACTCTTGCAATGTCCCCCAAATAGGCAATGGAGTCTCTGTTACTGTAGTCTGTAACGATAGTGTGGAGAGCTTCACTGATTCTTACATATGACTTCTTCTTCATTCCTGGTTGAACTCCAAGTTCCAGTTGGCGACGCAGGAGTTCCATGCTGTGCTGTTCTTGCTGCAGCTTACGCGCAAGTTTGAGTGTTGTCGGAAGGGCAAAGCCAGCAACGTTGTTGAAGGCATTGTCCCAACCTTCAACGGCGTTGTTGCTTCGAGGCAAATGTTAAAGTACACGCGCGTCGTGGTTCAAAAGTGCAATGCCAAACCTTGGTTGTCCTCGCCGACCCCTTCGCTGTCGCCCAATAAAGTTGTCTTCGAGATAGTCGATGATGCATTCGAAGTCACGATACACTGGTAGTTCAGTTAGGTTTTTCAAATGTGCTGATAACATCGGCCGGGGTGATGAAGACAAATGCAAGTAAAAACTAACTTCATGCCATGACATTTTGTCGGCGACATTTTGTCGGCGACATTTTGTCGGCATGTCGGCGACATTTTGTCAGGTGACATTTTGTCGGTGACATTTTGTCGCATGACATTTTGTCATGAAACCGTTTCAAGTGATATTAGTGCAGCCAACAAATTATTTCCAACACCAAAAGGCCGTCCATTTTTTAAGCGAGACCCGCACTACACAATCCATGTCAATTAAATGCAATAAAGTCAATATTTCATGCATACCAATATTGGGGTTTAACTTTCTTAAGCCACATAATATTATTACAAGTTCTTATGATGATTTCTTTTAACATCAGTCGAAGAATTTATTTCGTCATCCGAATATGCGAATTTAAGGCAGAATACTGTAAATCTAATCATGAGTCAAAAATAAAGAAGAGTTCAAGGTAATGAAAGTCTACATAGCAGCTCACTGTCTATTGAATGTCCATTCTGGCCCCACATAATATTTGCTTCAGGTTTGCTTCTGGCGATGGCGTTGCAGTTGAAGGTAACCGACTCCCCTTCAGTTACGTTGACATCGTATGAACCATCCTTTGTGTTCTGAATGTTTGGCACATCTGTATTCAAATTTAAAGGCAACATTACGCGCTTAAAATCGATTCATAATAGCGCTGAAGTAAACAGAAGCTTTGAGGTTTTGCTGTCCATCTAGAAAACGTTGGATTGTACACAGAATATGACATGTGTTCATGCAAACAGCAACCATTTAATTCCTTCAATGTAATTTTTATTATAGCAGATTTCATACACTTTAGAGACTTTATGAGTGCAATGCAAAAATTGCCTTATAAAGAACGCATAAATATGGTGAGTTTTTCGATACCTTACAATCAGACTATTTCCATTATGAGATAACTGTCAAACTTTTTTGTTCAAACGAGCACTTGTGCGCGTGCTACTTAGGGCAGAACTTAACCAGAATATACAAATGATAATTTACTTATTAAGGGCTAGAAATCAGTCAAAAGCTATTAATGCAACAAAGATGGACGACATTTGCATCATCGGTTTAAACTGTCTATTATACCTGTCAGTGGTTCCCAACCCTTCAATTCTAATGTTAAAGGCTTCAGTAGATTAATAAATAATACATATGTTTTTTTTTCATTTGAAGGCGTCTGACCTTCGACACGTATATGAAAAGTCTGTGTGCTGTTTCCTTTGGTATTTGAACCAGTGCAGGAGCAATATCCTTCGTCGGCTGCAGTTATGCTATGAATGGTGAGTTCTGTATTAAAACTATTCCATTCGATTCTTCCAGAATCAATTGTACTTCTTAGCGCTCCCCAGGTAATCGTAGGCTCTGGACTGAATAGACAGACAAAATCTCACACACAGTTATATTTCTAACAGTCAGCGAATTCCTGAAGACCGCTGAACAGATTTCGCGATTCAACTTCGTACATAATTTGTATCTAAGTGCTTAAGAAGTAGGCTAAGGCCTGCGTAAATGGCATTAGAGCTGCCATTATCAATCCTAAAGCATATGAAAGCATGAATCAGCGTTGTGGCAGCTGGAGTCTTTAGCGAACAAACTTTCTTTCGGACCATGACCACCTCTTCACAGTGTTCAGTGTTTCGATGCCATGACAATTACTAGTGTCACCAACCTGTTATCGTTCCAGCAAGTCACCATTATTCGAGATGCTGAATCCAGTCTGTACTCAAATGTGCCACCATCTGTTTGTTTGATTTACTTATTTGTCCACAGACTACATGGGACAACTGCAGTCTTGAGTTGATTATCTCTAGCTGTCTTTGAGACATAATAGATGCTAACCGCCGTCTTCAGCATGATATTAAATTTTCAGATGTGATAACTGCATGGCAGAAGTAGGACCCCCGACAAGTGAGACCAATGGGCTAATGACGGATCCTCTCGATTATTCTGGAGCTTTCTTGATGAAGCCATTGCAGAAAATATTTGAGCAGACTTTCTGTCACTTATTTGTCCTATCTAGTGTTGCAACTAAATTAGGAGTGTCATTTCATCGTGCCTCTCACTCTCGGTTTTGAAGTTCTTGGAGCTGCCACTGGATCAGGTGACAAGATAAAAATCCTACTGTCTAACGATTATAATCCATCACCATAATCAGGAAAGTGATCTTCCTGAATATCAGCTCTGGTGGCAGTGGTCGGAACTGACGATGACATTGTCACAGCTGCCTGTTTTATCTCCAATAAATAATTTACTGCAGATGCTTTACGCTTCATCATGCTTTTTTCTTGAGTGTGAGGTTTCTATCTACTCCGGGTATAGCTCCTTCTCGACCTTTCTCTTGCTGTAACTCCAGAAAAAACAATTGGTCTTGCTCGATTTTTATTAGGGAGCTCTATCAAACAATCATCCAGACCGTCTTGAAACATCTGCTGATTTGTAAAATTTCATAACGCATAATCTAAGAATAACTGGTTTTAAAGGAGACAATGCACTTTTACAGAATTTCAACTGAATTGAGGAACTCATTATTCAATCTTCAAAATAATTTGGCGATAGAGTCTCAATTAAGGCGTCACCAAATTATTGGTTGGAGAATGGGAAAAAATTACATGAATATTGTCCATTAGGAATGGGAACGCCATAATATGCCTACATTGACATAATTATAGATACACATATACAATACATATTATAGATACATACAAACATACATGCATAAACAAGTTCACAAGTGCACGCTATCATTACCTTCCTGAGGACTCACCGTCCTTTGAGCAGTTATGCTCAAAGGCGGATTCCCGTCTTTTCTCTGCTGTTCTGACCGATAAAGGTCATGTGCTACATGCCTTGCTTCCTCCTGTTAAAACTTCCGTTTATTCTCTCCGCCCCAGGGCCCATGATCGTATCATTCCTCCCGCTGATACCCTGATGCGAAGAACCTAGGCATCACTAGGATGATTTATAAGACTTAAATAAGATATACTAGCTAATTTAGATTTATTGCGACTACTATGATGTCTGTACACCAAAATGCGGTTAGCAATTGGTTTATTAAAGGATATTCTTACTTACTTACTTATTTACTTTACATTGTACATAAATGCATATATAAATATTTTAAAAGAAATTCATTTACAGTATACACAGTTCTAACAGTAATTCCATTTCAGCTCAAAAGTGCTTTGGACAAATTTCCTTAAAATTTCTTATTTCACGCAGACTTACTATCCGTAGAAGAAGCATCTGAATGTTACGTGTCCTCCGATCACAGGAGTAACAGTTTGTGCGGCAGAAGAAAATGCTAAAGTTGGAGTAAATTCGCTGATATTCCCTGCTGGATCTGTAATATTCCAACAGTACCAAATACAGTGAGATATGTAGTCACACAATTAAATTTGGTATACTTCAAAGGCTGCTAAGAAAAAGTAAGAAAGGCTCTGCTTAAAATCACTTATTGGTTAGTTTGAATCGATTCATTTTCTTTTAAATAAGCTTACTTCCTGTAACCTTTAGTTGTGTAGACCCTCCCCACTCCGTCACATTCAGGAAAGAATTGTAAGCAAAGCTCCTGTAAATTCTTTTACCATCGGCATCCTCTGGAAGAGCATAAGCAAAGTGAAGATCTCCTAAAATAATAAGAGAGCTTTAGATATGGCAGAATGTCAGTGCTGAATCAATTGACTCCAATCTCAAAATTATGCGACGTCTTTATTTAATATGATGCTCACAATCCAAAAACTACGAGTTTCATTTTAAATCCATGAGCAACTCACAACTCGTGCATGATCCGGTGGATTGCAGAGCACTGCATTAGACCTACCAAACAGTCACTGATAAAGGTATCAAAACGTTGTCATATAAAATAGACAGCTGTATAGATAGTGCATACGGTCGTTCTACAGATAAACCTAAGTTGGTGATCAATCCAAGTATGTAATTTATGTGAGAAAGCTACTGAATGAAGCAATGTTCAGAATACTAACTCTAGCGTTTTAGCAATGAATCATTCAAGTGCGAATACAAAACCAAGTTCAACTTTACCATTCTCGGCGAATTGCATCCTTGTCGAAGGCGACAGAACTGTTTCAGCTGCGTCGATTGCAGCTGTCTTACACCAACCATTCCGAGGCTCCGGAAAACTTCTGCGTCGATTGGCCTGAATGTGAAATGGCATTCCTACGACAACGGTTTTCTGGAGAACAGTAGGAGTTTCTTCCGATGAGTCAATAAATGCCATCCGAATATCTATCCTGTCTGAGAGAGCTGTGCCATACATGTTACTAGCAAAACACATATAGTACCCTTCATCCGTCTCTGCTGCTCTGTTTATCGTTAATGTACCATTTGATTCTTTACGGATATTTGGCAGATTTTTGTTTAATTGAAAACCGTTCTTCATCCATTCATACCTGCGAAAATTCAAACATTGTTATTACTCGAAGAAAAGCAAGTCTTTGAAAGATGAAGCAACCAGACCTGTCACTCTATCACAATAGTCGAGTATTTTGAGCATTGAAGCAATTGTCAGATAAGCGTGGATATGACGATTTGTTTGAAAGCCACCCCAAATAATTATAAGGAACCAACAAGTTGAAATTGTTGAACTTACCTTACAGCTGGCGTTCCCTTGGCTCTGCACTCCAGTGTAACATTTTCGAACTTGCGGTAGACGATGGTATTGCTCTCCGAACTTCTCCTAACAGTTGGTGGGAGTCGGACTGTAAACATTACATCATTCTGAATGAAGGTGAGATATTGGTAAACCAGGTTGAAAAATTTATGCGACAGAGACGATTTTAACCATCAAAAGCACTTACTTACTTAGCACTTAGTCCTTCCTCGCGCTGTCAGCGCATCGGGCGACACAGCCTACCATCAAAAGCACCCGTGAATAAATTGGTTTATCTGAGCAGCATTTCAGCAGCTGTTCATCAAGGAGGTCAAGGTACTCGCGACCCTTCGAGCAGATCAAATCAGAGAAAGTCAGCATGCAGATGAGCTGCATGTATCTGTGCGTATGAGTGTGTGTATCTTTTGGAACATGATGCGTAGCAATTGCTGACAGAAGCTTTCTGGTTTCTATCACTTAATCTAAATGATTACCGTGACTGCTTGAAACTGGTTTGCTCGATCCTGATTTTTGATTTGTGAGTTTCGTAATGTCTCTGCTGGGATATTTGCTATCTAAACCAGTGTGATTCTCCTTACAGATTTTATTTTAGTTACAGTTACAGTTATAGTTAATGGTTTTTTATTTTAGTTATAGTTATAGTTATAGTTAGTATTATTTTTAGTTATAGTTATAGTTATAGTTATAGTTAATGGATTTTTATTTTAGTTAATTTTAGTTACTACTTAGTTACAATAATTAAGGCTATAAGCAAAATTGTGCTTATTAACACGCTGCTTCACAATTTTCCCAGAGCTTTGAAAGCCTTTGAAGCATGGATGCATTCAGCTTCATGAATACACGAATTTCCAAAGTAACTGACAAATTGCATAATAAAAATATCGCATTTTTCGTTCTCATTTATGTCGAATCGTCCATATTGCACTTCCTATTTTTATTTTATTAACAATAAAGATGAATTTTCGTTATTGTTATTTTCGTTATAGTTATAGTTATAGTTAATTATATTTTTAGTTATAGTTATAGTTATCGTTAACGAAATAATTTTATTTTCGTTAACGAACATTTTCGTTATCGTTATCGTTGACGAGAATCACACTGATCTAAACATTTTTCCATATGCAAATAAAATACTGTTGCATGTCGGAGGGTGGTTGTACCAGTTCTTTTATGTTCTGGCCTGTTAAGGTCGTTGGTTCTAGTAGGTTCCAGTCTCGTCGAGCCTTTTTATGTTGATTTCCTATTATGGAGAACACTTGTAATTGGTTTTCGATCCAGTATTGATTACTGCTGTTTCTACTCTGGTTAATGTTTACAAGTAGCCTACGTTGACTTTGCAAGTAAAGGTTTCTTTCAGATGTAACTAATAATTAAATAAATACTGTATTACATTTTTGTGGTTTCTCACTAGACTTAACCCGTAACAATTCATGTATGAATTTTTAACGGGATGCCTAGCAACACACGGCTTGGGCTTCTGGATTTTTCTTAAACTCTGTTTCGTAAGCACTTTAAACAATTTTAATCAATCGTGGTTCTGTGTTGTGCGGTTGGAAGCGCCTCTTTTGACTCTCTTTGACGAGGCGCTATATAAATCAGTGATTACAATTGCAATTGCAAATTAAAATTATTTTATGGCTGAATGAAAATGACAATCAACTTTAATTCGATTGACGACTTAATTACGATATTCTTCCTGTGCAGATTATGTTAACAGTTAACAAATCGCAAATGCATCATTCCGAAAACTATTTGCTCTGTTCGCTGCAAGTACATATATTTTATTGGGTCGACTGGTTAGAGCACTGAATCATGAAATGTACCACAGTTTCAGACACAATACAGGTGTTGCAATTTCTAGTAGCGTGCCTACGCCAGCGATAGAGTTGGTCGTTGCACAGACAATGACTGAAACGGAGCCTGGAGATAGCTACTTCCTTTCGACGGTTGCAATCATTGAACTTGACCGATAGAACAACTTGTGGTTCGAAATCTCGATATGACGTTCCGGTGTTTGAATTTTCACATTCTTCCTGTCATTGTTCTAGTCTCGTCATTTCCGGATTCTCACTGCAGATCCACACGTCTGCTTCTACTTATTTTACGATTACTACGCTCAAAAGAGGTGTGTAATTATAACTACTTGTACTTATTTCACCGATCGTACGACTGAAAGCGACAGCTAGTAGTAGTTTCAGTTCAACGACACTATGTGATAACCAACATCATTAGCGTCGCTCTCCTCATTTATTCTTACCAATCATCGTCAAATGGCAGGCGTCAGGAACTAATGATGATGATGATGATGATGATGATGACGACGATGATGATGATGGTGCTAGTGATGATGATGTTGTTGTTGTAATAATAATAATAATAATATTGTTATTATATTGTTGTTGTTGATGATGCTGGATGGATTTATAAAGTGCATTGCTTCACTGTTTAGTATTGTATTGTATTGCATTGTATTTGAACACTTGTTATAGCGCCCCTACCAGATTGCCTATTCAGAGGCGCTCGAAAAGCAGTCCATTCAAGGACGTCTTACGGCTGTCAGGGTTGCTGACTGTAATGAAGTCGATTTCATGGAGAACTCTGAGAGAAGGTAACGATCTTAAAGCGGGGTATAATATGCAGTAAAGTGTCGCCAATGAATTAGAAAGAAACGTTATTGTAATTGTAAATGTTACATACAAGTAAATGCAGTAAAATCTGAGAATGTACTTTTTGTGTTGCCTTGGAGTAAAATCTGATGCGTGAAGCCGAAACTAAATAAACACGAGCGGTCCTCATAGTTTGTAATACTTAGACACCTCTTGTAAGAATAACAATTCTCTATTTAAATAAAATAAATCTGCTGTCTTTGCTTCAGTTGTTTGTTTGTTCTGTTCGTTGCAAGCACCGCTATTAAGTAATTTTAGACTCGCAAAAATAAAAAAAAACAGATAAAAATTGGACCGTGAGAATTTGAGCAACAGAATGACAAATATTAAAATACGACCAAATGGTCATGTGACACATGTGCAATGTTCGGGAAATCATAGCACACCTTTTATCACACCGAAAGAATATATTAATTTCCAAAGTAAGACATAAAATGCTTTTAAAAAAAAACTACTACAAACTCCGCCAAGCACACGCGTCAGCACTCTGGTAGTGCCAGTCCATGGCACGCATAAAGTAGGAGGGCGACGCTAATCATCTTTGTTTCACCACGACGTCTTTAAACGGAAACCAACACGGCGTCTGTGTCCTAACAAAGTTTCGCCCTCCTCGTAAACAATGGTTCGGACTGGCACCATCTTTACGTGACAGTGAGGTTGCTATATAATAGTCAGCGGCTGTGACGCTTAGGTCTCCATTATGGATAAAGTTCATTTCAAAAGGTACAGTAAGATTGACGTCAATAGACCTGGCAGACGTAAGATGCCTTTAATTCTCATGCGCAGGACATCTAATTAATTTACATAGGATTGCCCAACTAACTTCCATCACAGCGAAACGACCAGTGTTCGGTCTGCGTCCATATCAAGGCCGGACCTCAGTGCTCACAGTGCCAGTCCCAAGCCTGGATAAAGGAGAAAGGGCGACGCTAATGGTCTTTGTTACCACACAACTATTCGTTAAACAGAAAAACCACCACGCCTCAGCCAATTTACCTCGTCGCAGTAGGCTACCCGGATGAGGCCGGCCTCTGCACTGACTGTAGTGTTTTTCTGCCACGATGGCTTTAGCCTACTGGCCCCGGCGAAGGCCTTGGTCCCGGGACTTGCAACTCTCGTGAGCCCTTGTCCTGCTCGACAGCGATGGGAGAGCGGTTTTCAGATGCACTGCCTACCAGATGGAACCATCTGTCCACACTTCCGACCAACGCATCAAAGTCACCGTCAGCCAACTGGACTTAGGTCGATGAGGATTTGGCAACAGTGTTGTCGTATTGCATCATGAATCATCATCATCATCATCATCATCATCATCATCATCATCATCATCATCATCATCATCATCATCATCATCATCATCATCATCATCATCATCATCATCATCATCATCATCATCATCCTCAGCAACGTCCTTGTCGGTGCAATGATAATCTAAGTTTTGTCTGTGAATAAACAGCTGTTGACCTAAGACGTTCCTGGCTGCGAGATCTCTGTGTATAATTCGTCTCTCTTCGAGATAATCTATTCCCTAAATAACAGTATAAAGACAATCGACTTAGACAGACAGACAAACAAACAAACAAGTAAACATGCACAGGCACATAGACAACAGAAGTTACGCACTCAGACATAGCCACAGTAACAGACAAAGTCAGACAGACGCACTCAGACCTGCACAGATGATACTGCTGACAATGATGACTGAAATCAGGTCAATCACGATTAGCCAACCATGGCGGTGATGATGATGGTGATGGTGATGGTGATGGTGATGATGGTGGTGGTGGTGGTGATGATGATGATGATCATGATGATGATGATCATGATGATGATGATCATGATGACGATGACATGTATGATCAACTGGATGGTGACACAGTACAAATACCTCGTGTGACTATCTAATCTAATCTAATCCAACGATTTCTATCGCACCGTTCAATGGTCGCTTCAAGTAAACTTATAATTCTTTGGAAAACGATATCCAAGCACCACAACAATTGCATATCTTCTTCTTCTTTTCCTGAGTTTAACGACGTCTTATGATAACAATGATCGTTGACGTCTTTACATTTTCTTTTGTATGCAATTTGTCTTTGGCCCATTGGCTCTTTTATTATAATCTTTTTTTGTTTTTTTCCTGTTCCTTTTCCTTTTTTTTCTTCGTTTTTCTGTTTTCTCTGTCACTTATGTAATCTTTTTTTTAAAAATGACTTTAATGATTTTTAAGTCATTTTGGCCTTCTCTGGCTCTTTTTTTTTTTGCCTTCTCTGGCTCTTTTATGGTCTTTTGGCTCTTTTTTCAAAAATGTTATACAAGTATTTACATAGTTTTCCATTTTCTACAATAACATGTCATCCTATTTACATTCAGAACCAAACAAAACAAAAGTAGCCTAATGAAATAATCTAACAATCAAACTAACAATCATCTGACTTAAATAGTCATTAATCATACACATATATTTTGATTTAAATGGTAATTTAGCTATGATCAATTTACTCCGCTAGTTTCTTGACTATATGATATAATCAATGTTGATAATTATAGTATTTTTCCTTTCTTAATGCGTTTTACAAGATTATACACTGTATTCTGCAAACATCCTATATCCAGCAGATCAATTGCATATCGATGGATCCACAGTTTAACGGCAGCTTATGACATCATAGGCCGTTGCCGCCGACAAAGATTAGTTTTTGGCATATTACAGCTCTTTTCGTGTCATATGTCTCTTATTTATAGCGTCGCTTGATAATGTTTTAAGGGTGTTTAAAAAGAGCTCTAATACCAGTCGGATTCAGTGTTGCATGCCTATGCGTTGGTTAGTTGCTGTTTAACGACAGTGTGTCATTAAAAAGACGATTAAATATGCACTCCTCCATTACACATTAAACACAAGCTCGGGACTGGTCCTACCAGAGGTAGGGAAGTGGCGGAGTTAAGACTATTTCAGCATCATAAAGAAAAGAGACTGTTTTAAACACCTTTTAAGTTTTTCAAAAGCCGATATAGCATCGATTAGAAGCATTCAAAAGATGATTAACTCCGCAACTGCTTGCACTGTGACAGTACCAGTCCCAAGCCTCGATAAAAGAGGAGGGCGACCAATCAATTACCACGTGCCTATATAGCATTGTTGTACGGCATTTTCAATGTGTCTAAAGAGAGGGCTTATGATCAATCTGAAACGATGTGAATACTAACACAATGAACAATACTGAGAACCATAATAATTATTATTATTTATCCTTCATTTGTTATAGCATTGGTTAATGACGTTTCAAGCTGTCTAAAAACAGCGCTTATTATTACTCTGAAACGATGAGAATACTAACAACAGTGAATAATGTTGAGAACCATTTTTCCTTTTCTTGTTCTTTTCGTCTTTCAGTTCATACAGTAGTCCTCATCACGTCAAGATAACGGACTTTGGTCTGGCGAAGGTTGTCAGCACCGGAGGACAGTTTGAATGCACAGATATTAGGCTAACTAAGGCTCGCAAAAGTTTAATGAGCCAGATTAAGCCTAAGCTGTGTGAATTTGAGCAATATATTTTACATTTTTAAAATACGTCCAACTGGACTAAATGATAAGTGGACTATTCGGGAAACCATCCCACAACTTTCTTCAGATATAATATACTGCTAACTCCTCGTGTAATTCCACCAGACTGTTTGAAATATACCGAGGTCATTGTAAAATGCATGAAACATGTAAGGTAAGGTCGACATCAGCACCTATAAGATATAATTGAACACTGCAAAATGCGACGCTTTTACTGGACACCCTTAAAACGATTACAAATATTGCTATATAAGCCTCAACGGCTGTAACGTTTTTATTGGTAAACTAGCAGTTTTTACCCGGCGTTCGCCCGGGTTTTGCTCAGCGCCCGTGTATTTGAATTTAGCGACATCTTCGTCAACGCCTGTGAATTTGAATTTAACAATGTGAAAATTTTTCGTGTGTCCCTCTGGCGAATTTACGCGCTGGCTTGAAATTTGTTTAATTGCAACTCTATGTAATATATACTCCCATGCATTTGATGGCATTGAAACTATGACCACATCGAAACTTAAAATGTCCAAATATCGGAATTTAAAGTAAATTTTGAGTTGAAATATAGTTGGGTTGAGATCTATAGAAATTCAAATGAAAACGTTCGTTAAAAATTTCGTATCGCTAAAGTTTTGCATTGGCGAATCTTTAAGTCCGATGACCTAGAAATTCTCCCGTGGTCCCCACTTCTGATGTTAAATCAACGGTCAACGTGATTGGTTGCGAATCAGAGCGTTGACCTATATGCTACGTGTGACGTAAGATTGTATATTTAATTAGCATGCGTGACGTGAACAAATGGCCATGGTGTAAGAGACCGGTATTGAGATATAGCCTCGTCGAAAAGTTGGAAATTTAAAATGGCCATATATCGGCGTTTAAATAAAATTGCGAACTGAAAATAGTCGCGTTGACCTAGACGTTGCGTAATAATGTTTTGTAAATTTTTTCAAATCGCTTAACCGTTCCGTTTCGGAGCCTTTAGCCGGACAAGCAAACATACATACATACATACATACATACGGAAGGACATCGTAAACAGACTAAGACTTATAATATTAGATGAATTCGATTACAAAAGGTAGGCTAAAGTAAGATCAGCGTCAATGTTTAAAAAGTTTAATGAACCAGATTAAACAGTTGAAACTGCCAACTCCGCCTGAAGTCCTAAACTCTAATCATATTCAAGATGAGTTCAATCAAATAACTTAAATAAGGTAAGATCGACGTCAACGGCCACTGCATAGTTTCTTCTAAACACATTTAAACGGTACACATTGACTGGAAACGACTAAAGTGATTATCATACTTGCTTGTTTACTGTAACAGTACTGCAATGCGTACCGTTTAAATGTATTTAGAAGAAACTATGCTGGCGCTACATAAAAAGATTTACAGGCAGCTACTAACTGTTTAACGACCACTGTGGTAACAAGGACCATTTGCGTCACCCTCCTCCTTTGTTCATTTGGAATCTCTGAACAACCAATCTGACTCGAACCAGTGCTCGTGAATAAGCCGGTGCCCTGCTCTTAGTGCTTTGCAATAAGGAGTTTACGATTACGATTCAAACGCTTCCGAAATAGGTCATCCATCAACGCAATCACCCATCCGTACCTCGCTGCAGACTCATCCCGCTCCAAAGGCAGGAACTTCGCCACCATCGGACATTTCCTCCGGCGAGTTATCTTTCAAGCATTTATCTCATCCATCGCTTCGGGAGGAACGAAACAGCGGATTAAGGAGGCACAAAGCGACAATCGAACTTTCAATAGAGTTGTAAAAATATTTAATTAGACTGACGATGTCAATTACGTAGTTGACGCTGTTGGTGAACAAATAGATTGGAGATCTGCGTTTTAAAGGTGTCTAATAAAGCGCATTGATTTAGCCACTGTTTAGTCCTTTACAGGACGTCCTATAGCACCCATGATAGTTGACGTCGAATTTATCTTACCTTTTAGTTAACAAAATCTATCTGGTCTCGTCTTTGGAAATGGAGATCATGTGCTAGGTTTGTTTTTAACGACTCTGTGTAATAAGATGATTGGCGTCGCCCCTACCGTACCCACCCTTGGGTCTGGCGCTACCCGAATATGAGTCTGGAACAGTACGTGTTTCAAAGTCCATCCTCTAATGAAGTCGATTTCTTTGATCTGTACTGATTTAAGAAGGTAACGTTTTCAAAGAGCAGTACTGTATATTTTAAGCGTGGTAAGATATACATTGAAATGTCGCCAATGCGGACTGAAGGATAAAGAAGCGCAATTGTAATTGTAAATATTACATAAATGTAGATGCAGTAAAATAAACAAAAGGAAATTTTCTTTTTACCTTCAAGTATATTCTGGTGAGTGATATCGAAACTAAAAGATCAATGGCAAATTGGTCATATTTAGACACCTCTTTTTTAGAATTATTTTTCTTATAACTTTTAAGGAAAATACAAATTTCTTGAATGCATGTCCAGCGTTCAATGTAAGTAAGCTCTGATAATATTTTAGTACTTAATACTCACAAAGAGTTCAATTAACCAGATTAAAATTTGGTAAACGTGAATTTAAAAAATAAATTGTACAATCTTAAAATATCTAAAACTGGTTTTGTGACATGTGCAATGTTCGGGAACAAACTCACATCTTTCCATAAATAATAATTTATACTGTGCACACTTTGTGTAATTCCGTCAGATTGTTTGAAATATACTGTAGTGAATTGGGGGGCCGTGGAGCATTGGATAACATCTGGCACAGCGACCGAGAGGTACCGAGTTCGAGCCCCCCGTTGGGCGGATATGCTTTGTAGGCTGCTATTAGCGCCGTTGTAATGCAAGCTGTCTGCTCTGTTAGTAGTTAAGATTTCAATTGCATAACATGTAAATGTACAGCGCAGTGCGTTTGTCAGGCGCTTATTAAAGAAAAGATATCATTATTTATTATTATTTATTATTACCATTCCATGCTAATGGAGTGATCAAATATTCAAGGTGAGGTCGACGTCAACGGCCCTTTCTGTATAATGGGACTCTCTTACTACACACCCTTAAGAAGCTTTCAAACTTTGCTATATATTCCTCATCGAACCATAGTGAAAAGTATATTGGTGCATCATCCAAATTCTAAATGTCAATGGCCATGGCAGCCATAAAATGTCTTTACACAATAGAAACTGCTGCTCTCTCCTCCGTACGGCACTGTCTGCACTCTGCCAGTCCAAAGTCTGGGTAAAGGCGGAGGACGACGCTAATCATTGTTTGCTATAACAAAGCGTCGCTAAAGATAAACTGCACACACACACTGTCACAAGAAAGATGATTGGCGTCGCCCTCCTCATTATCAACTCATCGGACTGGCACCACCTCTACGTGGTAGTGAAATAGTTATGGCACAGCGTCTGTTTCTTCTTTTCTGCTCATCGTTACCATGGTTTTTGACGTCTACCTTACATTAACGCATCTAACTACTACAACACAGGAAAAAGAATGTCAGTCACCAACTGGATGGATGGATGGAGAGTTTAAAGACATCTTGTAGAAACAAAACCTTAAACAAAAGCAGAAATTATTTGGCATTTAATACGACTCATTACAACATAGCGCGTGAACTAAATGTACCGGAGGCAAATGCCAAATAGTGGTAGGATATATTTATAAATTTACCCATCGATTATTTTAACTTTTATTCCAAGCGTTTATATAATGCCATAGCAAACCGTTTTAAAGGTGTGATCAATGTCCATTCTCTCCGTCGACCTACATTATAATAATGCGCTGTTTGGTACACAACCCAGTCACCGATTTAGCGTTATTGCTAAAATACAATACAAATACAATACAACACAACCCGTATTTGCTTTATTTCGACCAATGGCCGTCCTTTCGACTGCCAAACTTCGTAAATTTATTTCTACTAGCAGCAACTCTGTTAATTCGTATACTCTCTGGATTGAAGTTTCTTGGCAATTTATTTATAAGAAACCAACTTCAAAGCTATTCTCCAATAGCGTACGAACAAAAACGGATTTAACAATCATCCACCTGAAGCCAGGTTTTTTTCCGACTGTGATATCTAAGCTCTAAAGTTTTAACGTTAATATGTTTCTAATTACATTACAGGCAAATCGAAAAAAAATATCGTTTTCTTTGCTTTCAAAAAGTCTGAAGTGTGTAAACGAAAGTAAATAAACAAGAGGGGGGGGGGGGGGGGTTATTGCAACAGGCTCAATTAAGCAGATTAAGCTATTTTAGTTTTCCTAGAAAGGCTAGAATCACGTTGTGCTTGCTAACTAGTCTAAGCCTAATTGTTGATTTCTCAATTACCCATATTGTTTTCAGTCACCCTCATTCGATTGAAAAACAGTATTAAACAGTATCGCAATAAACATTATCGCAATAAACATTATTGGATCACATCAACTTCGAAATAACATCAAACCATAATGTGGTTTATTTTTTTCTATAAAATGGTTATTCAATCATAATATTAAATTATCGCCATTTTATATCGCATATTTGAATTTGAATTTCGAATCCACCTTATCTGCAGCGTCGTTGTGATGACTCACAAAGATACAAACGATGGCCAAGAGAACTTTCAATACTTACTTACTTATTGATTAGTCCTTTCCATGGAGGTCTGCACAATGCATCTTCTCCATTCGTCTTTGTCCATTGGAAGTCATTCATCCTCGTCCCACGACATCTCCAAACATCGTAAGTCGAGCTTGAAGGTCTTCGGACAGTTGTTCTGTGGTCTTGCCATTTTCATTTATCCCCCATGGATACAGCTCATGTTACTCGATTGTAAAAAATTAAGACTTTGCAAAAATGCAGACTCGAGCGACATCTTGTGGCTACCATTTGTCTGACATCAACCGTGTCCTAATTTCGAAATTGAAATACCTTTCTGAACAAATTTGCACGTTTTACATCATTTTACATTTAAATTTGACGATTGCTGCATCTTTTTAAACTTTGCATCAGGTAGCCTATCATTGTATTTCAATTATTGGACTCTTATATAATTATGAATAAACTACGTAACGCAGCTGCTCAATATATAGATCGTTTGACAGCGTTTGAAAGGTGTCCAATAAAACACATTGCTTAAGCATGGGTTAAGCCCTTTATGGACATCTTATGACTGTCAAGGCGGCTGACTTCGAACTTATCTTTTAATCGACAAAAATTAACTTCGTCTCTGCAACTGGCAATATTATCTATAGTTTCTGTTAAACAAAGTCGTAGCGATATATGTTTTTAATTGATTTTACTGCTGATCTTTCTTCTTACCCTCATAGATCCATAGATGTCTGTTTTATTGTATTTTATGATTTTTTTGTGATTTGTGATTTTGTGATTTTTTATTTAATACTCTATCCCATGTTGAGTTTATTTTCCTAGAATCGTGTGTGCTTGCTTATTAATTAGGCTAGGCCTAATTGTTGATTTCTAAATTATCTTTTTTTTCACTCACCCTCATTCGATTGAGAAACAATGTCAAACATTATCGCAATTAGCATTATTGGATAACATCAACATTAAAATAATATTAAGTGTCACTTCGTCTATTATTTAATTCTCACAAGATCCACGTGTGAGATAACGACGTGTTTAAGAACAACTCTTCTTAAACACCTTAGAAACGGATTACACAGAATGCTATATATAATTTAAAATTTTGATTAATTTGTTCAAAAAATCTGTTTACTTGCGATACGCCCTCTTGAATAAGCTGAGAATGACAATCGAACTTTGAATAAAGCTGTAAAATTGATAAAACTTTAACCAAATCTTGTGGTTACCATGGCCGTTGACTCCAACCGCATCTTAACTTAATTATTGCATTTGTAAGCTGAGCATTGGCGATTTAGTAGTTTAAGTGGTTGGTATTTCAATTTAGCAGCTTCTGTTGTTAATGACAACTTGATACGCGACTTAGCCTAATCAGCCAATCAATCAATCGATGGATTGGAGATGATAGTTTAACGACATCCACTGCACGATATCAACTTCCGTTCACCTTTACATGAAACTTATTGTATCGTCCTTTACAGTTACTCAGATGTACTACCTTGTTACCTTGTGCTGTCAGTTCGTTGAACCCTGGCGACCGTCATGATCAAGTTCCTCCATTTTCTTCTGTCCGCCGTCGCATCTCTCAGTTCTGTCAAATTCATTCTAGTTATTTCATGTATCTCGTCCAACCACTTTATCCTTGGTCGTCCTTGTTTTCTCCTTCCCTCTCCATATGCTAACATCATTTCCTTTTCCAGTCCGTCTGACCGCATGATATGTCCAAAGAACCTCAACTTTGCTCTTAGCACTGTTTGTTGAAGTGTCTCTTCTTTCTCAATTCCTATATCCCTGCGCACCCATTCGTTAGTCTTTTTCTCCGTCCATGAAATTCTCTGCATTTTCCTCCATATCCACATTTCGCATGCGTTAATCTTTTTTCTCGTTTTCTTAGTCAATGTCCATGTCTCACTGCCATATGTTACTGTTGGTATGATTAGAGCTTTCACCAATCTTTTTTTTGTGTCTATACTGACATGTTTGTCCTTCCATATTTTTCCAGACCATTCATTGCAGCTTTTCCTATCGCCACTCTACGATTTATTTCCATATCACATTTTCCTTCTTTTTCTATTACTGATCCCAGAAATGTAAAGCTTGTTACCGTTTCTATTTCCTCATTGTCTACTACAAAACTATCCTCCTCCTCTGTTGTCATGATCTTTGTTTTCTTTATATTGAAATAGAGTCCTGCTTTCTCACTTTCTCTCTTAAGCCTTCTTATTAATTCTATCAAATCATTTTTATTGCCGGCTAATAGTGTTGTGTCATCAGCGTATCTCAGATTGTTCAATGTTCTTCCCGCTATCTTTATTCCTTCTTCAGCTTCATCCATACCTGCATGCCTCATTATCCTTTCTGCATACAAATTAAATAGAAAAGGAGACAAAATGCAACCTTGCCGTACTCCCTTCTTTATCCTGAATCCGTCAGTATCTCCATATTCTGTTCTTATCACCGCTATCTGATCTTCGTACAATCCCTTAAGAAGTTGTACTAAGTGTTTCGGTATTCCCATTTCTACCAAAGTTTTCCACATCAATTCATGGTTAATACAGTCAAACGCTTTACTATAATCGATGAAGCATATGTATACTTTCTGTCCATATTCCCTTTGTCTCTCCATAATCCATCTCATGTTGGCGATATGATCCCTTGTTCCACGAGATTTCCTAAACCCTGCTTGACTTTCAGGAAGCTCTCTTTCTATTGTACATTCCATTCTTTTATGTATTATTTTAAGTAAAATTTTACTTATGTGTGATATCATTGCTATTGTTCTATAATTTTCACATTCTACTACGCAGTGTAATAAGATGATCAAGGCCACCCCTTCCTTACCCTCACTTGGGTCTGGCGCTACCCGAGTGTAAAGAAAAGAAATACATTGAACTATAGCCCCAATATCGCCTAATGGAGAAAATATTACATTAATGTAGGCCAAAGTGCAGTAGAATCTGAAGAAGTCATAATTATTTTGACTTACCTTCAAGTAAAATTTGATATTGAAACTGAAACTAAATAAACAAGACAGTCGGCAGAATTGGTAATATTTATACTCCTCTTTTAAGAAAGCCGATTCTTTACAATCATCGTAAAAATGAACTGTAATATGCCAAAATAAATTCTGTCGACGACAACGGCCTCTGTTGTCATAAGCTGTCGTTAAACTCTGGATCCATCCATCCAATCATCGTAAAAACTGCAGTTGAAAGATGGCGCGTTATCTGAAACGGACTCTCTCATGCGTATAACAACAAAATGAATAAAGTAACATTCTCCATCAAAAGAGAGCTTTAAAATACCATAGGCCTACATAAGAAAGATTATATATAAAATACTATATTTCTACTCTCAGATTTTCTTAGGTCTCAAAAGTCTTAGACGTCAAATGGCTTTGTTAGACCTTAGAAATAATAAAAAATATTATTACTGCGACCCTCTTACTATACACCCTTAAAACGATTTTAAATGTTGCTATATAATCATCAGCCACTGTGACGATCATCATTATAAGGATCATGTGGTCTGGATGTGGAAGAAATGTTCACCGATGCTATAATCATAGAGCATTGAAAACGGAAAAGAAAAAAAAGGAAACTATTATGGTCATCAAAAGAACCTTTGTGGTAAAATAGAGAAAAAATAAACCGAAAACAGAATAGAATCAATCATCTCAGAGTTTCTTCTGCAGGGATGAAACCATTCCGTAAAACTCACTAATCAATTAAGAACTATGTTATTACGGTTTAGGTAGAAGGTTTAACAGTATGATAATATCATAAAACATCAACAAAGATCCTGGACGCCATTTTAGTTTCAATTCTCTGTATGATTTGTGATCTATCAATTTGAAATCTATCAATTTCCAGCAACCCATCAAAAGCCAGCAGCCATCATACTTAGCTAACTATGAAACGCAGCAGCGATGGCTTTTATAGCATCGGCGGATATCGTTTTAAAGGTGTCTAAAAGGGCATATGCATTAGCCATCAGTTAGAGTCATCTTTTGGCATGAAAGGCTATTGACCTGAAACCAGGCCTTTGGAAGCACAAACAGACTGGAAGGGGTACATTTACATTTCAGGGTAGAAAGCTTGTGAATAAGTTGGTGCTTAGCTTTACAGTAGCGCTGCAGAAATTTGAAGTTTACGATTACGATCAGTTCCTCTTCACGAGGCGGCGCCAGTGGTCTTAATCTTTATGGAGTTTACGATTACGATTATACTGGAGCTACTGATGATGCCTTTAGCATTCATTAATAGAGGGTGACAGTTTCTGATCATAGATCAGTTTAGCGGCAATCGTTGCAGACGGAAATATTAGGCTACACTTAGTTCTCGATGTTCAACAGAACTTTCAATACTTACTTACCTACCAAGTACTTGGAGGTCTTAATATCTGGCAACGCATCTTCTCCATTCGTCTCTTTCCATCGCTATAGTAATTCAGCATCGCTAATGGTCTCTGTTACCACACTGCTAGTCGTTGAAAAGAAATCTACTACTACTACTATATATACTTATGTAAAGTGCTGTAATATGCCAAAGAATAATCTTTGTCGGCGGCAACGACCTATGTTGTCATAAGCTGCCGTTAAACTGTGGATCCAATCGAGTAAGTTATAGTAATAAGGTCGGCGAATGCACTATACGACGTCTCTCCTTTAGACCTTGTTACGTCCTGCTGTTATGTAACATGCTATCGTATGCTTCTATCGCTTTCTCACTGAAACAGGCGTGAGTGCGACTAATCTGCATAGGTTCATTACTGGCCTGAAAACTGTTATTTGGATGGATGCATGAACGAATGAACGGATAAACGAATGAATAACTTAACGAACGAATGGATGGCTTGATGAATGAGTGAAAATGAATAGGCACCTCGAAGACAGACACAGGGGCATACACGTTCGTCCGCTTTTTGAAATTATATTTTTTAAGTCCATTTCTTAACCTTCGTGACGTCTACAATTCCCCAAAGGTCAATCAACGTTTACATTCAAATTCATGAGTAAGTTGACTTTTATATAATACAGGAGCAATCCGTTGTAAAGGTGTGTACGTTGTCCGTTCCCACCGACGCGCGATTCTTTATTTCGACCAATATCCTTTCAGCCAAATTCGTAAATTTATTTCCATTGACAGCTATTCTGTTAATTCGTAGACACAGCAGACTTGAATTTCTCTGGGATCTATCTTTGCATAAAACCAACTTTAAAACTGTCTTCCAAGAAACGGATTTAACAATCCACCGCCTCAGTCATTGCCGCCTCTGATATCTATGTGGTAACTTGTAAGGTCTTAACTTTATTATTTTTTAATTTGATTACCAACCTTAACTACGGGTTTACCGAAGTTGGATTTATCAAAAGTCATATTTTCATTTAAATAAAAGTTGGAATGATGAAAATAGGTTTTCCTGAAATGGAAGCTGGATTGATGGAAGTTATCATGGTCCTTGGTTGCTTACCAATGTAAAGTACGACACTGAAGACATTAAATTAATTTGGCAATGTAAACTATGGTTTGACCACGACTATGACGCATTTATTTTTTCGTCGTAACGCTTGTTTTCAATTGAATTTAATACTACGTCTTAATTGTTAAATATTTAAGCATCTCAAGTCATCTCTTATGGTCTGCGGCCAATTCTTCTGTAGTCTTTCCCCTGTCCTTTACACGGAACGGATCCAGTTCTCCTTCTCTTGCTTGGCTCTTCTATTCTTGTCCAATTGAACCACATCTCCCAATCCATTTTAATCTTCTCTTTCTGACAGTGTTCTCTATATCCTCTTTTCTCGTACGTTCTCTGATGGTTTTATTCGGTTATAAAACATTCAGAGTTTCAGACTGTAAAAACTGCAAATATTAGCGACATCTTCTTGCTAACAGGGCCATTGACACAGCTGTGTCTTGGTTTCGATATTAAACTCGCCTTCCGCACAAATTTGCCTTTCTTGCTCCCTCTTACATATAAGATTTCTTTTGTGTTACAATAATTATTGTTGCTGCAAAATTTTCTCTAATTTGCATAGGAAGAAGAAATCGCCTTCGATTAAAACATTTATTGCTGCTGCTCTAAATATAGCTTAGTAGACAACGCTTTAAAAGGTGTCCAATAGAAGAATTGCTTTAGAAAAGTTTAAGGCGGCTGACAACAATCTTGCTTTTTAATGGCGATTTTAATATAAATGTAATATTCTTCTTTATTAATTCAAACTGACAAGTTCGCAACATGAACGCAAGTCATAGTATCAGCGCATGATTGCAAGTTATTACATAAGTCGAATTTAACTGTTTGGCAGCTATGCAAAATGCCCATCTCGTTCTACTGCTCATTTTAACAATGCCACCTAGCGAATGACAGACTGAATCGGGATGGCAGCGGGAATCGACCCAGCTTCCTAACTGATGTTCTGCTCTTCACGTGATGTTACCATTAATCTATCGCCCCCGGTAGCAAGCCAGGTTTTATTCAGTCAGATTCCCCTTCTACGAAGGTTCTTGCTAATAACGCAAACACTTCACTCTTTAAGGCCGTCCTCTTAAATGAGAATCATTCACTCAGGTGCCTATTTCCTAACCAACATTTTACGCCCTCTTTTCTTAGGGTCAGACCAGTGAGACCACATAACTTTAACCTTTCTGACAAGGACTCACGAAATTTTATATCTCGTCTGTTATTCCTGAACTCTTACTAAGCTATTGTTAATTCATACTATTATCTACAGGGTGGGCCAGCATAAATGCACCGACTTTGCATTCATATAACTCAGCCAATTTTTGTAAGTTATTTATACTTAATGCGTCAAATTAAAGATATTTCATTCTAGTATTAAGATTGAAACACATTTGTTATTGTAGCGTTAGCCTACATGATGTAGATCGTGACATAACAACAGTCATAGTTTTTGCAGTAACTAGCTAATAATATAAATTCATGGCAATTTTTACAGTAACTGCACACACAAAATTAAACGATATAGCCAGAAATTTGTACTGCACAGCAAATTAATAATTAATTAGGAGAGAGTCTGTTGCAGTCTTTTCTAATCAAATGAATATTCAATATGTCTACCACGTGCTGCAACAGGGACACACGAGCAATGTTAACGGGTGCGCGCGCTGTGCGTACAGATTCGCGTGGTTTACGACGCGAAGTTCCTGTTTCATCAATTGTCCGTATCAGACGATTCAACGTATTTTTATTTTATCCTCTGTTAGGAAACTCTTTAATAATTTGAAACGCATCAAATCCCTTATCAGGTAGCAAAATTCAGATCAAAACTTGATCATCGTCTGTCAACGGCGCCATATTTCGTCACTAATAACAACAAAATATGGTACCTAGCGCTGTTCCAAAGATTTCCTTAAAATTTGAAATAGTACCAGTTCGACTTTTTCAAGGCTAATACTAGAGTGAAATATCTTTAATTTCACGTATCAAGCATAAATAACTTATAAAAATTGGCGGAGTTATATGCATGCAAAGTCGGTGCATTTATGCTGGCCCACCCTGTAGATGTATTTTTTATGTACACCTGCAGCGTTATGTATGTTGTTAACACATTAAACGAATATTATATGATGATGATATAGATATCTTCCGCTCTCATTACAAAGGCAATTAGCGTCACCGTCCACATTTAGCAAGAATTCGAATTGGTGCTACCCGAGTATGAAGCAGTGGCAGCGTTTCAATGTGTTTTTGCTGATTGAAAAAGATAACGTCTTCAAAGAAGAGGATTTTAACACATTAACGCCCAATGGATCATTTGGGAACACGCTGATGAATTCAAGTATAAAATAAGTGTATTGTGTTATTTAGTTACTGTGGGTAGCTTTTGACTGTTAAATAGTCCAACTACGATATTTTAGCCTAATCTTTAGTTTGCAAAAATTTCTAGTGGGCGCCAGCCATCTTTAAAGTTTCGGATTTTTTCAAAATCCGGCTACTGCCAGTTTCTCGTCTGCATATAAGATAAGAGAATTTAAATTTTAAAAGTGTTTATGTGATTTAAGTGTAACATTACGTAGCTACTGATATGTCAATTGTGCATTTAAAAATCAAATGTATTGCGTTAGAAATGTTTAGTAAATCTTTGATGTTCCCAAATGGGAACATTGGGCACAAATGTAGTCTGTTCCCATTTGGGAACATGATGGAGAAATTCATTGAGTTATTGAAAACTCCGCATCGAGTGTATTGCTACTGTCCATATTTATAAATGAATGTGAGATAAATTAGAATTTTTGGTTTATAAAGCAATCACACGTTTTAGATAATGAATTTATCAGGTGTAAAGAAAGGTCTCCTTATTTTCCTACTATAATTCTAAGGGTTAAAAGTAAATCATATAACTTGACCGTTGACCATTTTTTCCAGTGACCTTTAAGGCTCCTTTCGGCGGCCATAAATTAGTAATTTAAAAAATGTATTCCAAGTTTAAACGTCGTCTTATGGGATCAAAGGCCCTTGACGAAAATAATTCGATTTATTGTTGTTTGATGATGATTCAAAATATACTTTGATAGTGGAGTAATTGTCTAATGCTATGGTCCCGTATATAATCTGTAAACAACATAATCCGTTTAGATAATCGTCGTGTAATTCGAACAGATAGGTTTAGTAGTAATCCATATTATTGATAGATATAAACCCTATCCAACCGATGTACGATTGAACTATAGGCGTTCGGACATCTTTCTCTCTACCTATTCACAATGACGAAGAGATGCAGCCAAAAACCTTTGTATAGAAGCAATTAACGTAAGAAATTCTCCCCCATGAGGAAACCTTGGCTTAGTTTCAATCGAAAACTCACCAGGGCCAATTTCTAAATTCATCGATAGACATTTTGTTTTTAAGAGATTCATTCAAATATTTTAGAATAAAGTCGAAATGGCGTAAAAGTGAAATCAGTGTTTTGGTGAGTTGCCGTATTGGATTGGATCCACAGTTTAACGGCAGCTTATGACAACATAGGCCGTTTCCGCCGACAAAGATTTTTTTGGCATATTACAGCTCTATTCATGCGACTCTCTTATATATAGATGCGTTTGCGTGCGTTTTAAAGGTGTCTAAGCATTGGAACAGTTGCATATAACGGCATATGGGAACCTCTTTACCGCTGCCTTGGTGGACCCATGCCAGGTAAAGTAAGTAAATAAGAAGTAAGAATATTCTTTATTGAGAAGCACTAGCAAACGCATGACACTGTACGTGGCAAGATTAATAGTACATTCAAACAAAAACAAACAAATTAATATATACAAGCAAAGAATTTAATGGGAGAAGTTATTTATGTACTGAACCCACTCCTCCCTCTTTTTAAAGACACGTCCATTATTATTATTATTATTATTATTATTATTAAATAAATTTGTAATGCGCGCAAGGTCACACCGAAATGTGAATCTGTGAGTCCATTATTCCCTGCGTCCTAGACCGCATGCCAGAATTGTCCCACAGGCTGACGACTTAATGAGAAAAAAGTTTTAACAAGAATCCTTTATAATGTGTAATTTCATGTAAACCAAAGTGCGAATATACAGTTGGATAAATAAAGAATATACTTAATTACTTACTTATATAGGTGAATCGCGTCAACCGGTATTGTATGTTTCCACGTTCTTTTTTTCCTAGGACCTTGGTTTCAGATTGGATCAGGAACAAACCTTTACGCGGCACATCATGCCGTAACTGTTATTACCAGCTGGAGTGTTCTTCCGTTCCTTAACCTCTAATGCTGTCTTAACTCTCATACCTTCCTTTATTATTCTCCGTCTCGATTATTGTAGCGCCCTCTATGTGGATCTTCCGAAGGCTCGGGTTGGGTTCTTGGATCTGGTCTTGCGCATGGCGGCGCGCCTTACTCGGCCATGTCACTGATTATTATATGCGGGATGTGTTGCATTGGCTCCCATTCCCGCAGCGGATCACTTACCGGATGTTTGAATTAGTTTGTCACTGTCTCGCGGGTGTTGCCCCTGTGTATCTAAAGAAGCTCTGCTGCTCCACCCGCATTTACTGAACTAACAATTGCTGTGCTTCCTTTAATATCATATAATTATTTAATGCTTCTTACTCGGGAAGTTTACATTGGCGACTCTTCGGTGTATGTCTTACCTCGACTTAAAATTCTCTTATTTGAAGAGGTTTTCTTTTTCAATCATTCATTTTGAGAATTCATACATATAAAATTTGTATACGTACATGGTACTGTTTCATACCCAGTCCGAGACATATATAAATGCGGAGGGCGAAAGTTTATTCTATTTTTATGGGAGCTTTGTTAAACAAAAACAATCTACATAATCGCCAGTTACCGAGATGAGGCAATCCAGATTTTTTCGATTTTAAAGGAAGGTCAAAGGCAACCAATATGGCAGTCATAAGATGTCCTTAAGGGGCCTAAACCGTGCTAAGGAAATGAATTTGATTGGACACCTCTAAAACGTTACTCTACAATCTATATATAGAGCAGATGCGTTAACTTGTTTAATTTGGCAACTGCTTCGTTGATATGATATCTAATGGAAATTCAAATCAACTGTGTCCAATTATTGTCAGACATCAGAAATATTAAATGTTAAAAATATGCAAAAATTGCAAATTTGTTCGGAATGCGAGTTTAATATCGAGGATAAGGAGAACGGAGAGAGAGAATGTAAAGGGGAAGACCACGGAAGAACTGACTGGAGACCATCAAGGACGAATTGAGATGCCTGGAGAAGTCGCAGGACGAGGCTGAAAGGCTAGCAATGGACAGAGACGAATTGAGAAAATGATTTTCCTGAAGTAAGTACGTAAGTAAGTATTGAAAGTTTTGTTGCTCACTGATTGTCGCTTTGTTCGTCTGGACATTATCTACAAACATCCTTCCTATAACATATACTAAATGGTAGGAAATGTTTCCTAAAGACGTCAGCAGCCTTTCATGCGAAAATAATTATTACGTTAAATGATGGTCAATACAAAATAATAGTCTTTTGGACACCTTTAAAACGCGATAAAGCGATGATATATAAAGAGCAGCTGCTTCTTAGGTAGGCTTTGAGTCATCATTGTTAATGCGGTTTGTCATTCAGAACTATTTAACGAATATATTATTATCTGAGAATCGAGTGAAACGAACACTCAGACGCAATTGCCAAATCAGCGCTTAATCGCATCGCTGCAGAAATGTAAATGAACTCGGAGTAGATCTAGTACGAAGCGCAAACTATTCATCGTGACCACTTGATCCGAAACTGTCAGATAGTATGGGAAAAATAAAACACCGTGGCGTCATATCGGTCAAGTTCAAGGATGGCAATCTTCGAAAGGAAATATCGATCTCCAAGCTTCGTTTCGGACACTGCCTGCTCAAAGAACAACTTTGTTGCTGCAAATTGCGACATTCCCTGATGCAGCTCCCTAACCAGATGACCCTGCAGAAGAGACTCCGAGATGAATGTTTCCGTCAATAGTAACTGTTGATCTACGCATTCAGACAATATTAACACAGCAGAACTTCCTGGACATTATCTACAAATATCTCAGTTAGGGCATGTCTAAGGCATAAATATTGGGAAATGTTTATAGACGTCAACAGTTTTCTTTCCAAAGTAAAACGTTAAATGATGTTTACTGCAAATGCTCCTTTAAACACCTTTAAAACGTTGACCAAATTTCTATATAAACCGCTGTTGCATTTGATGTGTCGGTTAAGTTGGGCATTTTGGGTTCTAGCAGTACCTTTTTGTTGTTAAACTGTTGGAAATCCAATCCAAGCTCCAGGTTAAAAGGTTCTTGCAGTAATAGGCTATCGATAAACTTTATTTTACACAAACTCTTTGGCCACCTTTAATATGGCTTTATCCAAGTTATATGTCTACAACTGGGTGGTGGCTTTCCTGTGTGATCGAAACCATGTAACTAAATATAATGGATTAATCTCAGCAATCGCTTACATAAACGCCAGCATTGTGCAGGGCTCTGGCCTAGGGTCTCTGAATTTCATCACGGCCATATCGAAACTAAAAACAGTCCACCCTCACAATCGATTGGCTAAGTACGCTGATGATACTTATTTGTTAATACCATCCTCAAGAAGCGACACGATCAGGGCCCAACTGGACCATGTAACGGAGTGGGCTGCGAGATGTAACCTGAGCCTGAATCAAAAGAAAACTCAAGAGATGTTAATCCGCCGCCCACGCGAGCGGGGGGGACAGGAAGCAATCCCTGGGGAAGTGCCAGGACTCCCAAGGGTCCAGAGCATGGTAATCCTCGGGGTGGTCATGACTGAACATATTGGCTTTGAAATGCATATAAAACGCATATGTGTCCAAGCTAGACAGTCGATGTATGCTCTGCGCATCATGACGACACATGGTCTTGCAGGACCAATGCTACATGATGTTGTGCGAATGACCACTGTGTCCCGCTTGTTATACGCGTCACCGGCATGGTGGGGTTTTGCGGGGCAGCAGGAACGCAATAGACTACAGTCCGTGATGGACCGTCTGGTCCGACTACGCTACCTTCCAGAGAGTAACCCAACATTAGAACAGTTGTATAGAACGGCAGATAGGAACATCTTTACTGCTGCCTTGGCGGACCCCGGCCATGTTCTGAACCCGCTTCTCCCTCCTGTAAAGACACTCCCCTATTCCCTGCGTCCCAGACCACATGACCGAATTGTCCCACAGGCTGACAACTTAATGAGAAAAACGTTTTTAACAAGAATGCTTTATAATGTGTAATTTCATGTAAACCAAAGTGCGAATATACAGTTGGATAAATAAAGAATATACTTAATTACTTACTTAAAGAGGCCATTGCATAAACCAGTGTTTAGATATTTGACAAGGTCGTTGACGTCGACCTTACCTATGGTAAACTTCAAATAACGTAGTTGTTATTTCACGACGATGTGTCACGACAAAGATGATTACAGTCGCCCTCCATCGGTTTCGAACTTTGGACCGACACTATCCGGTAATAAAGAAGTGGCTGTGTTCCTTGTCTCAGACCAATTCTCTTTTCAACCACCAAAGAGAGAGACAGACAGACAGAGACAGAGCCAGAGACAGAGACAGGTAGACATACATACAGATAGACAGACAGACAGACAGACAGACAAACAAACAGATAGACTTAAAAGAATCGGACTGGGACCATTTAGGAGCGTTGCCATTTGGAATATTTCTATATTGAAGTATAATTTTATTCCTTTCTGCTTTCGAGGCCATGCACGATGAAACCAAAGAGACCCATTTGTCACGGTACAGACGAGGGGCACAATGGCCAGTCCGTTATTGAGAAAAACCTAACGTAATATCATACATATACAAGCACACCGCAATAAGTTTCCCAAACATTTGTTATATGCTTTTACATAGGAAATACCCAAAAATCTCAGTTTTTGCGACCATCTCCAATGGAAACCCCCAAATCTGAAATCCCCTCCGAAATTTTTTCCTGGATACGCCCATGGATCCGATCAAATATGACCATCGATCAGTTCATCGATAAATGTCAGAAAGCGATCGCTAGGAAAGTTTTTATGTAGCGCTGTTTTAGTTTATCTGAATTACATTTAAACGGCGATCAAGTTCTGTCAAAACCATTAATGTGTTTGTTCTCTGTTTAGACACCTTAAAATCGCCTTTAAATTGACATATATTACTAATTTACGTTTACTGGAAACTACTGAAAACTCTGCAAAACTGTTTAAAATAACTTGTGTGGACGTCAACGGCCTTTGTTGCCATAAGATAATGGAATAGAAACTAATTTATTTAGAAACCCTTAAAAGTTTATATCTGACCATATTATATTCAGAATCTGTGGTTGTAATGACACTAACTGCGCCACTGTTCGCTTTCTGACAGTGCCAGTCCCAAGCCTGGACAAAGGAGGAGGGCGACGCTAATGTTCTTTGTTAGCACACAGTGGTCGTTAAACAGTAAACAAGCAATCAAGTAATCACACTAAATGTTTTCCAGTCCTAAGAAGGTTTAATGTATTGGAGCTTTGAAAATAAGGGTGCCATGACCCGAATAGATGAGCTAACCATTTGCAGTTTAAGTTTCACGAAACTATTTACAAAACGGCAGTCAATTTTTTCATAACTGCTCTTTTAAATTGTCAGTTTCAGTTACATGAAACAATTTTTGAAACGGCAATAAATCAATTGAAGCCATATAAATTAATTTTAAAATATGAATTACTTCGGGCAGGATATAACTTACTGAGAGACAAAAGAAAGAGCTTAAGCAGCTATGCCAATTTCATCAATTCAATCCCAATCATGCGATTAGTGAGAATATTCTAAAAAGCACGCTAAGAACGAATTTTAGAGAAAATATTACGATAAAATGGTTTATGCTTTGAAGCAATTGTCACATAGAAGAAAATTGAAAAGTAATAAAAAATTCTTAATGCACATGTATTAGTAATTGTTTCAGTTAAACGGGACTATTTGATAACAAAGATCTTTAGAATCGCCCTCATCTTTCATCCAGGCTTGGGACTGGCACTTCCTGGCACAGGGACAAGGATTGTTAGTGGCGGAGTTTTAACGCACTTGAAATTCTTAATATATTATTCTAATGTTCAAATAGCTTTATTTTCAAATTTACACCACGGCCATTGACGGCGACCTTATTATTATCAGAACTACCAAAACAGTTGGACGGTTACAATAAACGAATTTATTATTTATCCAATGTTTAATGACATCCTTTAGCAACAAAGGCCGTTGACGTCTTTAAAGTTTTTGATGCATTTCAGTTCATTTTCGTGTAGTGTTTTCATCAGTTTTCTTTATCTTTTTTCGTCTTGGATTCTATTTCTGAAAGGATATTGACGACTTTAAAGTTTTTGACGTATTTAAGTTCATTTTCGAATAATGTTTTTCATCAGAATTCTTTCTCTTTTCTTGTCTTTGCTTCTTTTCTGACAGGAAGTTGCAACGATGAAATTTGACAGGTGGTTGTTTTTTTTCTCCTTTAACCCTTTGGAGGTGAGGTGGGGTATGACACACCCCAAGGCTATTCTACGCTGCTTTTCTACGGAAAACGTAGAACCAGCTTGGATTATTTTTGTCTACCTTAGTGAATGTGAAATACGGACACTTTAGGACACTTTCAGGTACTTTTGGACGCCATTTTTATTTATTTCTTGCATATTAAAGTGAAATTTTAATTTTTCGTATACATATTGATTTTAAGGAATTTAAAAAGTAACGGCACAGTGCCGAAAAAATGTGCGATTATAAGATATTACTGCATATAGTGTTGCATCGATGCAAAATTGATCCATTATTACGGGTATTATGTCACGTCATTGTCACGTGTTCCCCAAATGTTACATGTTTTGAGGGTCACGAAGATGCCATTGCAAAGGGCCGCTTGATTTTGAGCGCCACCACGCTAGCCATAACAATTATGATTGAAAACTGTTATTTGTTCCTGAAAATCACCAGTTTAGCCGACAATTGGTTACATAACTGTAGTTTAGCTCACAATTTATATTATAGTTGATATTGCGACTTGCAAGTAATTATATGTATTGGGGTATGTCAGACCCCACCTCATCTGAAACGTTACAATGCTTCACCTCACCTCCAAAGGGTTAAACGAACGAAGAGACAGAGTGGCGTTTATATAGCAGCTGTATAATCCCTTTAAAGGTGTTTAAAAAGCGCTGTGGATGTTCATTTTGTGCAGCTTTGTATCATAATGTCTAACAAACATAGGCCGTTGCTGTCGACAAAGATTATTTTGGAATTATTACCGCTATTTTGTTGTTGTTGTTGTTTTTGTTGTTGTTGTTTTAGTGTGTCTTTATATCGTATGCATAATCAACTACCTGAACGAAAGAAAGCATTACACCATCTACAAAGGTCAAAAATCCAGAGTAATTTCAATCAACGCCAGTGTCATCCAAGGCTCAGTATTCGGCCCAACTGGTTTCATTGTTGGCATATCCGACCTCCACCCTATTCATCCTCAAAATCGTCTCTCCAAATACGCTGACGATTCTTACCTCTTCATCGGAGCAAACTCCCTTCACACCACAGAAACAGAACTTCGACATATCCACAACTGGTCAGAGGAAAAGAACCTAAAAGTAAACTCTTCCAAAACCCGTGAAATGGCAGTCATCAAGCATAACCAATCTTCACTCTCCAACAAACCCGCAATCACCGGTATTCCTCGCTCTACCTCAATAAAAGCCCTAGGTGTCACCATCGATGAGAAACTTTCAGTCACGGAACACATCAACAAAGTCGTCAATAGTCGCTCTGCTTCAATCTTCGCCCTTAAAACACTCAAAAACCATGGTGCATCTGCAGATTCTCTACAACTTATCACCCGCGCAACCATCATATAGCCAGAACAATGTATGCTTCCCCCGCCTGGTGGGGACTGGCGAGCGAAAACGACAAATCCCGCATAGAACGCCTGAATAACAGATTAAAACGCTCTGGTTTTATTCAGTCAGATTCCCCTTCTATGGATGTTCTTGCTTATAACGCAGACACTTCACTCTTTAAGGCCGTCCTCTTAAATGAGAATCATTCACTCAGATGCCTATTTTCTAACCAACGTTTTACGCCCTATTTTCTTAGGGTCAGACCACATAACTTTAACCTTCCTGACAAGGACTCACGAAATTTTATATCTCGTATGTTTTTCCTGAACTCTTACTAAGCTATTGTTAATTCATACTATTTTCTAGATGTATTTTTTATGTACACCTACAGCGTTATGTCTGTTGTTAACACAATAAACGAATATATGATGATATAATAACGGCCATTGAATATTATAAGAACTCAAACAAAGATGACAAAATTAATAAACGTATAGACGAAATGATGAATATATTGCCTCTTTGTAAACCGTTTTTAAGGTGTCCTTTCCGTCGTTTGACGTGCTGGATCTTGTTGCTATTTCCTTCATTTGTGGCTTTCCTTTCGAAAGCTTAACTTAGTAAATGTTTATTTATATTTAATGGTAGAAATCATTTCTCTCGCCGACTGCCCACTCTGCTGTGTCAAATCAGAGAGGTTGTCCAGAGATTACAATCCAAGATCCGAGTCAGCTTACAAGAACACTTACAGGCTGTGGTGTGTGGCCGAGTTAGCAGTATTTTCCGCTGTTGAGAGACATATTAATTATTATTGACGTTGACCTCAGCTAACCTTATAAAATGATCCTATATGACTGTAAGCCATAGACGAAGTATTCAAATGTTTAACATCTAATAACTGGAAAGGCCTTTAAAACTTTTGACGTTTTTCAGCTTGTTTTCGTATAATGGTTGGTAAGTTGCTGTTTAACGACACTATGTAATGACAAAGACGATTAGCGTCGCCCGCCTTCTTTCTCCAAGCTTGGGACTGGCACTAACAAAGGTAGGTTAGTGGTGGAGTTCAACTTCTTTATCAGTTTTCTTTCCTTTCTCTCGTCATCGATTCGTGTCGGACACATAGGCCTACAGTGCTTACAAAACGAAGAACGGTCTTCTTAAACACCTTCTAATCCTACACAACCTTTGGTATATATTTGCCAAGTTTTCTGCATTATTAAATAATTATACATAATCCAGATCTGTGGTTGGTACCTTTATCAAACCATGATGTGATAATATTGGTGGTTTATAACACATATTTAAATTTTGATTTCAAATCCACTTTATCTACAGCCTCGTTCTGATGACGCCCAAAGCGACAATCGAACCAAAAAAACTTTCACTACTTACTTACCTAGTATTTAGTTCTTCAAATAGTACTTACTTATTTAGTCCTTCCCATGGAGGTCTTTACATTGCGCAATCCATTCGTTTCTGTCCTTTTCCAGTCTTTCAGCCTCGTCCCACGACATCTCCAAGCATCTCAAGTCATCTATGCTGGTCGTCGACCAGTTCTTCCGTGGTCTTCCCCTTTTCCTCTATGCTCTAGGGATCCAGTCTTCTTCTCCTGCTGTTCCATCCTTTTCCATACGAACCACATGTCCTGTCCATTTTAATTTTCTTCTGCTAATATTCTCCTCGGTATCTTCTGCTTCCGTCCGCTTTCTTATGGTATTATTCGGTTGTAAAATTGAGACTTAAAACATGCAGATTTTAGCGACATCTTCTGGCTACTAGGGCATTGAAACAAATTATTTATCCAATGTTTAATGACATCTTTTAGCAACAAAGGCCGTTGACGTCTTTAAAGTTTTTGATGCATTTCAGTTCATTTTCGTGTAGTGTTTTCATCAGTTTTCTTTATCTTTTTCCGTCTTGGATTCTATTTCTGAAAGGATATTGACGACTTTAAAGTTTTTGACGTATTTAAGTTCATTTTCGAATAATGTTTTTCATCAGAATTCTTTCTCTTTTCTTGTCTTTGCTTCTTTTCTGACAGGAAGTTGCAACGATGAAATTTGACAGGTGGTTGTTCTTTTTTCTCCTTTTTTTCCTTCTTTTTTGATATTAAAAAGAAACAAAATTAATCTTCTAGCCGTACAGGCTTTTCATTAATTTTTTTTGGCAACCATATATTAATAACTGTTTTCTCCTCAATTTTAATCTAATTCTTATTCTTAATTACAATATTTGCAGAGCATCACATCTATCTCTCTAAATCTAGGACATTACCCCCTGGACATTACCCCCCTGCCATTACCCCCTGCCATTACCCCCCGGCCAATTACCCCCCGTAGGATATTACCCCCCTGCCATTACCCCCCGGCATTTAGTATACAGTCTATACATACATGTATATTACATGTATTATATTTATTATTTATTTATAATATATATATTATATTAATATATTTAATAGCTTGTATCTTGTGTAATATATATTCTGTTTATATATATGTGGCGCGCGGTGGTGTAGGGGTATGTTCGGTGCCTTGCAGCCGTAGGGTTGCGGGTTCGAATCCACCTCAAGGGGGTATGTTTGGTGCCTTGCAGCCGGAGGGTTGCGGGTTCGAATCTACCTCAAGCCGCCGCGTAGGGACTCTGGGCAAGTCCTTCACTCGCAATTGCTCATGCGCTTCGGCGTGAAACTCCGATTCAGTGTCCGCGCTGTAGTCGAGAGCGCCTCTGAGTAGAAATCTTGAAGGGGCGCTATATAAATATCTGAAATGAATGAATGAATGAATGAATGAATGAATTTGTTAGCTTGTATCTTGTGTGCCTGCGCTTCTGTTTATATTACTCTAAGTAGCTGACCCCTCGGCATTTAATATATATAATTATAGTCTATACATTTATATACAATATGCATATATATTACATGTATTATATTTATTATTTATTTATAATATCATATTAATATATTTGTTAGCTTGTATCTTGTGTGCCTGCACTTTTGTTTATATCACTGTGAAGTAGCTGACACAAATAAGTAGGCCTAGGCCTACACTTAAATTAATTTTGGCCAGTAGGTTGCAGCACCGAGCTAGCATGATACTATAAAAATAAAATAATAAATGTTAATTGGCTCAATAATATTAACTTGTTATTTAGTTTAATTTCAGTTTACTTATTAGTTTATACAGCCTAATCTTTCCATGCCGGTGTCCCGTGATATTCTACCCCCCTCTAAAGCATATCCCCGGATGGAATAAACTGGTGTAGAGTATCCGGGGAGATAAACCATTCTACCCCCCCCCCCATCGTCATACGCATCACGATAGCCAGATGAAAATCCAATCAAAATCACTAAAAATGAAGTAAATTAATTTCAGGTCGACGCTAAAAATATATTAATATAATATTATAAATAAATAATAAATATAATACATGTAATATATATGCATATTGTATATAAATGTATAGACTATAACTATATATATTAAATGCCGAGGGGTCAGCTACTTAGAGTGATTTAAACAGAAGCGCAGGCACACAAGATACAAGCTAACAAATATATTAATATAATATATATATTATAAATAAATAATAAATATAATACATGTAATATACATGTATGTATAGACTATGTATACTAAATGCCGGGGGGTAATGGCAGGGGGGTAATATCCTACGGGGGTAATTGGCCGGGGGTAATGGCAGGGGGTAATGGCAGAGGGGTAATGTCCAGGGGTAATGTCCTGCTCTATATCTCTAAATTAACATCAAGCTATCAATTTTACATTTACAATCAATCAATGTTCAATATTCTTAGTCCATCAGGAATAGTACAAACAAATTCAATAATCAATATCAACATGACAATCAAAGCATCAATATTATTAAATGTTGATTTTATCAATTACAATTAACTCAAAATGAATCCTATACATAAACATTTTCAAACTAGTTTTAAGTAATAACTAAAGACCAATAATATTAAAAACATTGTTAAGCATCAGTTCTATCCAATAAAAAAAAACACAAACCATTTCTTAGGTCCTTATATAAAACTCGACTTCCGTGCAAATATGCTTTTTAACATCTTTTTTGCATTAAAAATATCTTTATTCTGACAATTGCTGCAAATTTTTTTAAAATTTGCACGAGGTAAGTAGGCTATCATCATAGACCGACATTGTGGATTGCTATTGATTAAACCACTTTACGCAGCTGCACAATATATAAATGGAGGAACAACGTTTTAAAGGTGTGCAATTAAACGTATTTCTTATAAACTGTTTGAGACTTTTAGTGCCATCTTATGACTGTGAAGGCGTTTCACTTCGACCTTACATTTTAATCGACAAAATCCAGCTGTAACAGGCGATTATGTGGAAAGTTTCAACTTAAGAGAGCTGTCAGAACAAAGATATAGTAAGCGTTTCCCTCCTCATTACCCAGACTTTGGACAAGCGCTATCAACGTATGAAGCAGTGGCAGCGTTTCAATGTAAAGAAGTCGCTTTGGGGTCTTTACTTATTGAAAAGGATAAGGTCTTGAAAGAAGAGTTTAAATCAAAGGTAAGAAATGCATTGAAGAGTTGCCCAAATAGACTGATCAAGTATGACGTTTAAGTGCAGTGAAGTCGAAATAAAGTAATATATTTTGTTTCCAGGAAAAATCTGTTTGTGTTACTGAAACTTTAAAAAGAAACAAGAACATTCGCAGAGATCGATATATTTAGACACCTCTTTTAAGAATACCAATTTCCTATATAAGTAAAATACATACTGGTATTATCGCCTGTGACACCCTGTCCACTACATGTGAGCATGGATCATTAAGTAATTAATACTTGCAAAAGGTTTGTAAACGAGATTAAGATTGGGTTGTGTGAATTTGAACGACTGATTGTACAATATACAAATTTAAATACATCCACTTGGACTATGTGGCTGTCCAGTGTTCGTGAAACCATCCCACACGGAAATAATATACTGCATACTCTTCGTGTAATTCCGTCATGTTGTTTGAAATATACTGCGGTTCATTGTAAACATTTAAGGCGGGGTCGACGTCATCAGCCATGAGACTTCGTTAAAGACTGCATAATGCGACCCTCCTACTACACACCCTTAAAGCGTTTTAGAAATTGACGATATAATCATCAACCGCTGTGACGCTTACTTTGAACTGCGCGTCAGCACATCTATGTCCTAGCGGCAGGCACTGACAGTCTCAAGCCTGAGTGAAGGAGGAGTGCGACGCTAATGATTTATGTTACCACACAGTGTCATTAAACTGAAACTGCTGCACTTATTTTGATCATACACTTTCATTCCAAAAGGAAAGAAAAGTTTTGTCTCAATGACCCTGGCAGCCATAAGATGTCGTGAAACAATGGAAGCTACTACTACCACCGCCATAGGCCACTACAGTTACTCTAGTAATGTAATGCCATAGGATCTGTGAGGACTGTTACAAATAATTTCTGTCGACGTCAACGGCCTTTCACGTCATAAGATGTCGTTAAACTCTGCATCCATCGATGTTTATTATAGGCATGTATCCGACACTAAATCAATGATGACAAAAAGTTACGAACATGAACTGAAATACATCAAAAACTTTAAAGACGCCAACAGTAGAGCTGTACCGATATCGCTTTTTGCCGATTATGCCGATACCGCGTATGGCCGATTATTAAATTGCCGATACCGATACCGCGTATGGCCGATTATTAAACTGCCAATACACAATATGAAACCGAATATTTCATTATTTGTTTAGTAAAAATGTTCGGTTCCGAAACATAAACCAGTAATCTATCGTCACAGCTATAAGGGCGGACGTTTAATTAAATTAAGTTGGGAAGTTGTTAACGATATGTTTTAATGCGTAAGCTTAAATAATAAGGAACGTAAAACGACAGATGAAAATCGATGAAAAACTTGGAATATGCAATAATTTAAGTAAAATTATTGAATTATAACACAATTTTGACATCGGCACCGATTAACCGATTATTTCTGCCGATACCCGATTATGCCGATTGTTCTAATAATCGGCCCGATTACGCGTATGGCCGTTTAATCGGTACAGCTCTAGCCAACAGCCTTTGTAGTTATTAGAGATTCTTAAATATTGGAATGCTACTCTTATACAGAAACAATATTATAATTATCATATCAAAGGTTAGGTGAAGTCGGCGTCGGTGGCTCTGGCAGCCATGATAGGGTGTCGCTCAGCAATGGAAACTACTAATAACTCCGTCATACGCCACTGCCTGTACTTTAGTAGTGCCAGTCCAAGGCATGGGTAAAGGAGGAGGGCGACGCTAATCATCTTTGCTATAGCACAGCGTCGTTAAGCAGAAACTACACACACGCTTTGTCATAAGAAAGGTCATGACTGTCGCCCGCCGTATTATCAAGACTGTGGACTGGCACCACCACTACATGGGAGTGAATTAGTTAAGGTACAGCGTCCGATTCTTAGTTTATGCTTGTTGCGCTCTCAGTTGACCAAGGCAAAGGAAACATCTAGAAGTCTAAATCGAAGTCCTGAAACTTAATAAATATTAGCAGTTTCTATACCTAGTATACACCAAAGTAGCTAATCTCAATTATTAGGATTAAGGTTGGTAAATTGTGGTTGGTTTCCAACAAAATGTCAATAAATGTGGTAAAAGTTTCTAATTGCTTGACTCAAACTATGACAATCGACTCTAAGCATTGATTCACCAACGAAGTAACATTCTCCATAAAGTGGGATTCCGTCATTTGTCCTTAAACCGTCCGTCATTTGTCCTTAAACCGTCCGTCATTTGTCCTTGAACCGTCCGTCATTTGTCCTTGAATCGTCCGTCATTTGTCCTTGAACCGTCCGTCATTTGTCCTTGAACAGTTCGTCATTTGTCATTGAACCGTTCGTCAGTTGTCCTTGAACCATCGGTCAGTTGTCCTTGAACCATCCGTCATTTGTCCTTGAACAGTCCGTCATTTTAATAATAATAATAATAATAATAATAATAATAATAATAATAATAATAATAATAATAATAATAATAATAATAATAATAATAATAATAATAATAATATCTTTTCTTAAATAAGCGCCTGACAAACGCACTGCGCTGTACATTTACATGTTATGCAATTTAAATCTTAACTACTAACAGAACAGACAGCCTGCAATTCAACGGCGCTAATAGCAGCCTACAAAGCATATCCGCCCAACGGGGGCTCGAACTCGGTACCTCTCGGTCTCTGTGCCAGATGTTATCTAATGCGCAGTCCGTCTTTTGTCCTTGAACCGTCCGTCATTTGTCCTTGAACAGTCCGTCATTTGTCCTTGAACCATCCGTCATTTGTCCTTGAACCTTCCGTCATTTGTCCTTGAACAGTCCGTCATTTGTCCTTGAACAGTCCGTCATTTGTCCTTGAACCGTCCGTCATTTGTCCTTGAACCATCCGTCATTTGTCCTTGAACAGTCCGTCATTTGTCCTTGAACAGTCCGTCATTTGTCCTTGAACCGTCCGTCATTTGTCCTTGAACCGTCCGTCATTTGTCCTTGAACAGTCCGTCATTTGTCCTTGAACAGTCCGTCATTTTTCCTTGAACCGTCCGTCATTTGTCCTTGAACTATCCGTGTAGATTTCCATATTTTCCGAATGCGTCTGAAGATGTTCTTAAATCGTCCGCTTCGTCCTTTGTAGTATGTCTCTCCACTCCTATTCAGATTTAAGAGATTCAGTTATTGACCGGCGATTTCAATGGACATGCGTAGGATCGCTAAGTTTACTGTTGGTACCCAATGATTGCATTTAACTCCGCCATTGCCCGTACTCTGGTAGTGCCAGTCCCAAGCCTGGACAAAGGAGGAGTGCGACGCTAATCGCTTAGCAGTTACTACTATTGCTGCTCTTAGTTGATACATTAGTGGTAACTATTAGTAAGTAGACAAGAAAGTAATGTAATAAAGTAAATAAGTAAATATAGTAGATCAGTAAATTCTATTAAGTAAGTCAGTAAGCAAGTAAGACTTTCTTCTTAAGTAGGCTAAGCGAACGGGTGTTATTAGCGGCTTTTAGGAGACTTACGAAGGCGTTTACTTCCAAGCTTGCGCGGAGAACCGCAGAATGCTTCTACTGTTCGCTAATAGAAACAGGCGCGAATAAAGAACCCTTGCACCCAGATACAAAGCATAAGCCGGCACCTAGCCTATCTTTACTGCGGGTGGCTGGTCGCATTATAAACGTATAATTTAATTCATGAAGGCCTATCTTTAGTTGTTGACTGCCGAGCAGACATCGCAGTTGTACTATTTAAGTTAATTATCTGTACAAAATCTGTACATTTAAATATTAATAACAGTTTTTTTTTAAATATTATCTTAAACAATTTATAGTTTTCATCTTATAAAATCAAAATTTTAATTTATAAATTATGTGAAATCATATGAAGAGTCAGAAGTTATCGGGTGGACGAAATTGCGAGAAAAAAACATGAGGCTAAAGTTGGCATCGAGTCATGCGGTTCAAATTTATATAGCACACAGTAAGATCATTTTAAGGGTGTCTAAATAATATATAACGAATAACGACAATCCATGACTGCCAGAACCGTTCCACAAGGCGAGATTAGATTAGATTCAAACATTTTGTGGGGCGCGGTGGTGTAGGGGTATGTTCGGTGCCTTGCAGCCGGAAGGTTGCGGGTTCGAATCTACCTCAAGCCGCCGCGTAGGGACAATGGGCAAGTCCTTCACTCGCAATTGCTCATGCGCTTCGGCGTGAAACTCCGATTCAGCGTTCGCGCTGTAGTCGGGAGCGCCTCTGAGTAGAAATCTTGAAAGGGCGCTATAACAAGTGCTCATAAATACATACATTTTGACTAGATCTAATTGGACAAATGGTCTTTGATGCCACTAATATCCTTCAGCCCCCCCTCCCCGATTCAATAAGCTTGCCGTTATGTGGACATCGTTTTTAAAGGTGTCCAACAAATCACATTACTCTAGCACGGTTTAGATCCTTTAAGGGCATCTTATGACTGTCAAGGGTTTGAAGTGTAAGTGTAATGTTACGTAACTGTAAGTACAGTGAAATCCAAATATGCAATCATTTGCTTTGCCTTCAAATAAAGAATGATGTGTGAAACCGAAAGTAGGTAAAGAACAGACGGCTTACTAAACCATGATATAATATTATCTCAAGTTATAGGCCTATTACATATTTAAATTTTGATTTTATATCCACTTTATCTAACGCTGCTGTTGTATTGAGGCACAATGCGACCATCGATGACGACATAACCTTCAATGCTTACTTACTTTTTTTATTACTTAGACCTTCCCAGGCAAGTCTGCTCAACTTCGCCACTGTTCGCTTTCTGTCAATGCCTGTCCTAAGCCTGGATGAAGGAGGAGGGCGACGCTTTGTTATCACACAGTGTCGCTAAACTGAAACTATTAGCATACTACAGGTGTCGTTTGAATCTTTCAGTTTCTGTGGGAACAGAATCTGTTTCTGTGGGTAATCAAGAATCGCAATAAATTCAATTTTATCTATATTGTATTGTATCTAGAAATTTATATAGCGCCTCTCGAAGTTCATACCAATTTTACCCAGATTAAAATTGGTCTGTTTGAGTTTTCAGAATGGATCATGGAAATTATTAATTACACCCAACTGGTCGTGTGACATTTTCAATGTTCGTGAAACAGTACCACACCTTTTATTATATCATCAAAAAGAATATATTAATCAGAGGCTGCGCTATTTTCTGCAATCAAGCATTCTTAAAGTTAAGTCGACGTCAATGGCAACCATAATTTATCAGTACTTTATTACGCCCGAAGGCAGAAACAAACCATACATGCACAAATCTGAACAAACATAAAATCAAACGCACAGACTGCGAAAATGTTCGTAAAGATCATTTATGCAACTAAAGTTACCGTTCAAGATGCCGACGAGTTCAGATAATTTATATGTCGTTAAGCAATGTAAACTGCTATCAACTCCTCCATCCGCCGCAACCCCGTACTCTGCTAGTGACAGTACAAGGCATAGGTAGAGGTCTAAAGGAGGAGGGCGACGTCAATCAGCCTTGTTATAACACAGCGCCTTTAAACATAAACTATACACACGCGCTGAGTCATAAGAAATATGATTAGCGTCGCCTTCATTATTATTAAGTTTTCGGACTGGCACCAACTGTAGGTTGTAGCAAAGTAGTTTGTCTTCTGCCCTCTACCGGCGGTAATATTTTATTATGTGAAATTCTCTGGAAAACCTCAATGTAGTGCATTTTTCTTGAACTGTGGGCGAAGGACAGAGATATCATAAATGTTAAAAATTATTTTATTCACCCATTTTCATTAAACACTGAATGTGAGCAACAGTTTTTTGCTGTTTTCCTAGCAATGTAAGCTGCCGACATCCGACTCATTTTGATTCTCTGGGTCACAAATAAGCAAGAACAGTCGCCAAGGTTTCTAATATTTAAACACCTTTTTAAAGAATATAATTATGTTTTCTATGTTAGTGAAATAACTCTAAGTCTTCTATCTTAAATAGTTATTTATAAAGAAATCTGTTGTAAGTAATCACAGATATAAAGTGGACCCACTTAAAAATCGCAAAAAGTTCAATAAACCATATATAAGTGAAGCATTAGTTAATTTTCTAAGATTTCGCCGTTTGAACATAAACAATAGATTGTACAGTCTTAAAATCCCCCCCCCCCCAACTAAATCATGTGACATGTGCAATATTAGGAAAACCACCTTCTTCGGAAATAATATACTGCACTCTCTTCGTGTAATTCTGTCAGATTATTTGAAATACGCTGCAGTGCGTTGTAAAAAAATGCACGAAAAATGTGAGGTTAGGTCGACGCCAATGGCCATAAGATGTCAATAAACTCTGCATTATGCAACCCTCTTACTAAACACCCTTAAAATGTGTTTGAACGTTGCTACATAATGTCAATCGCAGTGACGTTTATTATTAGCGTTACAAGACTTACAACATAACCTGGGTAGATTAAGATCGACGTCAAATGATGTCGTTAAAGAATGGAATCTACTAATAACTCAGCCATACGCCTCTGTCTAGACACTTGTAGTGCCAGTCCAAACCCTGGCTACAGGAGGTGGACGACGCTAATCATCTCTGTAATATCACAGCGTCGTTAAGCAGAAACTAGACGCACGCTGTGTCATAAGAAAAATGATTAGCGCCGCGTCCTCTTTATCAAGGCTTCGGATTGGCACCACGTCCACGTGGCAGTGACGTAGTTATGGTGATGAACTCAGTTGACCTTAGCCAGCTGACCGATGCGGACTGGCGTTACACGACTGTCAGGCAGTGGCGGCGCTTCAATGCGAATCCTATGTTGAAGACGCTTTCTTGGGGGTATGTACTGATTGTCAAAGAAAGAGTCTTCAAAGAAGAGGATTTTAAGTCGAAACAAGAAATACATTGAAGAGTCGCCAATGCAAACTGATCGAGGAAGAAGTGTAAATGTAATATTAAACGTTACGTATATGTAAGTGTCGTAACATAGTAAAAAAGTAATATATTATTTTGCCTGCAAGTACATCTGATGTGTGAAGGCAAATCTAAATAAGCAAGAACAATCTGCATAGTTTGTAGATTTAGAAACCTCTTTTAAAAATACATACTGCCTATATAATTAAAATAAAGCTTTTGTGATTACTGCTCACGACTTCTCTAGTTTTTGTTCCAAGCTCAGACATTAAGTAATTAAGACACGCCAAAAATTCCAATATACCAGATTAAAGATATTCGGGTATTTGAACTTAAACAACAGATTATGTACACTATTAAAATACATCCAACTGATCAGTGTGACTTGGCAATGTTCTTGAAACCATGTCGTTAAACGCTGGAAACTAGGCCTTCTACTAACTCAGCCACACGCAACATTCTGGTAGTGCCAGTCCAAAGTCTGGGTAAAAGAGGAAGGCGACGCTAATCTTTGTTATAACACAGCATTGTTCATCAGAGACTACACACACGCTGTGTCAAAAGAAAGATGATTAGCGTCGCCCTCCTCATAATCAAGGCTTCAGACTGATATCACGTTTACGTGGCAGTGAAGTTGTTATGAATATGCATCTAATGTCAATTATATGCCATCAATGTAATTATTTAATTGTTGTTTGACGTTGTTTGTGTTTAGTTTAAAAATTCAAAGAATACGTTCATAAAATCCAGTAAGTGAGAACTAGATTTTCTGCCAAAATAAAAATAAATGTTAATATGTTATGCTATCGGAAGGAATATCGAGAACGGTCCGGGCCCAAGGAAAATACAGCAAAGACCCACGAAGCTAATCGACGGCTTGAACACTTTTAAAACGGTTTACGGTGATGATATATAAATTTCATGTATAGTCTATTTGTTTAGCTGCTTCTAATCTCGGGGTCTGGTAGTATAAAGTCGACGTGAATGGCCGTGATCGACATACACGGATATAGTAAAGCAGTGCAGTCAAACCCTTTTGAAAACGTGGACCACCGAAGAAATTATTATTGAAGTGGACTCAAAACAACAACTAAATTTGATTGAAAATTATTAACTGTATTGAAAATTTATTTTGGAATAATCATAATGAATAATTGCCCGTTACATGCGCATGTATGGCACATTGTCAAATGACAAGCAAGGTTACGAACGAATAACTACGCAGGTAGGCTGGTGATTTGTCTTTACTTCATTTTCACACAAATTGCAAAAATGTAGGGAGCTCCGTTAGGCCACTTAAAATCAGCCCGCGGACCGTATTTTGAACAATACGGCACTAAAGGAAAAACAACAGCTCTGACTTAACACCTTTAAAACGGTTTACACATATGCTATATAATCGTCACTTCGTCCATTTCTTTAGTACTGATTCTGATTACTCATAATTATACGGCCAACGTCAATCATACGATACGATACACGGATACACTAAAGTGAAAACAACATCTCTACTTACTGAGCCACATGAATACCGAGAGCTGTTCAAAGTAATTTATGTCGGTGTCAACGGTCTTTATTGTGACAATGTCGTTAAGCTCTGCATCCTTCAATCACTGCCCATGATTGTCTGTTCTTGTTACAATTACAGGTTTTCTTAACTCCGCTACTATCCTTACTGTTGTAACTGTGGTAATGTCAGTCTTATGCCTGGATTTAGGAGGAGGGCGACGCTAATTATCATTGTTATGACAGTGTCGTTAAACAGAAACTACTGTTTAAGTAGGCCTATTTATTGCGGCTGTATGGAAACCATAAGTTGAAAAAATGGCAACAAGTCCCAACAATATACCCTGCGACCACGATCGCACGACCATTGTGTACCTCTTGCAGATAATTTACAGCGAAAGACTTTTATTGTTAGAATGGTGTACTCCTATTGACATTAACTGTTGATTGTTGTTACGATGTATGTACACCAGAGTGCAGATATGCAATTGGTTTTTTTTATTAAAGAATATATTTACTTACTTAGAGGCCTACTGATTGGTGGTAGCAACAATTGAGCCCGAGAGCCAAAGCCCAGTATTAGCCAAGGGGTGTATCGTTATCGTAAGCTCAACATTTCGCAAAGGCGCTATTCAAACGCTAAGCGCCGGGCACAAGCTTATTCACGAGCGCAGCACAGTGTGATTCTCCTTACAGATTTTATTTTAGTTATAGTTACAGTTATAGTTAATGGTTTTTTATTTTAGTTATAGTTATTGTTATAGTTAGTATTATTTTTTAGTTATAGTTATAGTTATAGTTAATGGATTTTTATTTTAGTTAATTTTAGTTACTACCTATAGTTACAATAGGCCTAATTAAGGCTGTAAGCAAAATCGTGCGTATTAACATGCTGTTTCACAATTTGCTCAGAGCTTTTAGGCCTTTGAAGCATGGGTGCATTCAGCTTCATGAATACACGAGTTTCCAAAGTAACTGACAAATTGCAAAATAAAAATATCGCATTATTTCGTTCTCATTTATGTCGAATCGTCCATATTGCACTTCCTATTTTTATTTTTTGCATTAACGAAAATAAAGATGAATTTCGTTAGTGTTATTTTCGTTATAGTTATAGTTATAGTTAATGATAGTTTTAGTTATAGTTATAGTTATCGTTAACGAAATCTTTTTATTTTCGTTAACGAACATTTTTCGTTATCGTTATCGTTAACGAGAATCACACTGGCGCAGCATCGTGTCAGAGGTGTTGTTCAGTGGAGAGCGGAGTCGAGAGTTGCTAGAGAGACGAGAGAGAGAGAGAGAGAGAGAGAGAGAGAGAGAGAGAGAGAGAGAGAGAGAGAGAGAGAGAGAGAGAGAGAGAGAGAGAGAGAGAGAGAGAGAGAGAGAGGAGGCAGAGGTACAACTGTTCGTCTAGAAGGCTGGACAACTGTAATATGATAATGACCCCTAAACAGTTCAGAGGTTTACGTTGAAACCGGGCATTTGAAAGCATAAAGAGGGTGAAAGTGGCACGCTTTCATTTAAGTGTAGAACGCTCGAGAATAAGTTGCTTCCCCGTGCTTAGCCTTAAAGTAGCGCTTTAGGAATTTAGAGTTTACGATAATTGCTCTTCACGAGGTGGCGCCAGTGATCTAAATCTTCTGGAGTCTACGACTACTATTACGATTAGAGAGACCGATGCCGTGTGCATTAATTAATAGAGCATTAATTAATAGAGCATTAATTAATAGAGCATTAATTAATAGAGCATTAATTAATAGAGGGCGCTATGAAAGTTTTTGATTTGAGATCAGTTAGTGGCATGTCTACCTGATAGAAATATTGACTTTTGCTGTCGTAAGAATTGTCAAGTTCACCTGTGATAAGCTGGTTCCCGCAACTTCTCTTTTTTGGGCGCTCTATAAATCTCGAGTTTACGATGCCTCGAACACCTTTTGGTTGTTCTTTGACAGTGCGCTATATAAATTTGATAAATCAGTATTATCAGTGCAATAATGGATGGACGGGTGAACTGATTGGCGCAAGGACGGACGGATGGACGAATATATATGGACGTGTGACGAACGAACGAATGAACGATATAATAAATGAATGGAAGAATGGATGATTAAAAGGGAAGACACTGAGACAAAACGTTGGTCCGCATTTTGTACATAGATTTTATAGCGCATTTATTTACCCTTCGCAACATGGACGATTTCCCAAAAGTCAATCTTTCACCTCTACTTTCGAATTCAGGACGACGAAGGCGGAATAAAAATTCTCTATAAATAAAGTGAATCATTTGTTAAGTCTCTTATTATTCACGTTGATTAGATAAGTCGCACGGGAAGTTAATGATGATTAAAGATTCACTGTACTGCATTGTATTTGTTTAGACACAGCGATGGTTATCTGCTTAGAAAATCCAATCAGAAGAGTCTGTGAGAGCTAGATCTTCTACTATCGAATACGAATAAAAATCTACTAAGTTCTGTATATCAAAAGGAAAGCCAAGAAAATACCAGATCCAAAGAAAATAGTTAAAAGGTTCACGAAGCTAAACGACGACATCCACACCTTTAAAACTGGTTTAGAAGAAGCTATATGAGCGTCATTTGGTTTATTCGTTTAGTTCAGATAATATTTACACTATTTATTAATAATCTCTACATAATTTCCCCATTAGTTATAATCATGAGTATGCTATATACTTCGAGATAAATATCTGGAATAGACAATATATTTTCAACAGTGCATTCCACTTTTTTCTTTGCACATTTTTCAAGTATTAACTTTGATATGTCGTGTCTTTTACAAGCAATTAATATATGATGAATAGTGTCAGGCACTTGACATTCAGCACATAAGTCCGTTACGCTTTTACCTATATGTTTCAACCATGTATTACTTAAGATATGTCCCATTCTAAGTCTGGTAATTTGAACTTCACGTTTCCTTGGAGAGTCTATAAATTTTATATTTGTGGACACCAAAGGTTGAATAGATTTATAGAATCTTCCTTTTGATTCAAGGTTATATTCAATTTGCCATTTATTAATTACATAATTCCTTATTAAGGAATAGATTTCTTTTAATTCTAAATAATTTGTTGAATTAATCACAGATATTTCCAGCCCCTTCTTTGCCAGCGTGTCTGCCATTTCATTTCCAGATAAACCAATATGGCTAGGAATCCATGCTATGATAACAGTACTATGTTTTAGTTTATTAATATTATCTAAAAATTCAAGAAATAGATTAGGCCGTGAACAAGACCTATTCTCTTTTATTGATGTGGCTACACTTAATGAATCAGTAAATATTATATATTTATTTGCTTCTTCATTTTCATTTTCAACAATCCATTTAATTGCTTCAGTTATTGCTGTTAACTCGGCTGAATAAATCGAGGAGTCATTTGCTATTCTATAAATATTATGGATCTGCATAGAAGGTATACAGAAAGCTGCTGAAACTTGATGTTCAAGTTTAGATCCATCTGTATAGACGGATACATATTCAACATATTTATTAATTAATTCTAATGACAAGGATGACATAATATCAGAGGAGTCTGTCTTTTTATTTATATATCTTTTCAAGGATAGATCGACTATCTGCAGGTAATATGTGTAACCACATAACTTAGATAACGGCAATAAATATTGACTAATGCGGCTGGATAACGGTTGCTGGAGTAGAACATCATAACTTGCTTCAGAATAATGGTCTATGATTATAGCAATTGAATTGGTTTGTTTATGGTGATAAATGTATGGGTTTCTAATTTGAATGTGTTTTTTTATTGGATAGAACTGATGCTTAACAATGTTTTTAATATTCTTGGTCTTTAGTTATTACTTAAAACTAGTTTGGAAATGTTTATGTATAGGATTCATTTTGAGTTAATTGTAATTGATAAAATCAACATTTAATAATATTGATGCTTTGATTGTCATGTTGATATTGATTATTGAATCTGTTTGTACTATTCTTGATGGACTAAGAATATTGAACATTGATTGATTGTAAATGTAAAATTGATAGCTTGATGTTAATTTAGAGAGATAGATGTGATGCTCTGCAAATATTAATTAAGATTAAGAATAAGAATTAGATTAAAATTGAGGAGAAAACAGTTATTAATAGAGCCTATATGGCCGCCAAAAAAATTAATGAAAAGCCTGTACGGCTAGAAGATTAATTTTGTTTCTTTTTAATATCAAAAAAAGAAGGGAAAAAAGGAGAAAAAAGAACAACCACCTGTCAAATTTCATCGTTGCAACTTCCTGTCAGAAAAGAAGCAAAGACAAGAAAAGAGAAAGAATTCTGATGAAAAACATTATTCGAAAATGAACTTAAATACGTCAAAAACTTTAAAGTCGTCAATATCCTATCAGAAATAGAATCCAAGACGGAAAAAAGATAAAGAAAACTGATGAAAACACTACACGAAAATGAACTGAAATGCATCAAAAACTTTAAAGACGTCAACGGCCTTTGTTGCTAAAAGATGTCATTAAACATTGGATAAATAAATAAACGCTTATAATTATTGGATATGTGATGTTCATTTCTAAAAGTCAAAGGACACGGCAGCTATAAAATGTCGCTCAACAATGAAAACTACTACTAACTCTGCCATACGCCACTGTCTGCACTCTGGCAGTGCCAGTCCAACTCATGGGTAAAGAAGGAGAGCGACACTAATCATCTTTGTTATAGCATGGCGTCGTTAAACAGAAACTACACACGCGCTGTGGCATAAGAAAGGTGATTAGCATCGCCCTCCTCGTTATTATGACTTCGGACTGGCACCACCTCTACGTGGCAATGAAGGAGTCATGGCACATCATCTGTTTCTTAGACTTTTTCTGGTGGCGAACTCAGTTGACCGTAGCCACGTCAGCGATGCAAAGCGAAGTTGCCTATTCGCCCTGGTCTCTTTGGCAAATGGACTCAGATCTTCATTAGGTAAGTCAATCCTTGGACCAACCCTCTGACTTGACACAGCGCTCGTGAATAAGCTGTTGGTTTGCGCTTAGCCTTTAGAAATTTGGAATTTACGACAATTCTTCTATAATTTTTTATGCGATTTTAACTTGCGTCATGCGATTTGTGTAGGTTAAATATAATTTAGATTGCAGGCGTATTACAAAATATGTATTAAACGTTTAATAAAACATTAAAATTAAGAACGGTCATTGAAAAACAAATGGTGGGGAGGAAGACAAGAGGAAGACCAAGACAGATGATGCTGGATTGAATGATGACAGATGGTCACAGAAAGCTTAAAGAATAGTCCAACAACGAGAGGAGTGGCGATGTGGGACATTTGAACCTTCCTAAGAGGCAGAGAACCACAAGAAGAAGAAAAAATGACATCTATGAATGGAGATTTTATTGGATGTCCAACACTTTGACGACATCGGCTGTAGAGTTCAATAGAAAGTCTTTTATAAACAACGTTTACCGTTTGAATTGCTTGAGAAGACCCTCATACATTTGGAAAACAATGCTTTCTACCTGTGCAGACAAAATAAATCAGCATTCACCGGATGGTAATAAAGTCAAATCAGTTATCTAAGTTTGTCTCCGCCACTCTCCATACTTGGTAGCGCCAGTTCCAAGCCTGGACAAAGGAGGAGGGCGACGATAATCATCTATGTTTTGACTCAGCGTCGTTAAACAACAACTAACCAACCAAACTAAGGTAAGGTCGACGTGAACGGCCACATCTTACTAAGCTATTACTCCATATTATAATATCTATTTGTTTTATATGGAGACCTACAGCGTTATGTCTGTTGTTAACACAATAAACGAATATTATGATAATCATTCATAAAATGTTCTTAATGCAAAATGGTCTATTGGACACCTTTAAAATTTAATTGAACGAGACTATAATATAAAGTGGTGCGTTTGACATATATTGGGTGAGAGCTGTAATATGCCAAAAACTAATCGGAGCGATGATCGCTTTTGCTGCAGCAGAGTTATCGTAGGCCCGGATATCGTCTGCATAGATTTGATTCAAAACACCACAGGATGAGAAGAGAAGGCCAACCTCAGAAGTGTAGAGAATGTTTTACAGAGAACCTGTGCGGAGCCTTGGGACAACCCCATTGGGTGGGGGTCTAGTGGGACCTAGTCGACCAGGAAACAATACAGGAAGTGCGATCACATAGGAACGAGCGGATCCGGTCAAGAGGTTAGCTAGCGTGGCCGAAAGAAGTAGAACAACTTTGGTGTATTTTTGTCTTTTTGTTTCCAGTCTTTGTTTAGTTTATCTGTTTCTGCTTTGTGCGATATAAAGTAAATTAATATTATATTATTTAGACCCCTGTTTTACGAATCCAGATTCCTTATATATATATATATATATATATATATATATATAAGTGAAATACACGGTGGTTCAATAAAAAGTAAGCCAAAAGCTTGGTCGTTCCCATTTGGTCTACATTGATCCTGGAGTAACAATTAACGGAGCCTATTATCGCGACGTTCTGCTGTCAAAACATCTTCTACCTGTTATCGGAAATCTAGCCCAGAAGGCTGTTTTGTTTTTCAACAGGACTGTGTCCCAGCCCACATAGCCAGGGAAACTATCGAAATGCTAACAAGATAGACACCAGACTTCATTTATCCAACATTATGGCCTCCGACACAGTCCAGATCTAAATCCTGTCGACTATAAAGTGTGGAGCGTTATGCAAGAGCGAGTCTACCAGACTGCAATCCATGATGTAAACGATCTGAAGCAACGCTTGTTGGAAGTGTGGGATGGTCTTGATCAGAGGATAATTGACGATGCTGTTGCCCAATGGCGCCAGCGCCTCAAGGCTTGCGTGCAAGCAGAAGGAGGACATTATACTGTATTAATAAATAATGATTGTTATTTCCCTATTCGTTTATATCTTTCTCCTTTTACCTGAGTTGCCCGTGGTAGCCGTAAGATACAGTAATACACTAAAGTGAGAACAACAGATATTTTTAAACACCTTTGAAGCTGTTTACACATATCCTATATAAACCTCACTTCCTTTAGCCGTTATATCTTTCTTATACACAGCGACGTTAATATACAGCGCGTTGTGAGGACGCAAACAGTGACAATCGATGGCCAACAGATCTTTCAATGCTTAATTACTTACTTAATACTTAGTCGTTCCCATGCAGGTGTGCATTCGTCTCCATTTGTCTCTGTCCATCTTTTTGTTCCTAGGACTAGGACTGCCTTGGGTCAACGCCGGGCATATGCTGTGGTTGGTCCCTCTACTTGGAATAACCTTCCCCCTCATTAAGGGCTAAACTAATGACTAGTTTTCCTCTTTGGTCTCTCGTTCTTTAAAGACGTTTCTTTCCCTCGGGGTTTTCGTGCTGAGAACGCTTCTGAATAGTTATTCTGAGAGAGGCGCTATATAAATCTTTAGATACAATACAATACAATACAATCGTCAGTCTGTCAGCCTCGTCCCTCGACATATCCTATAGCATCTGAAGTTGTTCTTTGTGGTCTCCAGACAGATCTTGTGTGGTCTTCCCCGTTTTCCTTTATCCACCAAGGAACCAGCTTTTCTCTTCTTGGTTGGCCCGTCTATCCTTGTCCAGACAAACCGCATGTTTCATCCATTTTAATCTTATGTTGCTAATGTTGTTCTCTTTATCCTCTTCTCCCGTCCGCTCTCTTATGTTTCTATTCAGTTGTTAAAAAATCAGACCTCTAAGTGCTAGATTAAATGTTACATAAGTGTAAGTGCAGTGAAATCGAAAAAAGTAATGTTTAGTTTTTCCTTCAAGTGAAGATTGACGTCTGTAACCGAAATATATATAACGTCAAATAACTATTTTATAAAGGTGTTTACCATGAACAATTCGTTGATGGATGCCAGTCAATCAAGCAATGTGGTATATAATATTATGTCTGAAAGCAAGCTGCCATAGATTATGTTAATCGTAATCTCATTTCAACACTTCATGCCAATCAGCATCCTCTCCACAGATTCTAGTGTCTGATATCAACAGACATTTCGATGGCCGCTTCAGTTTTAGCCAGTAGGCCACTTTGTTGGACCAGACAAACGACGCGTTCTCGATGACGTATTTCTGGTCGACGTCACTTCCTGGTTGACAGTAGATCAGCTGAGAGACGCCACCTACCGATCGGTGGTTGAACGACCAACAGTTGCTGTCTAGAAGGCAGCGCAGGCCACACTCAACCTACGACAAACTGAGAGGTGACCAGACGATGCAGACACTCATGCGAAGACCGTACGACGCCGAACAGACACTGCCTGCAATCAGAAAGTCCACGATCATTGGGATTACAATTTCAAAGGGTAGAGGTCAGATTTACCATAGGAACATATGAAGCCACGAGTAGATGCTAAACACCTTTATAACAGATTGAATTGACTATATATATTTATTTCAATGACGTTAAGCGGATGGCTCGTTCCGCTTAAAGGTGGGGAAAACGTTTATCATCATTGTTACAGAGAAACTTACAAAAATGGTTGACGAAAAAATGTGTAACATGTCACCTGATGTAAGATACTATCAAATGGTATTAAGCTGTGTTAAGTTGTAATGAACTGTATTAAGTTAAAAAAATAATCTCTGTAGACGTCAACGGCCTTTGCTAAAATAAAATTTCTTGCAACTCTGAATCGACTTAACTGGTATAACTCCATCAACACCCTATATGTGGTAATGCCAGTATCAGGCCTGGAGAAAGGAGGAGGGCGACGCCAGTCATCTTTGCGATGATAAACAACAAATAACCAAAACATTGATTTTCTAAATTTTGAATTTCTTTATTTTGGATAATAGTAAAGTTAAGACCTTTTTAACTAGGGTAATCAAACCTCCTTTAGATTTTATATCAGTGTTATCTTTACGTATTAAATTATATCCATCAAAGTTTAGATTTTTCATTTTTTCTTTCAAAAATGTTGCCTGTATACACACTATATCAGGGTAGTGTACACTTTTTTTATTTATTTATTTTTATATTTTAATTATTTTTTTATTCGCTAGTTAGGCTTCAGTTTAAGATTTTATAAAGATTTGGGGATCCCCCTCATCTGGAACCCATCAGACGTCGTTAAACATTGACAACCCTAATTGCATATATTATTATAATCATCATCTGAAGCTGATCGTAGGTTTTATTCTTATCGCAGTTTGCATGCACACGCACACACGCAAGCACACTGGTCTGTTATAAGCCACGGTGGCAAATAAATTATTCTACCCCTCATACGCAAAGCACATGCACAACAGGCGCCTGTGTTATGGGACGTGGCTGAAGCGATTAGAAGTGATACTGTAAGTTGGAAATAATTATGGATTAGTGCTTGAGATACTTCATCGCGAATATAAAAATTTCCAGCTGGTTGTTAGAAAGCTGTGGACAGGAGCGAAAAAGTTGGAAAAAATTATATTATACCTGTATTCATTCATTCATTCATTCATTACGAAGATTTATATAGCGCCCCTTGACGTTACTACTCAGAAGCGCTCAGAAGCGCTCCCGACCCCAGCACGGATGAAAAGTACAGTTTTGAGGCAAGAATAGAAAGATTCAGAGTGGATTCTGGGATGCAAGCACAGTGCCAAAGGGAACCCGTTCCAGAGCGAGGGTATATCTTGCTGTCAGTTTTCGGATTTGAAGGGGTACGGTTGTAAGTCCTACTAAATTTAACAGTTCAGCAACATCTTATGGCTTCAAAGGCTGTTGATTTCGGTAGAAAAAAACATACAATTTTCATCAATGCCGGTAGTGCGAGATATCCTAGCGTTTGCATAGATGGATGCTGAACAAATCGACATCTTATGGCAATTAACGCCGTTGATGTCGACATAAATTAGGTTGAACTCAATACGCTGCTTGAGGGGAGCCAGTGGATGACGTCGCCATAAGGCGTTGTTAAACAGTGCATACTTCCAAAAAATAAATTTTATCTAGACTTGGTTGCGCAAGAAAGTATGTGTGAGGCCTAACGTTATACATTATTAATAATTATTACTATTGCGACCCTCTATTACTACACACCCTTAAAACATGTTTAAATATTGGTATGTATTTCGGCGTCGCAAAATTAAGGTACTAATCATCTTCAACGCCAGTATATTATTCGGCGTGGACATTTGGATGACCAACAAATTAACTAAGGAACATTAAAAGAGAACTTTAAAACATCGCATAAACTATAATTATAGACTTTATTTATATTATCAAATTGTATTCAACGATTTTATATAACGATGTTAAACCTTGAAATAAATAATAAAATTTGTTATTAATAGCAAGGCAGTCTTACCACACAGTTTCGTCCCACGACATCTTCAAGCACCGCAAATCGTCCTTGTTGGTCTCCAGAAAGTTTTTCCGTGGTCTTGCTCTTTTTCTTCCTCCCCAGGAATCCGTCACTTTGTTGACTTTCTATCCTTGTCCATACATATCACACGTTCCATCCATTTTAGTCGACTCTGTCTGATAGCGTTCTCCCATCCGCTCTCTTATGATTTTTTCGGTTGTAAAAATTCACACCTCTTTAAGAATGCATTTTTAGCGACATCGTGTGGCAAAGTCTTTAGCACCAACCGGATCTTAGCTTTGATATTCAACTCGCTTTCCGAACCAACTTGCCATTTTTACATTTCTTATAGATAAGACTTCTTGTTTCTGACAATTCCTGGAAATTATTTTGTTTAATTTGCATAAGGTTCTTCTTAGGACAAAATTAGATTCCATGGACAACTAACATTAAACCACTTTATTATTATAACCACAGTTTAACGTCGTCTTATGACATCAAAGGCCGTTGACGACTTTTAATTAAACCACTCAACGAAGAAACATAATATATAAATTGCTGTAATATATAAATTGCTGTAATATATAAAAGGTAATAATAATATATAAATATATAAAAGGTAATAATATATAAATTGCTGTAATATATAAAAGGTGTCCAAAAGACGCAATGATTTAGCTCTGTATAAGCCCTTCAAGGACATCTTATCACTGTCAAGGCTGTTGACTTTAACCTTCCTTTTAATCGATAAAATCTAACTGTGAGTGGCGATTACTGGAAAGTTTCTGTTTAACAAAACTGTCATAACAAAGATACAATTAGTGTGGCCCTCCTCATATATCCAGACCTCGGACTGGCGCTACTCCAGTATGAAGCAGTGGCGGGATTTCAATGTGTATCTTCTACTGAAGTCGCTTTCTGCGCTGATTTAAAATATGACGTCTTCAAAGAAGAGGATCTCAAAGCGAGGTTAAAAATACACTGAAGTGTCGACAATGTGGACTGATGAAGAAAGAAGCATTACGTGTAATTGTAAAAGTTACATAGATGTAGATGCAGTAAGACCTCAAGACCCTAAATCTTATTTTGCCTTTTAAATTTTATGTGTTGTGTGAAAGCGAAACTAAATGAAGAAGAACTGTACTGTAACAGTAGGCAGACTTTTTAATATGTAGACACCTCTTTTAGGAATGCATGTCGCTTATAAAAGTCAAAAGAACCCACCTTTATAACTGTGTTCTTACTACGGCTTATATGTTGTAAGCGCAGATATTAAGTAATTAAAACTCGGAAATGAGTTAAATTAACCTAATTAAAATTGTTCCGTGTAAATTTGAACAATAGAAAATGCATTCCTAAAACACGTTCAGCTGATCTATGTGACACGTGCAACATACGGAAAGCCATCCGATATCCTTTTGAGAAATACTATAATAATAATAATAATAATAATAATAATAATAATAATAATAATAATAATAATAATAATAATAATAATAATAATAATAGTAATATCCAGGGACGCAAATATCGACCTACCAGAACCGGTGAACCAATTCCTGCGCGTAGATCCATCATCGGCAGAGCTGTTAGGCGCACCTCTATCTCCACGTGAGGCCCTTAACGATACTTTAAACTCAATCGTATCAAGGTTGGCAAGTACTATGAAAAAGCTGGAGCAGATACCAAGACAAGACGCACTCCTGATACTACGATGTTCAATTGGGGCTCCGAGGCTCATATACATTCTCCGCTGCACGCCTTGTCATGACCACCCGGGCCTCATGAAATTCGACGCTGGATTACGAGCTGGCACCGAGAGCATTCTTAACATCGCTCTCTCTGACGATCAGTGGTTACTCACATCCATGCCTATCAGGATGGGCGGACTTGGAATAAGAAGAGCATCTTCGTTGGCACTTCCAGCTTTTTTAGCATCAGCCGCAAGATCTCAACTCACCCAATCGCTCATCCTCACTCTCACTCAGGTGCCCGAAGACTCTATCGTGGAAGTAATGAGAACCCGATGGCAGCAGAGCATTGCAGAAACGACCGACTTCCCATCAACAGACGGCAATCAGTCTTCATGGGACACGCCGCTGCTCTCGGTGGCCATGCTGGAGATAACATCGCGCTCTCGGGATTCGTACGACCGGGCGAGGCTTAATGCTATACAGGCCCCACACGCCTCGGACTGGCTATTCGCCCTCCCTCTAGCTTCTCAAGGCTTAAGACTCAATGACGAAGATATGAGGGTAGCGGTGGGCTTGAGACTGGGGGCGGTCATCTGTGCCCCACACACATGTCCATGTGGTACAATGGTTTCAGCCAGAGGATCGCACGGTTTGGCTTGCACGTTGGGTTTCGGCAGACAAGCCAGACACTCTTCCATCAATGAAATCGTGCTACGCAGCCTCATCAGGGCAGGTACACCGTCGATCAGGGAACCGACTGGCCTCGCCCGATTGGATGGGAAAAGACCAGATGGCCAAACCCTGATTCCATGGAATAACGGGCGTTCCCTGATTTGGGATGTCACAATTGTAGACATTTTTGCGCCGTCGTACTTGGTCGAGACAGCTGTAGCGGCGGGAGGAGCGGCGGAAATAGCCGCGACTAGAAAGAAGAACAAATACGAGGAGCTTCAAACAAGATACCTTTTTACTCCAATCGCGATAGAGACGATGGGACCTTTGGACCAGGAGGGCCTGGCTTTCGTCAAGGAACTCGGCAGACGGTTGACCAGAACAACGGAAGATCCACAAGAAACCTTCTTCCTTTTTCAAAAGATCTCTGTTACTGTCCAGCGATTCAACGCTGTCGCATGCCTTGCTACAATGGGGCCCTAGAACTCTGATCTTAGAGGAACAATAACCGTTTTATAATAATAATAATAATAATAATAATAATAATAATAATAATAATAATAATAATAATAATAATAATATAATAATAATAATAATAATAATAATAATAATAATAATAATAATAATAATAATAATAATAATAATAGCCTAATACATAATAATAATAATAATAATAATAATAATAATAATAATAATAATAATAATAATAATAATAATAATAATAATAATAATAATAATAATAATAAAGACTCTCGGTAGCTCTCCAACGCGGAAACGCCATCTGTTTTTCTTCGACATTACCATGCTAGATTGTTCATAATAATAATAATAATAATAATAATAATAATAATAATAATAATAATAATAATAATAATAATAATAATAATAATAATAATAATAATAATAATAATAATAATAATAATAATAATAATAATAATTAATAATAATAAAGAAGAACAAATACGAGGAGCTTCAAACAAGATACCTTTTTACTCCAATCGCGATAGAGACGATGGGACCTTTGGACCAGGAGGGCCTGGCTTTCATCAAGGAACTCGGCAGACGGTTGACCAGAACAACGGAAGATCCACAAGAAACCTTCTTCCTTTTTCAAAAGATCTCTGTTACTGTCCAGCGATTCAACGCTGTCGCATGCCTTGCTACAATGGGGCCCTAGAACTCTGATCTTAGAGGAACAATAACCGTTTTATAATAATAATAATAATAATAATAATAATAATAATAATAATAATAATAACAATAATAATAATAATAATAATAATAATAATAATAATAATAATAATAATAATAATAATAATAATAATAATAATAATAATAATAATAATAATAATAATAATAATAATAATAATAATAATAATAACCGTTTTGTAATAGAGTAATAATAATGATAATACTAATAATAATAATAATAATAATAATAATAATAATAATAATAATAATAATAATAATAATAATAATAATAATAATAATAATAATAATAATAATAAGTAACAAAATGTAATGTAATGTAATGAAACAAAACATTTATAAAGCGCCACTTAAGAGTCTCTCAGAAGCGCTCAACACGTGGCCATCAAACAGCTGAAAAAATGCGTCTTTAAGAGTTTAGAGAAAACCATATAGCCGCGTGCAGCACGCACAGACGGCGGAAGAGCGTTCCAGATCCGCGGCGCCGCAATCGAGAAGTCCCGACGAGCACAGGTGGTGGTTCGAAACGAAGGTATTATCAAGTCATTTCGCGAGGCAGACCGGAGAGCCCGCCGACCAGTTTGAGTGCCAACTGGAAGGCACAGTTCAGCAATGTAGTTCGGAGCAGTACCAGTCGTAGCCTTCCAAACCAGCGTAGCAATTTTGAATTGCACACGATCAGCAACTGGAAGCCAGTGGAGCTCATCTCGCATGTAGTCAGATATGTGTGAATATTTCGGTAGATCAGTCAGTAGTCTGGCTGCTGCATTCTGAACGAGCTGAAGTTGATGAAGACGGAACTCAGGGAGGCCCAGAAGGACCCCATTACAGTAGTCGAGACGTGTGAGGACGAAGGAGTGTATTAGCACAGCCGCAGCGCTTAGCGACAGCGTTCTCCGTATAACTCTGATCTGCCTGAGCTCATAATAGCTAATCCTGGCGATATGAGACACATGATCAGCCATCGTAAGCCCACCATCAAGAAGCACCCCAAGGTCCCTCACAACATTACAGGACTGTCCAGTAAGGGATGCCGATGCAAGAGCATTTTTATCAATCCTACAACGTGCACGTGTAATAATAATAATAATAATAGAGATTTGATATACTGCACACTCTGCGTCTAATTCCGCCATATTGTTTGATATATACTGTACAGTAGTTCATTGTAAATATGCATGAAAAATGTAAGGCAAGGTCGACGTCAGCACCCATAAGATATTGTTAAACACTGCTAATACGACACTCTTACTACACACCCTTAAAACGATATGAAACGTTGCTATATAAACGTCAATAGCAGTCTGGCTTATATTCGTACAACTTCAAAAGATTTAGTAAGGTCGACGACCATGCCATAAGATGAGCTTGAACAATGGAAACTAATACTAACTCCGTCACATGCCACTGAATGTATTCTGTAAGTGCGAGTCCAAAGTCTGGGTAAATGAGGAGAGCGACGCTAACCATCAGTTCTTTGTTATGGCACAACATCGTTAAATAGTAACTACACACACACTGTGTCATAAGAAAGATGATTAGCGTCGCCCTCTTCTTTTTCAGGACTTCGGACTGGCACCATCTCTCTAACGAAAACGAAAAAAGCCGACGTCGACAGCCATAAGAGGTCTTTAAACACTGTTAATATGAGGTGATTTTAACCACCCCCTCCCTTGTTACCACCCCCTTGGTAGCCCGAGGGCTAAAGACGCACTTTTTCAGCTGTTTGATGGTCACGTGTTGAGCGCTTCTGAGAGACTCTAAGTGGCGCTTTATAAATGTCTTGTTACATTACATTACATTATATTACATTACATTGCATTACATTACATTACCTAAAATGTAAAAATTATATTCCATATAAAAAAATTTATGCATAAAAACGTAGGAGGTGTTGGTACCCTCCCCCCTGGTAGCCCGAGGGTTAATAATCTGTATAAAGATCTCCCTATAACCAGAATGATCCTGTAAATACATAGGTTATGTTATATTTTAACACTCTATTAAGACATGATAAAAATAGAATAAATGATGTTTGCGTTTCCGTGAATACAAAGATCAATGAGTCAGCATGTAGTGAAGTTTAATCTATTGTAATATTATATTAGAATAATTTATTATCATGTCTAATCTTTTCTAATTTAGTCTAGCCGAGTCTAGTCTACTCTAATTATGTCCAATATGTTACAATCTGTTCTGATCTATAAAAATCTATTATAACTCTATTCTAATCTGTTCCAGTCTATTCTGATGTAGTCTAGAGAAGTCCAATCGATTCTAAATTAATCCACAGCGTTTTCTCTGGTTCAATGTCAACTAAGTCTGATCATCTTCGACGTTTATTGTACAAACTGAAAATAGTCAAACTCCAATCGCAAGAATTTCTTGAATGAATTTGTATAGCTCCTAACCGGAGGAATGATTGCAACAAGGAAAGCAACAACAACAACACGAACAACAAGAGTTAGCACAGCAAGAGCAACAAGCGTCGTCGGAACTCATGATGGGATCAGTTGATCTTCTAGGTTGGCTAGTTATCACATGAGGTTCCAAATAATTCTGCCGACTTGCTGGCCCTCCTCCGCTGCTCATCCATCCTTCAGTCCTCGAAAAATTAGTACGATCCGTTTGAGCTGGCGCGGCGGGCCGAGGGAAGTTCCATCCGGAACTGGTTCTGACGTTCGAAGAGGACCTGATGGATCCATATAACGAAGCGACTGGATTTCTATTAAATCCGTCACAAAGTCAGTCAGTGACGTTTGGTCGCTGACCAGGGACGACTGAACGGTTTGGACCCGGTGTAGTTGGTCGGATTAAACCCCGTTCAACCGACGTGGATCTCTGAGCAACAGAACCTTGTCGAAGAGATTGTGGATAGATCTCAAGTGGTGCCTTGAAGGCACTTGATGGATTGGCCCAGTTTGAACTGTTTCGATCCAGAGACCCTTCTCTTTCAGCAACAGCACCTTGTCGAAGAGATGGTGGATAGATCTCAAGTGGTGCCTTGAAGGCTCTTGATGAAGCGGCACGGTTTGAACTGTTTCGATTCAGGGACCTACCTCTTTCAGCAACAGCACCTTGTCGAAGAGATGGTGGATAGATCTCAAGTGGTTCCTTGAAGGCTCTTGATGGAGCGGCGCGGTTTGAACTGTTTCGATTCAGGGACCTACCTCTTTGAGACCCTGAACGTTCAGCTGTAGTCTGGCTGCGCGAACGCTCGTTCACGTATCTATTGTTCCTTTGTGAGTCCTTCCAGATGTCGATGACTTGGTTGATGTGCCAAGCTGTTTGATTTCCACGGAGTCGGATGGTCACACCTTCGCACTTGGTCGTCTTCCTTCGCATCAGTTGCCTCTGTACCCCATCACTGTCCAGATGTACCGTGATCACTGGGATCGTTTGGATGACCTTGAGTTCTTCCAACTTCCGGAAGAGGTAGAGACGGCGGTTTCCGCTCAGGGCCCACCACTTCCCATCTTCTCGGACCACTTCGATGAGCGGTAGGTCGTCGACGCTGATTCGGCCATAGAGCAGGTCCTCCAGAGTGTCCCACATGGCTCTACCGCCCGTAAATTCACCCTTGATGCTGTCCTGGGTGTATCGGATGTCGCCGGGGCAGATGGTCATCTCGTTTCCGATGGAAGAATATCGGTTAGGGATTCAAATAGTTTTTGCTGAAATGCGAACAACTTTCGTCTTTTTAAATAATTCCTATGAATAAATCATGACCTAGTTTCCTATTTTAACAAAATTTCTGAGCAGATTCATGTAGATTCAGACAGGTAATTTCAAACAACGTTTGTATCATTGATGATTCCTACAGGAAGAACAAAATAATCATGACATAGTTTCCGATTCGATCCATATATGAATGCACATTCAAGTCGATTCAAATATGTTTACTTTCAGCTGAATTTCGAGCAACTACGCTGTATCATCGATTTTAATGATTCCTAAATTGATAGATTTTAACCTACTTTCGTCTCGAATGTTTTCTGCAGGTTAAAATCGACTCAAACAGTTCTTTTAGCTAAACTGCCAGCAGTCTTTACGCAAAAAAAAATTCAATGATCTGTCCTAAAACAAGTTCATAGTTTCTTGCGGAGTCGAAGATATTCCGAATCTCAGAATTGCTGGACATATGCACTTCATTCTGAAAGTAATTGTTGAAGATATTATCTAATAAGCAACAGACTGCAATAGAATGTTCAGTCTTGTTACAACTCATAGTCGTGACTGCTTTCATAATCAGCTCGGCCGCAATCGTTGCACACGCCTTTGATACGCAACACTGTCAACCAACCGGTATATAAAACACAATGAAGCCAGTAAGGCCTACCTAGTCTACGTTTTGATTCATCTCAGCTATGTCAATAATATACCTATGTTAAGGTTAGCAGCCTAGAGGTATTCATGTAGCCATGTATCGGAATAGGAATCAGTATCGAAAGGGAAACGTTGGGTGATTCCCAGAATAAATTATTAAATTACTGTGCATACAGCGCCCTGGATATGTCTGTAGATAATTATTTGGTGATTCTTTGCTTACAGTTGACGTTTTGTAGCGCATTTCGACCATCCCATCAGAGTTCAAATGTAGTTATCCCGAGATATCTAAACTCCACCGCAGGGCGTCTGTGCCAGTCCAAACCCTGGATAGAGGAGGGGTTGATTGGTAGGTATACAGATAGCACCCAGCTACATTGGTTAGAGCGCAGTCCTATGTTCCATGTACCTCTTCGTTCTGTGGGGATATGAATCTTACGCTAGCACGGTCCGTACACGGGGACCTTAACTGGCGTGGCACCCATTCAATGGGCAGAGGTGGTGAAGGATCTCACCCGATCAGTTCATTGGAAAACGAACAGGGCTGAGCTCATGCAGTCGCTATAGAAAAAAGTTTACAAGTACATTTGCATTACAATCTATAATCGAGCAGATTCGTGTGACCTACACGATGATTAAGCCTAGGTCTCTGTTATGTATTGCAAAATAGGTGCGTTTACCAACTTACCAAGGTCTGTATTATGTGTTGCGACCTTGGTATACGTACCTACTTCGACCAACACTGAAGTATTGCTAACATTATTGCACTAAAGTATTGCTAACATTATTACCTTCGTGTTCCACCAGCATTCAGATGTGTGACAGTCAAGCATTCATTGTTGGTTGGACATTCTAAAGCTTTTGACAATATTCGATTTGCGGGTAAAAGTTTGGAAATTTCCCAGATCATAATAGTCTATAGTTTGTTGCCCTGAAGAATTTCACAAAGCCATTTCAGCGCACTTCAAAGGAAATAGTATTATGGCTGTCGAATATAATATACAAAACAATGTGTAGCCTATAGTAGTAAAAACGGATAGGCCTAGTCATATCGTAATGGTAAACTCCAAACTTCTAAAGCGCCACTCGGAAGCCAAGCGCAGGGCACAGGCTTATTCACGAGCGCTGCGTGGAGTCAGAGGGTTGTCCAAAAGAGTAGTCTGAGGGAGTTCCGAGTTCGGTTGTCATAGGATGAGAGGGGCAGAGCAGATGTTAAGACGGTGTCATGGGTTGAGAATTGGAAGGTGAAGGATCAGATGAGTATTGGTATGAAATCTTGAAGAGGTGAGACTGTAGCTTTGCATTGGAAACCCAATGGGGTGATGAATGGAGAAGCCTGAGGCAGCTGATGGTGGATGATTGGCAATGATTGTGAAGGAACCGAAAAAGTGCGGAATTCACGAGTAAGATCGTTCCAGAGACGTGGTGCGGTGTTGGATATGGCTCGGTTGGAGAACTTGAGATGAGTAGTGACTCTAATCATCTTTGGTAGGACACAGCGTCGTTCAACCGTAGCTAACAATAGACAGCTAATTGTGACAAACGCCACTGAAGGGTAATTTAAAATAACTAGATTTATAATCTCTTGTACATTAACCCTTTTCTATCCATGTCCTGTCCCATGGAATATTTTTTTTATTGGCGATGACATCCTCATCCTCGTTGTGATGGGCAAACGAACAATAACTTAAGTGCCTGTATATATTGAACAATAAACATAATTATAATTAAATGTTTTCACATTTCATTCTCACACGTTACGAAAGATGACTATGCACAGTTTAACACATCATAATTGTCTAGTGAAATGTGGATACCGAATCCTACTCTATCCGTAACTTCCAAAGGTCGTTTAAGAATGTCTATTAAAAAATGTTTGTTTAATTTTCCAATTTCTTATTTGTGACAGTTGCTGCAAAAATATTATCTAATTTGCATCAAACCATTTCATCACAATATGTTTATCATAGACAATTTCAACCATGATAGTCCTTTATGTCGGTGAACAATGAATACTAGCGACAATGTAAAGTTTTGTTTTGAAATCTGTTAATGGGTTCTTTCGACGCTAAAAATTTATCCTTTTCATGGTAGTGCCAGGCCTACGCGTGGTGAAAGGAGGAGATCCACGCTAATCATATTATTTTGGTATGACACAATGTCGTACAACAGCAAATAGCCAAACCATTCTACATTTTCAAATAGTCTTCAATGGCCTTTGATGTCACAAGACGACGTTAAAAACCTTGGAATACTAATTTTAAGAATAACGACAGCTCAATTATCCCCGACAAGTTGAAAAGTGAGTCACGGTGGACATCAACGGGTGGGCAGCCGTAGTATTACGTTACACAGTGAATGTTAATGAAGTAATGTAATAAATTATATAGCGACTCTACTTCGATGCAAAGTACACGAGCAACAAGATCAACACGCTTGCTACTGAGTTGCAAGTGCGTCATTACGGACATTACGGACATCCGGAGCGTCGTCTTTGCGATCGACAGATGTATCTCTGAAAGAAGGCAGACCAGTCGGCTGATAGCGGGTACATGTATATTGCAAGGCCTTCGTTCGGATTTCGGTTGGCCAGCTTCGAAGCCTTCCACCCTTTGATGACATTCCTAAAGTGCGACTCATCCTGTGCCGGCCTCAGGTTGATTTCCAATCCATCACAAGTGGTCGTTTTTCTTTTGTCGAACCGCCGTCTTTCGACAGGATCAGAAAGCGAGATCATGCGGACAGGAATCGTGTTTAATACCCCGAGGGCCTCCAACATCCGGTAGAGGTAGAGACGACGATTTCCGGTCAGGGCCCAATACAACGATCTCTCCTCGACCACCTTGATCCACTCCAGTTGATCGACGCTGATTCTGCCATAGAGTAGCTCTTCGAATGTATACTCTAATGGCTTGCCATCCCGAAAGCTACTCCTGATGCTGTCCTTCGTGTGCCGGATGTCACTTGGACTCATTCTTTTTGGCTGTTCGCTTGGAGCCATGTTTCCAGGTAGATCAGCTTAGTTTGGAATAACCGATGACCCGAAGAATTTCGATTAGATTGGTAGCTCAGTTTCCGAATACGAGTATTCTGGTCTATTTAATTAGTTCTTTATTAACCATTTGCCAGTGTGATTCTCCTTACAGGTTTTATTTTAGTTATAGTTACAGTTATAGTTAATGATTTTTTTATTTTAGTTATAGTTTTAGTTATAGTTAGTATTATTTTTTAGTCATAGTTATAGTTATAGTTAATGGATTTTTATTTTAGTTAATTTTAGTTACTACTTAGTTACAATAATTAAGGCTATAAGCAAAATTGTGCGTAATAACACGCTGTTTCACAATTTGCTCAGTGCTATGAAAGCCTTTGAAGCATGGTTGCATTCAGCTTCATGAATACACGAGTTTCAAAAGTAACTGACAAATTGCATAATAAATATGTTGCATTTTTCGTTCTCATTTATGTCGAATCGTTCATATTGCATTTCCTATTTTTATTTCTTGTATTGACGAAAATAAAGATGAATTTTCGTTAGTGTTATTTTCGTTATAGTTATAGTTATAGTTAATGATATTTTTTAGTTATAGTTATAGTTATCGTTAACGAAATAATTTTATTTTCGTTAACGAACATTTTCGTTATCGTTATCGTTAACGAGAATCACACTGCCATTTGCTAATCGCACTTTGGTCTACAGACATCTAATAAAGACACCTAACAATGTCTTAAACGTAACTGGTCTGCGCTTCAGACTGTCGGCTGGGGGATTACGTGCCTAACGTGCACCTACAGTTGAATTTCTCTAAGAATTATGAATTTCAAATTGTTGATAGCTTCGTTCAACGTTCAGCTAAGAGAAGAATTTCCAGCACCTGTATTGATTATCTGTAAGGTCTATAAAATCCAGGTACCTTGGTATCGTATCCGACAAATAAAATTTCAAGCTGTCTGCCACGCACCTGATTTTAGAACCTGTTGTACATAATTATGCGTCAAGTCGATGGAGTTAATGCCTATTAAGAATTTACAAATAATGCTTTACCGTTGCTAAAATTTTGATCTGCAATTTCCGACACGATTAGGATTGCTGTTACCTATTGATCAAGCTCTGCACATGATGTGATGTCTTGTGCCGACAGCCAAGGCCTACATAGCCTACACGTGAGTACTGTTGTCCTGTGTCCTGGTAACGCAACAACATGCTGTACATTATGATACGTTATGATATATGGGACCTTAGGCTTCGTGCGTTCCTAAGCTCCCTTTCAGAAAATATCGATTAGACTTAGACGAATCTGAAAGCATGAACTGGGAATTCCCGTGCAGTGCGAGCGGACATCTAGGCAGGCTCTCCTGCTTCATCCAATGTCCGCGATGGTCCAGTGGTTACAGTGCAGGACATACGAACGGTCGGGGTTCAAACTTCAACCAGAGCCACACAATTTCAGCTCAATCTATGCATCCTAGTTAGTGTGTGTCTTCTTGTCGTGTTGTCTGTCTATCTCTTTTGTCTTGATGTATGTCTGTCATGTGTTCTGTCTCTATGTCTGTCTTGTTATCTGTCTGTCCTAAGTCAGCTCTCAAATGTCTATCCCTATGTATGTATGTATGTATGTATGTATGTATGTATGTATGTATGTATATATATATGTATGTATGTATGTATGATTGTATGTATGTATGTATGTGTAGTGTAGTATGTAGGTGTGTAGTATCAGCCTAGGTGTGTGTGCAGTGACAGCGGCTGGCAAGCAGAGTTGGTGGCCTTGGTGGTGTGTGCAGGCAAGGGGTTATCTTGCCGGGGTATAAAACCAGTGTTTTGCGGAGCTGAGAAAGCGACCGGTTGAATATACGAGAGTGTGCTGCTGCTCACCTAGCATTGTGTAAGCTGTATCTTAGTGCATTATGTTTAATAAAGGTAGACGTTCTATACACAGTGTTGAGTTGTATTAGCTAGCGTTAAGTCTAGAACATCCGACAATAGAGACGCTACAACTGGTGGAGAACCGGGGTAAACCGCTGTCACTGCACACACACACCTAGGCTGATACTACACACCTACATACTACACTACAAGTTGTAGCGTCTCTATTGTCGGATGTTTTAGACTTAACGCTAGCTAATACAACTCAACACTGTGTATAGAACGTCTACCTTTATTAAACATAATGCACTAAGATACAGCTTACACAATGCTAGGTGAGCAGCAGCACACACTCGTATATTCAACCGGTCGCTCTCTCAGCTCCGCAAAACACTGGTTTTATACCCCGGCAAGATAACCCCTTGCCTGCACACACCACCAAGGCTAACAACTCTGCTTGCCAGCCGCTGTCACTGCACACACACCTAGGCTGATACTACACACCTACATACTACACTACATGCCCCCCTAAGTGAATGACCGTGCCGCGGTCATTGATATATATCATAATCACCATAAAATGACAACTTAGCGTAACTATAACGATGCAGATACAGTAATAAACAAAAAAAACCACGACATACATATGCTAACCAATACCAAGTCCAACTCATAAGAATGTCAAATAAGCAAAAGCAAGCAAACTATAATAAAATGCAATGTAACTCAAAATCCATTAGTTCAACCAAAACATTAACTAGATAAAGACTGAATATCAACCAACTCAATGCTAGGTGAATACGGAACAGGAGAAGAATCAGCTGATACATCCAAAGCCAAAGGAACAGTGAATTCAGCACTGGATATAAAAAGTTTCACGTAGTAACGCTTATGAATTCCAATTATATGACGCAATCTCCCAGCTGTGGAGCAGGAAATTCTTAATGACTGCGGCAATACAACACGAATCTGCGAATGTTTATGTAACACAGCTACTTGCCAATCAAAGAGTAAACTAGACCATAAACAATGACGCTGAAGACGAACCCGCGATATAGCACTTAAAGCCATGATCTCGTAGTCATTAACAGCAAAGTGAAGTCTATGCCAAGGAAGAACCACCGTGTTAGTTGCGTTTCCGATATGAATAGCCAAAAAAACAGCCTGTGGACTGGTAGATGTCACACAGCACTTGCACCGTTTACGAAAAACCCCAACCAACAAAATGAGAACCAATAAACTAATCACCACAATCTGAAACCACTGAAAATCCGAAAAACCTGTACTAATCGTGGACACAGGAGTCAAAACACTGGATGATGGAGAAAATATCCATACTGACGGAACCGATTGAGCTGGAACCACACGAGGCAACGACAAAACAATAACAGACAACCGATGTACCTTTACCACTAGATAAATTGTTACTATGATAAGTAAACCAATCAAAGCAGAACCCACAGGCAAAATAAAAGACTTGGACGACGAATAAGCTACCAATATCGGGCTACCGAAAGTATCAAGTTGATCGCGAATCACGTCGTCTTGAGACTTAAATAAAACCTGACCTGCCTTAACAGATGTCATAGCACTAGAAAAATCCTCTGTTAAACGCTGATCAATCAAATTGTCAGACGAATTTGTACCACTGACGAAAGTAGGTAACAGAAGCGTAAGCTGTTCTGCTAACGTACTATCGGCATGTAAATGATCCCAATCCGATTGAGAAAAGAATTCCTGAATCACAGCCAGATTGAACGTATGAACAACAGTAGATGATTCATTAAAGGCTTCGTATCAATAAGAAGGTGAATAACAGGAAAATCCAGCCTATAAATAAGAACAAATTATATCTCGATACGAAAGTAAAGGACAATTATGAATATGCAACAATGACAAATATATATCGAAGCAAGCAACGATCACGCAATACAACTAAATTTAAGTCCCTCCCAAAGAGAAGGAAAGCCGGGCTATGGCCAAGATGAGCATTCGTAGTAGCACGAATTGAATACAAAATCGCAGGAATATAATCTGTCCAATCCTCTTCATTAGTGCAATGAAGTCGTAACATCAACAATTATCGAAAAGTTAGTAATAAATGCGTCTCTATTGTCGGATGTTCTAGACTTAACGCTAGCTAATACAACTCAACACTGTGTATAGAACGTCTACCTTTATTAAACATAATGCACTAAGATACAGCTTACACAATGCTAGGTGAGCAGCAGCACACTCTCGTATATTCAACCGGTCGCTTTCTCAGCTCCGCAAAACACTGGTTTTATACCCCGGCAAGATAACCCCTTGCCTGCACACACCACCAAGGCTAACAACTCTGCTTGCCAGCCGCTGTCACTGCACACACACCTAGGCTGATACTACACACCTACATACTACACTACATATGTATGTATGTATGTATGTATAATAATGTAATGTATGTATGTATGTATGTATGTATGTTTGTATGTATGTATGTATGTATGTATGCTTATGTATGTATGTATGTATGTATGTATGTATGTATGATTGTATGTATGTATGTATGTATGTATGTTACGTATGTATGTATGTATGTATGTATGTATGCATGTATGTATGTAAATATATATACATACATATATACATACATATACATACATACATACACTACTCTATACATACATGCTATGTGCCCTGCCATACATATATCTTCAATGTATGTATGTATGGTATGTATGTATGTATGTATGTATGTATGTATGCATGTATGTATGTATGTATGCATGTATGTATATATGTATGTGTATATATTTATGAAAACACCATGATGGACCTACTGTGCCGTTTTCTCCCCACCCGCCAAGCCAGGGTCCGGTGCCGCATACTTTCCCGGTGGTGTGGCGCGGAGTGTCGCTCCCTGCGGCGTGAGGCCCACCGGTTAGAGAGGCGGTTTGGAGGGACTGAGTCTCCTACGGATAGTAAATTGCAATTAATAACTCCGCCACTGATCGTACTCTGTCAGTGCCGGTCCCAAGCCGGGATTAAGGAGGAGGGCGACGCTAATGATTTTTGTTTCTGCCGACAAAGATTAATTTTGGCAAATTACAGCTCAATAATAATTAATTAATCGCGATGGATTATGACATAATTATATACCAGGCCACTTTAGACGGAGTGTTAAGTCAGTTATAGGTTTGGTTTGAATCTATATCAAACTGTTTCTATAAAGAAGCCGAACTCCAATGTCGTCCGGAGAGCTGTAATATGCCAAAAAATAATCTTTGTCGGCGGAAACGGCCTACGTTGTCATAAGCTGCCGTTAAACTGAGGTTCCAATCCAGTCGTCTGGAACAATTATTGTAATGCACAGCTTTTGTCCTCTTTTATATGGAGAGTGCAACATTTAAATGTGGTGTCTAAAATACAAGCACACTTTGAAGTCTACAAATGGCAAGGCGACCATGTGCTTGCTGTTTCCAACGCGTTCCTTTAGACATAATAATTATATGCGGCATTTACAATGGGTAAATTTAGCTCACCCATACCCCTTCGACTCCTACGACTGAGGGCATAATACTCCAGATACGAGTTTCCTGATTTTACGTTCCTCTCCGTAACTTTCTAACAACCAGCTGGAAATTAAGATACACGCGATGAAATGAAGTACATAGCTCCAACGGTAATCCATAACTCCGAACTTTAATTGATATCGTTACAGTTACTCGAGACTCAGAGACTTCTGCAGCGAATCAAGCATGCCGGATATCTTCCTCCAAACTCACCGGATATCGATCAGCTGGTGTGTGATGCTGACGCCAGTCTACTAAAGGCAGTGATAAGGAACGATATTTTGGCCAACTCTGATGTAGATTTCGATTAATGCTGTTGAACAAATAAACAACTACTGTACAGCAATGGTTCCAGTGTTTAACGACATCTTGTGCGCACCAGGGCCTTTCACGTCGCCATCCTCCTTTATCCGGGCTTAAGACTGGCACTACCTGGCATCCGAGCAGTGGCGGAGTTCTAAAACCAGGGTCAAGCTGCGGTAAGTGATCTGAAACAGAGGAGTTTTTAGATTAGATCTCAAAGCCATAGAGAAATAGACCGAATGCGCACAACGATGCCGGTTTTCGAAGTTGAATTTTATATAGCAATTATATATAACGTTTTAAAGGTGTTTAATAGGATGTTGAAAATGAGATAAGTAAGTAAGTATATTCTTTATTATACCAGATGCATATCCGCACTTTGGTGTACATACATTTATACAGAGTATAACATTCTTATTATAAACGATCTGCGTGTGAGATTCAGATTTAGTTAAACTTTCTTAAAGAAAAATGAAGATATACGTCAACATTGAAGCCGGTCAAACACTGGAAACTGTTAATATTTGTTCAGTCAATACCTCTGAGGGTCTTCTCATGTTTTACACTGCAACTTAAGGCATTTCCGCCTCTGCCGTCTCAGGTCAAGCTTTTTACGCCTCTCTTAACATAGTATGTATGTATGTATGAGCACTTGTTATAGCGCCCCTTCAAGATTTCTACTCAGAGGCGATCCCGACTACAGCGCGGTCAATGAATCGGGAGTTTCACGCCGAAGCGCATGAGCAATTGCGAGTGAAGGACTTGCCCAGGGCAGTTTGAGGTGGATTCAAACCCGCAACCCACCGCCGCGCCCCACGACATTTGTTATTCTTCTAATTGCAATTACTGGTGTCATAAAGCTTGTTTCCGATTGAATTTAATTTTGCCATATTTATATTTTCTGTAAGAAGTCCTCTGGCCATACTCCTGTGTTGTATATGTCTTTGCATAGTTGTACTAATTCTTTCATTGCCTTTTCTCCAAAGTTTTTAATCATTTCAATTGGGATGTTATCAATTCCTTCAGCTTTATTGTTTTTCATTTCTCCAATGGCTGCCAGTATCTCTTCTTTCAGCAAATCCGGTCCCATGTCATCCTCACTCTGCGTTGCTTCTTCTTTGTAGTCATCTCTGTTATCTTCACCCTTATATAGTTCTTCTACATACTCCTTCCATCGACTTCGTACTTCTTCGGGATCCTGTAATAACTTTCCATTTCTATCTTTGATTGCAATGTCTCTAGTTCCACTTTGTTTCCTTGTTAGTATTTTAATCTTTTCATATACCAGGTCATGTCTTCCATTTGCTTGTAGTTTCTCAAGATCATCACATTGTTCCTCCCACCATTGCTCCCTTGCCTTGTCTGTTGTTTTTCTTAGTTGGTTGTTTAGTCTTCTGTATTCACTCTTTGCCTTCTCTGTGCTTTGATGCTTCCATTTTCTTCTTTCTTCCATCTCATGTATCATCTCTGTCGTTACCCATGGTTTGCGAGGAGCTGCCCCCTTCTGGAATCCTATCGTCTCCACTGCTGCTGTATTCACAACCTCCTTTAGTCTATTCCATCTTTCCTCTGTTGTCATCAATTTTCTTTCCTCCAGATGTTCCTCTATCTTATCTGATAGTGCCTTGCTGTTTGTTTTCAATTTTTCTCTATCCCACCTTTTCTTCATTGCTTTCTTTTTCTTGATGAATTTTAGTTGCAGGTGAACTGTCATTGCCACCAGGTTATGGTCCGTGTCTGCATCAGCGCCCGGCAGTGCTGTGAATTTTTCACGCTGTTTCTATATCTTTGTCTAACCATGATATAATCCAGTTGGTATCTTGCGCTATCTCCTTCATCCAGGTTTGGGACTGGCACTGACAGAGTACAAACAGTTTAACGTTAGAAAGCATCACTGCGATTGACTATTGTTTTAATGTTGGAAGCGTTTTAAGAGTATGTAGTAAGAAGGTTGCCATAGTAATAATAATAATAACATAAATAATAATAATAATAATAATAATAATAATAATAATAATAATAATAATAATAATAATAATAATAATAATAATAATAATAATAATAAACCCTGAAGACGAGGCCTGACCCTCCAGACAAATTTCCTGCTCCTTATAGCAATTTTTCATAAATCCTGAGGGATCCTTGATACCTCGGGTAAAAAAAAAAAATAATAATAATAATAATAATAATAATCCACCTCAAGGGGGTATATTTGATATTTGGTGCCTTGCAGCCGGAGGTTGCGGGTTCGAATCTACCTCAAGCCGCCGCGTAGGGACCCTGGGCAAGTCCTTCACTCGCAATTGCTCATGCGCTTCGGCGTGAAACTCCGATTCAGTGTCCGCGCTGTAGTCGGGAGCGCCTCTGAGTAGAAACTTGAAGGGGCGCTATAAAAGGCAATGAAAGAACTAGTACAACTATGCAAAGACATATACAACACAGGAGTATGGCCAGAGGATTTCTTACAGACCATTATGGTTCCGATAAAGAAGAAACCAAATGCAACAACATGTGAAGACCACAGAACTATTAGCCTACTAACGCATGCATCCAAAATCGTACTAAGAGTGCTCACGAAGAGAATGCAGTCAAGGGCAGAAACAAATGACTGCTTAGGAGAGGACCAATACGGTTTTAGAAAGGGAAGGGGCACAAGAGATGCAATTGGAGCGTTGAGGGTGCTGACAGAAAGAAGCATACAGCATGGACAGGACATCTACATTTGCTTTGTGGATTATGAAAAGGCTTTCGATAGAGTAGATTGGAAGAAATTAATGCATGCACTGAGAAGAATAGGAGTGGACTGGAAAGACAGAAGACTCATAGGAAACCTATACATGGGACAGAGAGTAAGAATAAAAATAGAAGGAGAATTCTCAGAACCAGGAGTGATAGGTAGAGGAGTACGACAAGGGTGCCCACTATCACCAATTCTCTTTAACATCTTGTTGGGAGACCTTCCCAACCGAGACACTGTTGACGGTACTTTGTCCTAGATTGAAGAGACATTCTGGATAAAGCTAAATATATTTAGTATTGAACTGAACTATATATTGAAAGTAGGCGTGATGTTATGCTTACTAGAAATATACGAATATCGTTACTGTAACAGAGACAGAAAATAGGATAGTTGATGAACTATATCAGGTATAGTTAAGAAGGAGTGTTCTCTCCTATTTAAACCAATGTAAAAGATTCGTCGTCGAAGCTTGGCAGTTTTCGTTAGGCCTGTTGCCGTGTGATGTCGAATTCTCAGTAGAACTGACCAAGACTTCCATGTACTAGATAAGTCTAGTTAACTAGTTAAACTGTTGGTTTCGTGTCCGCTGTGGCCAACCAAGTTGTTTGTTTGCTGTGCAACGTTCTCAAGAACTGGAGACGTGTGGAGCTGATGTTCTTCGATAAGGTTGTATGTGTGTTACTATTACGGATTTTGTTTTATAATATACATTCTTTTTTACCCTAGAAAACGAGTTGTCTTCATTCGTAGAGTAGCACCTTACATTTGGGGGCTTCGTCCAAAAGTGACGTTAATTCGAAAAGTCTAAAAGTGAAAATTTTGTAGGGACTTTTCTAAAAGAGTCTAGAGACAAAAGTGGGGAAATTAAACCTTTGAAAAGGAAATTTCTTAGTGAAAGTTTTGGCAACAGAGCTGAAAATAATTTGAGTAAGTCTAGAATAGACTAGAGAATAAGCAGGCAAAATGGAGTCGCCTGTAGCAGCAAAAGCGTTAACGCTTGAAGATGTCTTTGACTGTTCTGTTGAAGAATTAAAAGTTGAGTTAGAACGCTTAGGTCAGGAAGCAAAAGGCTTAAGTAAAGCACAGATGCAAAAGAAGTTAGCGAAGTTAGTATCTCCGTCTAAGGCTATGAGTGAGGAGTGGAAAATAAAAAGCAAGTCATTGGAGTTAAAAGCAGCAAAGGAAGCAGAAGAGGCTGATAGACAATTTAAGAGAGAGGAAGCAGAAAGACAGCAGAGAAAGGAAGAGCGTGACTTGGAAATGTTTAAACTTAAGTTAGAAGCAGAAGCTGAAGCAAGAAGGTTAGAAGCAGAAGCAGAAGCTGAAAAACGTAAAGCTGAAGCAGAAGCAGCAGCTGAGCAACGTAGAGAAGAAGCTGAACAACGTAAAGTAGAAGCAGATGAAAGGAGAATAAAATTGGAAGCTGAAGTATTGGAGAGAAGATTGAGAATAGAAGCAGAAGCAGCTCAGAGTAAGCTACAGTTGGAATTGGAAGTGCAAGAAAAAGATAAAGTGAGACAACATGAGTTGAAATTGAAAAAATTGGAAAATAATGTAATTGAACATGAGGACATGGAGCAGGGTTTTCGAATGTCTAATGCAGTAAAATTTGTTCCGAAATTTGATGAATTAGATGTTGAACATTACTTGTTGGCATTTGAAAAAGCAATGCAAATACATAAATTTCCAAAAGATAAATGGACGGGACTCATTCATACTCAGTTAACTGGCAAGGCACAGAAAGTGTTTTCAGAGCTCAGTGTGGAGGAATGTCAAGACTATGACATTCTGAAGCAAGCATTGTTGAGAGCTTATGCTCGTGTTCCGGAATTTTATAGAAAACGGTTCAGAACAATGAGAAAAGGAAATTTGGAAACATATTCAAATTTTGCTTTTCGAATGAGTTTGCCATTTAACAGTTGGATTGAGGGGGAAGGTGCTACGAAAGAAGTGGATAAACTCATTGAAGTTGTGAAGTTGGAACAATTTGTGAATTGTTTACCAACAGAACTTCATAGATGGGTGATTGAAAAAAAACCTGGGAGTTTGAGTGAAGCAGCCACATTAGCAGATGAATTTGCTATTTTGTACAAACCATTTAAAGTGGAAACATTTGGAGGGTTCAGAGGAGAAACTAAAGTGGATTCGGGTATGGAAAAAGGAAATTGGGGTCACTATGGAAACTCGCCGAAATTTGAACGAAAACCTTGGAATTCTGGATGGCACTCACCTAAATTGGGAAATAAAGTGGCATTTAATAAGAGTTGGGGTTCACAAGAGACTTGTGGATATTGTCACCGTAAAGGGCACTCGAGTTCAAATTGCTGGCAGTTAAGAGATACACAGGAGGCAACGGGACAACGAAATTTTGAAAATGCCCCGAGAACAGTTCAGTTAGTGGGGAATGACAGCTGCTATACTGAAAACTCACAAGGTTCAATGCATGTGCATGATAGTTATAGACCTTTTTGTTCAAATGCATGGTTGTATGGGCATGAAGGTACACGGCGTCAGATAGTCTTGCTAAGGGATTCTGGGTCTTTGCAAACATTGGTCAGCAAGGAAAGATTAGGAAGTGATGAGTTTAAAGATACAAAGGAAAATTGTTTGATTCAGGGTGTTGTTGGAGATCCTATTGAAATTCCTTTAGTGGAAATTAACTTGGATTCGGAAAGAGTGAAGGGAAAAGTGTTATGTGGCTTAATTGATAAGTTACCTGAAGGAGTAGATGTGCTCATAGGTAATGATATTGCAGATATGGGACCTAGAGACATTTCTGTGGTAACTAGAGCACAAGCAGCATTGGATAGGGTTGTCATGGGGAATAAAGATGCCGTGAACGCTCATGCAAGTACACAGTCAAAAATAGATAAAGACGATGTGAAGTTTTCAGGTGTTGGTGAATTGTTTGACGAGAATGAAATCATTAAGTCAAACATAGGAGAAATTGTGTTTCGAAATGATGTAATTCAGTTACAACGCACGGATGTGGTGATGAAGCCATTGTTTGAGTTGGCTAAATCAGAACACTCGCTGCGTGAACAGAGTTGGTATGAAGTGTCTCAGGATGTCTTAGTAGATAATGAGCGAAATAAAATAAATGATGTGTTGGATTTAAAAGGTGTAAATGAATTGTGTGAAGAGAAGCTTGAACGATTGTCGAATGTGAGTGAGATTGTGTTGTACAAGGACGTGATGAATGACGACGTTGAAAATGTTTTGAGGAATTCAGAAGTTGAATTGAAAACGTACGCAGAAGAGAAAAATGAGTTGTCTTTTGTCAAGTGCAATAATGTGGTGTCTTCAAGAAATTGTGTGAGATATAATAAGATTGAAGATGCGTTTACAATGGAAGACGTACAAGGGGAATTGTTAAACTTAAAGGAGTGCATTGTTGATGATATACCTGTTGTATGTTCCTTTATGCTTGACGAGTCGAAGGTCGAGGAGATGAATCGAGGGTATGTCGAAGTGGACAACGAATCGAATGAAGGTGTAAGCAGGTTGCTTAAAACAGTGGAAGTGGATTTGCGAAATGTAGAAGATGTGGTCAAGAATGAATTATGCGTATCAGATTCACGGAAGAATTGGTGTGTGAAAGAGTGGCGTAAAGGTATGTTGACTGAAGTGAATGTGAAATGGAAAATGTGGATATTCATGCATGGTTTCTTGAAACAGAGTGGTGAATGGCAAATATATAAGTTGTGGAGGTGCATTGCATTGGTGTTAGTACAAGGTACTTTGGAACATGCTTGGATGTTGATATGGTTGCATGGTGGCATGACTGATGGGTGTATGTCAATAGCTGTAGCATTGGTATTACACATCAGAAATGGTTACAGTAATTGGAGTGTGTGCTTGGTACAGTTTCAAGGGTTGACATACAGGAAATGTTTGGTGTGGTTGTTTACAGAGTGTTTGTTGGAAGGATGTTTGTGGAAGGTTGAAGTAGTATGGCTACCGATTTGTGCACACAAGGCAAATGAATGTGAATTGTTAAAAGAGAAATCTTATGTGGGTGTGTTAGATGTATATTTGCAGATGACTAGCAGGATGAGATGTCAGGATGGGAGAAACGATGGCAGAAGTTGTCGAGATCGACGACTATGTTCCAATCGGAGGAACTTGACGGTGCTCGTGTTCTTCATGGTGGTGATGATGTTGTACGTGGAACATCCGATTTGTTTCCTGAGTCGGAAGCTGAGGATTCATGAGATGCACTATTCGACGATCGAGAAGGAGGCCTTGGCGCTTGTGACAGCGGTCCGAGCGTGCAGCGTCTACTTTGGGTCTTCGCCGGTCTTGGTCTATACAGATCACAGTCCGTTGCAGTTCATAAACACAATGGCAAATTCAAATCAGAAATTGCTTCGATGGAGCCTAGAGTTACAACAGTATACTCTCGACATTAAGCATCGACCGGGAAAAGAGAACTGGATGCCAGATCTCTTGAGTCGACCGTCGCCTGTGGGATCTTCAAGTGTGTTGTTGGGGAGTTGAAGTTGGGGGTTTTGGTTGTGTTTTGCGTAGTTTCATTTGTCATGTTTTTGTGTTTTTTTTCGTTTTGTCGAAAACCGATAGGTTTTCTCTCGTAGTGGTTGGGGGTATGTTGGGAGACCTTCCCAACCGAGACACTGTTGACGGTACTTTGTCCTAGATTGAAGAGACATTCTGGATAAAGCTAAATATATTTAGTATTGAACTGAACTATATATTGAAAGTAGGCGTGATGTTATGCTTACTAGAAATATACGAATATCGTTACTGTAACAGAGACAGAAAATAGGATAGTTGATGAACTATATCAGGTATAGTTAAGAAGGAGTGTTCTCTCCTATTTAAACCAATGTAAAAGATTCGTCGTCGAAGCTTGGCAGTTTTCGTTAGGCCTGTTGCCGTGTGATGTCGAATTCTCAGTAGAACTGACCAAGACTTCCATGTACTAGATAAGTCTAGTTAACTAGTTAAACTGTTGGTTTCGTGTCCGCTGTGGCCAACCAAGTTGTTTGTTTGCTGTGCAACGTTCTCAAGAACTGGAGACGTGTGGAGCTGATGTTCTTCGATAAGGTTGTATGTGTGTTACTATTACGGATTTTGTTTTATAATATACATTCTTTTTTACCCTAGAAACGAGTTGTCTTCATTCACCAATTCTCTTTAACATCTACATTGAAGAATTAGTACGAGAGGCGATGGAAGAGGTGAAGGAGGGCATAAAGGTGGGAGGAAGATTGACGAAAGCACTAAGATTTGCAGATGACCAGGCGATGTTGGCAGGTAGCCAGAAGGGGCTACAAAAAATGATGGATCGGCTAAATAAGATCTCGAAGGAGTATGATATGAAAATAAATATCAAAAAGACAAAGATCATGAGGATAAGCAAAGGAAAGGAAAGAACAGTAAAGATCACTATAGATGGTAAGGAACTGGAACAAGTCGGAAAATTCTGTTACCTAGGAAGTATGATCACAACTGATGCAAAGTGTCATGTAGAAATAAAGAGAAGAATAGCCATGGGAAAAGATGCCTTCTATAAAAGAAAGGAATTAATGAGAGGAAAGCTAAATAAGAATCTAAAGAAAAGAATTATCAAGTCTATGATATGGAGTGTGGTGTTATACGGATCAGAGACATGGACTCTAAGGAAGGAAGACATCAGAAGATTGGAGGCCTTCGAGATGTGGATATGGCGAAGAATGGAGAGAGTCAGCTGGATGGATCGGAGGACAAATGAAGACATACTACAAATGGTGGACGAAAAAGATCCATGATAGGGATAATACGAAGCCGACAAAGAAAATGGTTGGGCCACATCATGAGAGGAGACTCCCTTCTAAGAATTATAATTGAGGGAAGAATGGAGGGAAGAAGACACGAGGAAGACCGAGAATGATGTTGTTGGACTGGATGTTGGAGGAAGACTACAGCAAACTAAAGGAAAGAGCCAGAAAACGTGATGAATGGCGAAATTGGACGTACGAACCTGCCTAGCAAGGCAGAGAACCAAAAGAAGAAGATTTATATAGAAAAGCGAAATGATATTCAATGTGATCGTTTAACTGTTGTTTGAAGCTGTACCACGAATGACTTCGAGTTTTTTTTATAAATTCAACGAATCTGCCAAGAAAATACAATCAAGAGAATCTATTAGAGATTTTCTGTTATTGAATATGAATAAAAACTATCTAGGTTCTGTATATCGAAAGGAAAGTCAGGAAAATTCCGGATCGAAAGAAACAAGCGCAGAGCTCCACGAAACTAACCGACAACATTCACACCTTTAAAACGGTTGAAACAGATGCTATATTAGAAATCACTCGATCTTGTCGTATAGTAACAGATAACAATCTTTTCTTTCCTTAGAGAACAGTAATGAGGTCGACATCAAGGGCCGAGTGGCCGAGGTAGTCATAAGATGCACGGATATAAACTACGACACTGTTCTAACTCTGGTAGTGCCAGTCCCAAGCGTGAAGAAAGGAGCAGGGCGACACTAAGCATCTTTGTTATGACACAGCGACGTTAAACATAAACTACAAACACACACAAGCAGGAAGTTACGAATAAAAAGGACTATGGCATTTAGTTGATAAGTTAATTAATAAATAATTAAGTACTTAAATATTTCAGTGAGTAATTAATTAATTAATGATGTACATAAGTAAGTAGTCTACGAATTTCTTCGTAAGTAAGCGTATGGGTATTTATAGCGGCTTTTGCAAACGTACAGATACACTTTACTTGTGCCAATAACATGGGAGCGACAAATGTGCGCTCGTAGGCTACCACTCAGGCTTGTTATCATGATGTCTCAAGATGTTGCGATGGCGCTTCTCAAAAGCTAAGTGAAGGGCACCAGCTTATTCAAGAGCGCAGCGTCATGTCACATGAATATGGCAAAAGATTCTGGTTGTTTGAATATACTGTAAGTTCAACTCAAACTTTTAACATCGATTGTACACATTTAATGTATAGATTGACACCTGAGGTTGACCATTGACCAAGGGGGTGACTTTGCCCCACAAAATGGTGGGACCAATTCCTCTTACCTTCCCTCACCTACCTCTCCTCTTCCCTTCTAAAATGTCAACTATAACTAGAAAGACGACTTCATTAATTCACGCAACTTATAATAATAGGCAATCTTCCCTATTTGGCTTTGCTCTGTATGTCCTCTTCTCCCGTCCGCTCTTCCTTTTGGTTTTGTTCGATTATAAACGATTCAGACTTTTTTTAAATGCAGACCCTAGTGACACCTTGTGGCCAACACGACCATTGACACCAACCGCCTCTTAGGTTCCATATTAAATTCGCCTTCCGAAGAAATTTGCCTGGAGTGAAATTTAACTAAAATTTGCTGTTTTTCTCTTCTTTTCCAGGCTTTGGACTGGCATACGACAGTGCGAACAGTTGCAGAGTCAAACTAAGCCATTTTTCGGAGCTTTTACATTTTTTTCATTTAATTTTGTGTCTTGCAAATGCTGCAAACTTTATAAAATTTGCATCAGAGTAAGTTTCATTTTATAGCATATGGCAGCAAGTAATTAAACAGCGTCAGGCAGCTACAGTATGTATAGATCGGAGGACACAGTTTTAAAGGTGTCCAATAAGAAGTATAATTGCTTTTGCATGGTTTTAGCCCTTTGAGTGCATCTTTTGTCTGTTTAGGCAGTTGACTTCAACCTTACATTTTAATCAAATATCTAATAATAACAGCAATAGTAATAGTAACAGTAATAGTAATGATAATAATAATAATAATAATAATAATAATAATAATAATAATAATAATAATAATAATAATAATAATAATAATGATAATAATAATAATAATAATAATAATAATAATAATAAAATGATGATAATAATAATAATAATAATAATAATAATAATAATAATAATAATAATAATAATAATAATAATAATAATAATAATAATAATAATAATAATAATAATAATAATAATAATAATAATAATAATAATAATAATAATAATAATAATAATAATAATAATAATAATAATAATAATAATAATAATAATAATAATAATAATAATAATAATAATAATAATAATAATAATAATAATAATAATAATAATAATAATAATAATAATAATAATAATAATAATAATAATAATAATAATAATAATAATAATAATAATAATAATAATAATAATAATAATAATATTATTATTATTATTATTATTAATATTATAATAATAATAATAATAATAATAATAATAATAATAATAATAATAATAATAATAATAATAATAATAATAATAATAATAATAATAATAATAATAATAATAATAATAATAATAATAATAATAATAATAATAGTAATAGCAGCATAGTAGTAGTAGTAGCAGTAGCAGTAGCACAAGCAGTAGCAGTACCAGTAGCATTTCCATCCAGTGTCTACCATCTGAGTCGAATAAAACCAGCAAATCCAATTCAATTCTCGATGGATTTTTTTAAAATTAAAATCAACAGTAGCAGTACCAGTAGTAGTAATAGTAGGCCTAATAAGACGTCGTCACATTTAAATCTTACGCATTACGAGGGATGATGAGCACAGTTAAAAAATTGATTAGCGATATGCCTCCTACCCTATCTGAAAATTCCAAAGGTTACTAAAGACTGTTTAATAACAAATTTTCTGTTTGCTTTTCCAATTTCTTATTTTTGACGATTGCTGCAAAATATTATCAAACTTGCATCAACCGATTTTATCTCAATGCGCATATCATAGCAATCATGTCAACAATATTCCTTTAATCCGTTAAACAATGAATACAATCGCCGACAAGTCGAAAATTGAGGCTTGGGGACGTTAGCGTCCCTGGCAGCCATAATATTACATTGCACAATGGATGCTAATGAAGTAATGTAAAAATCATATAGCGACTTCACTTCACTGTCATATAATAGATCGCGAACAACACGAACAAAAAGAGCAACAAGCATACTGCTGTGCAGACACATGATCCACAGCAACTGACGTTCTTGCCGTCATCATTACATATATCCAGAGCGACGTCATTGCGCTCGACGGATGTCGCTGTGTTAGACGACATTTCAGTCGGCAGGTGGCTGGATGTGTTCATTGGCAAACCTTCGTTACGATTTCCGTTGACCATCTTCGACGCCTTCCACCTTTTGATGACACTACTAAAGTACCACTCCGCCGCTGACTGCCTCATCACGATTTCCTCTCCATCACAAATAGTCGTTTTTCGATCATCAAACCGCTGTCTAACGCCGTTGTCGAACAGCGACATCTCGCGAACAGGAATCGTGTCTACTTCTCCGAGGTCCTCCAACTTCCGGTAAAGGTACAGTCGTCGATTTCCGGTCAGGGCCCAATACAACGATCTCTGCTCGACCACCTCGATCCGCTCCACTTGATCTACGCTGATTCTATGGTTGAGCAGTTGTTCGAATGTACCTGATAAGTACGTACCATCCGTGAATCGACTTCCGATGCTGTCCTGGGTGAACCGGATGTTACGTGGACGCATTCTTCGTGACTGTCCACTTGGAGCCATGTTTCCACGTAGATCAGCCTGGTTTGCAATATGACTTGGAGAATATCGATGAATATGCTACGCACCGTCGTTGAATGCTTACAAGGTGTTTAGTTCCAACCTGATCGTATACCGTTCAGTTTCTGATTCAGAGAGTGAAAGGTTTGTTGATATTCATAGACAATCTATCAGGAATTGAATTGGATTTGCAGGTATTATTCTACTCAGCTAGTAGACATTGGATGGAAATCATTCTCTGAATCAGAAACTGAACGGTATACGATCAGGTTGGAAACATGGCTCCAAGTGGACAGTCACGAAGAATGCGTCCACGTAACATCCGGTTCACCCAGGACAGCATCGGAAGTCGATTCACGGATGGTACGTACTTATCAGGTACATTCGAACGGTTTACGTCCTGGGTGAACTGGATGTCACGTGGTGATTGTCCACTTGGAGCCATGTTTCCACGTAGATCAGCCTGGTTTGCAATATGACGGGGAGAATATCGATGAATATGCTACGCACCTGCGTTGAATGCCTACAAGGTGTTTAATTCCAACCTGATCGTATACCGTTCAGTTTCTGATTCAGAGAATGATTTCCATCCAGTGTCTACTAACTGAGTAGAATAATACCTGCAAATCCAATTCAATTCCTGATAGATTGTCTATGAATATCAACAAACCTTTTAGTTATTTCCTAAAAAAAATGCCTCAACCGTTTCTCAGGTTCAGACCAGCAAATTCTTCCTGATTGAGTTTATCGTTACTGACAATGTGTGCATGTAATGAAGGGGATATCTAGATATCTCTCTGCTGCTGTTAGGCCTACGCAGCCTATAGCGCAGCCCTGTTCTGTAGAATCGCCTTCATTACAGAGCGATATTGTTTTTCAATAGCGCGTGACAGACTCAGCCCGTCGAGTCTTCTTTGCGTAGAACAGCGCATTTTCCTTTCAGAAAATATGTACTATACGCCTGTACGGTATGTTGAAAAATAGAAAGTGAAGATTGGGAAATTGCCACGTAAGGCCAGAGCCAGTGGCGGCGCTACAGTATTTCCCCAATCAAGGCAAATGCACTGGTAAAAAACTTGCCTTATAGTCGTTACCCTGCCACAAGGCCACGAGCATTTTTACCCTGCATAGAATTTAAATCACCCCGCACTGGTTACTTGTATAACTGCCTTGGATATGCCTGGTTACAAATTTATATGGCACCGCCTCTGGCCAGAGCAGTCTACCAGTCTACTTTAAGATATGGTCGATAAACATTTAATGTACAGAACTTGCATAACTATTTCGACAATCTACTGCTGGCGGAAGTTGGCCTAAATAATTACAGAGTACTTTAGTACACCCTGCTCTGCATATGATACCCTGAGTCATTAGATAAGCTTACCAAATCAAACCATATTCTGAAGAACACGCCATTTCAACCTCACACGATTACCTGGTTCTAGTCCTTCATTGGTCGAATGCAGGCATGGGTTTCCCTGCCAAGAGGCTGATGGCATCTGCGTCCCAGGGTCATGTGGGAACTCATGGCTAGTGAGTCCAGGTTCGAGACGAGGGAGGTCAAGTCCCTACACTGCCTTTTCACAAATCCTATCCCGATTCCTTCTCCTCCCCTCACCTCCCTCGCCATTTCAACTCTAAGCATCATCCACCTTAGCCGTCTGACTGTCTGCCTGCCTGACTCTCTGGATTTTGACCCTCTGCCTATCGATTCTGTTTTGATTAAGCGCCTGTGAATAAGCTGGTTCCCGCGACTTCGCTTTTGTGGGCGCTGTAGAAATATCGTGTTTACGATTACGATTACGATTACCCAGCGCACCTGGGGGAACCCCGGCTGGGGTCTTTCGTCCTTTTATAGCGCCATCCTAGAGCCCCTAAAACGAAATATCGAGCAAATCCAAAACAATGCACTTAGTGAAGCGGATGGTCACGCCGACACAGCGCCGTTATTCTGAGACAAATTCGAACCAGTGCCACATTCGAGTGCTGCCAGTCCCAAACTCTGCGAAAGGAGACACGTCGTGTCCCAGGTAGCCATTTTGTGCCGTCAAACACTGGTCACAACATTTTGGGTGGTGTTAGTCCCAATCCTGAAGTAAAGAGGAGGGCGACGCTTATCTTCTTTGTTATGTCACAGCATCCTTAACCAAAATCCACTGGCAATTTCTTACACACCTCTTTTAAGTGTCTCATTCGCCCTATAAGTCAAAAAGACGTAGAACAAAGGTAGTTCTATTAGAAATTTGTCTTCACGTAGGTAATGTTAAAAGTCCAACGACCTCTCGTCGTCAAAGGTCACAAGATGTCGTTAAACAATGGATACTACTTAATATATTGCACATCTTAGTTCAAAATATGGCAGCCTACCCATGACGGTTGTGCCGAGGATTCCTCTGGGTTGATCACACGTTGTATTGTCTCCATGTTGACTTTGGCAACTTTCACTTGGATCTCCTCAAGTCCTTCCTTCAACCTCCAGCGTTTACCTGCTCTGAGTTTGTCTTTGGTCGGGTGATTCGGGATAGACTAGATCTTAGTGGTATCCTCCATGATCATCTGTTGCTTTGGGTGCAGATGCAGAGGCATCTCTTCACAGTCGACCTGAAGGACCGTTATGCTGGTGCCTCGCAGTGGGCCACAGCAGATGTATGTGACCTTGTACTGCATTGTGTCAAGTTTGGCTCGGTTTTGACGATGAAGTGTTGTAGTGAATGAATCTACATTTTTCATTTTGAATACAGTGAATTATGGGTTCTAGGACGATTGGTCATAGGACGATTGGTCATAGGACGATTGGTCATAGGACGATTGGTCATAGGACGATTGGTCATACGGACGATTGGTCATAGGGCCTACCGGTCATAGGTCCTATCGGCGATGGGACTATCGAAGGCTATCGAAGGCTAAAACAGAGAGGTTTTAAAACATGAAAACCATGTACTGGATCATTTTACTGTGAAATACGTAATACAAAATACGAACAATACGTAAAAGTCTAGAACGTCAACAGATTTTTCACGACTTGAATGAAACATGAGAGTGAGTTGATCCCTGTAAGTATTACCCTATTGAGTAATTGGCACTTATTGTATTTGTCTAAAAAAGATGAATGTTCCGGTGCGTTAAGCTTAAAACTAAGAGTATCTATAACTAACGACTATGCAACGAATTATGTCGGTTTATTAGCGGCATATGACCAATCGTCCTATGACCAATAGGCCCTATGACCAATCGTCCGTATGACCAATCGTCCTATGACCAATCGTCCTATGACCAATCGTCCTATGACCAATCCACCTATGACCAATCGTCCGGATACCGAATTATGTTTCAAATTCTTTCTGCCATTTTTCGGAGAAAATTCTCACGATATGCCGTGCTCCTAGTTTCTACTTTTCCCTCCAAGCGCAGATGAGCGGGTATCCAGACGAATGTGACGACTACTTGGCGGCGTCGACTGTACATTTCCTGGGAATTCAGTAAGTCCCGTAGTAGGTTAGGCCTTGTGAAAGAATGTCTTTATTCGATGACTTGTAGGACACCGATAGAGGTCAGAGTAGATCTCCAATTCATTTTGTTTAACAGATGTCGCCCGACGTGGATTGACGTGTTATCGCCCATCCTCTACACCAGCGTTTCCCAAACTGTTTTGGCCACGGAACCCTTCGCTTATTAATATTTTCTGGCGGAACCCCAGTCTCAACTAATTTAAGCGTATTGAGGCCTATATTATTACATAGCGTCTGTGAAAGCTGGATTTTTATATTTTGTTTTTGTTGCGGTATAAGCTTAATACGAGAATCGAATTTCGCTCAAATTCGTTGTGGCAAATGGTACGCTTAACGCACATTTCGCGACAGTTGGTATTCTAGCTTTAAGTAGCCCGCTCGAGAAATCGATCAAGTCCGAAATTACGTCAATAAGAAGTTCATAATCTTTATTTTAAAAGTTGCAGTAACTGCTTTGGCTACTTTGAATGGGTTTTGAATCCAATTTGTATAACCTTTCATGGGACGAAGTATTTAACCGAGCTCGAATATGGCCTGCAATTTCTGTACGAATGTTTTCGTAGAGAACACAATCCATTTCAATCAAAAACTCATATTAAGTTTGAAAACGTTCCACATTAGCCCTACTAGTATGAACACAAGAGGCCCAGCTTACGTGACAGTGACTCAATTTTGGCAAACTTTTATACCAGCAAAATAAAATATTTAATAACTAAAACTGCTGTACGATTATCTGACACGGCAGTACTTTTAAACTTTTACATTTAATCATGTTCTGATTATTTTCGTTGAGATAACCATAACAAAGATGACTACGTCCATATTCGGACTATTATAGCTCTAACCTAGCCTACTTAATTAGGACCCTGCAGTCATCTCTATACATATAAATAGTTATTGGGTTGTTTATGGGCACTGAAAGTTCGGATTATCCCTCACTGGGGCAAAACACAGAAGACTACTGACGGCAGTTTTAAACGTTTGAAAAACTTTTTGTATTATTTAAAAAAACTGTTCGGAGTGTTTTATTCCAATAAAATTTCTCAATAACATTTCTTTTAGTTACAACTTTTCGCGGAACCCCTGTGATGACCCCGCGGAACCCTTGGGTTCCGCGGAACCCACTTTGGGAAACGCTGCTCTACACGTACATGTAGGTCTTGTGATATGCCTTCGAGGGTGTGTAGAACGAGCAGATTGCAATGTATTGTGCTAAGCTTGGTTCGGTTCATAGACATCTATCCGCCGTCGACCTGAAAGGCTGCCATGCAGGTGCCCGCAGTGCGTCACAGCAGATGGATAGGGCCTTATACTGTATTGTCGTAGGCAATGGATCTACATTATATTTAATCCAGCGAAGTAATAAGGTTCCAATGTTTAACGACATCTTATCAAAGGCTGTCGACGTCTTTAAATTTCTTGAATTTTTTCAGTTGATTTTCGTATAACTTGTCATCAGTTTTCTTTCTCTCTGTTGTGGTCATATTATGCAAAGACCGAGTGGACTCAACGAATCATTCGGTTTCAGACTATATAAATTCAAGTTAAGCATTTCAAGGGTGTTTAAGTAATACCGCATTGTATGTATGTATGTATGAGCACTTGTTATAGCGCCCATTCAAGATTTCTACTCAGAGGCGCTCCCGACTACAGCGCGGACACTGAATCGGAGTTTCACGCAGAAGCGCATGAGCAATTGCGAGTGAAGGACTTGCCCAGGGTCCCTACGCGGCGGCTTGAGGTGGATTCGAACCCGCAAGGCACCGAACATACCCTTACACCACCGCGCCCCCACATTATGTTATATTCAACTACAGCCTTTGACTGATAGAACCATTCAACCTGAAGAGAGTAGATTAGATTTCCAACAGTTTAACGACATCCAATAGGTCGCTGGTTCTGATAGCTTTTTTTAACAATTATCACCGCTATAATTATTTGAGGAGACCAACAGACTTACTACTAATTAATGGAAATTAATCGCACGATTAAAATTTTTAAAAACTCGATTAATGTTTAAACGCATGCTACAATAGATAACAAGACTTAGTAGAACTACTCTACCGACTCTGAGTAGTTGCGTTGAATATGCTATATAAATGCTCGCAGTCAATAAACAAAAAGCAAACAAACTTTAACTATACTTGTTTTTACTTTTTAGTTTTAACTTTAAAGTTTAAACTTAAAGTTTTAATTTTGTAATAGCTGTTTTATCAGGAATTGTTTTAGCGCATTTATTAAAAATAATTGGGCGCAGTGACAATAGCGTTAACTGCGTTAAAAAATTTAATCGCGTTAATTAATTAACGCATTAATCGCCTTAATAACGCGTTAAATGACCAGTCCTAGTTTTTAGTTTAGACATAAAAGCCATAAAAGAATTAGACGGCATGCTAAGGTTGAACAATCGCCGATTTACCGAGGTTTAAGTTTAAGTTATAGTAATAGTAGTTTCAGTTTAACGACACTTTGTTTATTGACTTATATTCTGCCTGGATGTCATCTAATCGTCTGCGCCTAAATCCTTTGAAAACTCAATATATCTGGCTTGGTACTCGCCAGCAGCTGGATAAGCTGGACTTGGAATTCCTCTTCGCTGAATTTCCTACCTTCACTTTTTCCACCTGGGTACGCAACTTATGGGTCATCCTGGACCAGGAACTGTCCTTCACGGAACACATCACGGCATTGACTCGTTCCTGCTACTACCACTTGCGCCAGCTGCGGGTTGTCACTCGCTCTCTTTCTTCTTCATCTGGTCCATGCCCTTGTTAGTAATCGATTGGACTGCTGCTCTTCGCTCTACTGTGGGCGTTCTCAAGTCCGTTTTCATCCTTTGGAAGGCGATTTGCGGGCGGCTGCTCGTCTAATTGGTGGTGTCCCTAATTTTGGCCACATCTCTGCATTTATGCGTTATGCCCTCCACTGGCTCCCGGTCCAGCAGCACATCCATTATGATTCGCACGGACATGCAAGAATACACAGCGTTTAAGTGTCGTAGCACGAGCTTGCTTAAAACCAAAATAACGCTGTCATGTCGCAAAATATATTTCAGCACAGGACCTGCAATTAAGTTGCTCGTTGTTGAGTAGGCAGTGGCCGAAACGCAGCCTGAAGATAGCTACTTCCTTTCCATGGCCGTCACCATATTTTGTTGTATAATTGTGTCCGTATAAAGCGCCTTTCGCAGTATGGACTATTCAGAGGCGATCTCAGTGTAGAAGCCCCAGGGATAGAGAAACGTCTTAAGGGAACGAACAGTTGACGAGGAGGACCCAGACAATGGTTTTACCCGCAAAGTAGAATCTCCAAACACATCTGCCATTTGTACCTTTTTTATATTTAAGACTTCTTGTGCCTGACAAATTCTGGAAATAACTGTTTAAAAATTGCATCAGATTCCATCTTTGGACAAAACTATTACCCACGGGGATCTGTGCAAAGCGCTGTGTGTCCACAGTTTAACGGCAGCTTATGACAATATAGGCCGTTTCCGCCGACAAAGATTAGTTTTGGCATATTACAGCTCTTATTGATTGAAAAGCACTTAAGACAGCCATATAATATATAGATTGTTGGCAGACGTTTTAAAGGTGTCCAAGAAAACGCATTTGCTTTAGCTCGGTTTAAGCCCTTTGGGAACATCTTATAATTGTCAAGGCGGTTGATTTAACCTCACATTTTAATCGCTTAAATCTGGTTGTGTATGGAATTACCGGATGGATTCTGTTTAACGAAGCTGTCGTAATAAAGATGTAATCAGTGTTGCCCTCCTCATTTATCCAGGCCTCTGAGTTGCGCTTCTGGAGTATGAAACAGTGTTTCATACGGCGTTTAAAAGTGTATCATTCTTCTACTGAAGTCGCTCTCTTGGAGTTTGTAGGCCTACTGATTTAAAAAGATGAGACCTCTTCAAAGAAGAGGATCCTAAAGCGAGGTAAGAAATTGGGCCTACATTGAAGTTCGCTTCCCGGTCGGTCGGTTTATCAGAGATTAATTTCTCGGATCTTTACTGCGGGTGGCTCTGTCGCAATATAAACGTGGAGTACAATACAACACAATACAACACAACACAATATACTGGGGCGCGGTGGTATAGCGGTATGTTCGGTGCCTTGCAGCTGGAGCGTTGCGGGTTCGAATCCACCTCAAAAAGCCGCCGCGTTAACGGCGTTAACCAGTTTCATCTTCTCTGTCTCATAGTTTTCTTCCGTGTGCTACTACTATTACTACTACTACTACTACTGCTACTGCTACTGCTACTGCTACTGCTACTGCTACTGCTACTGCTACTGCTACTGCTACTGCTACTGCTACTGCTACTGCTACTGCTACTGCTACTGCTACTGCTACTGCTACTGCTACTGCTACTGCTACTGCTTCTGCTGCTGCTGCTGCTGCTGATGCCGCTACTACTGTTACTACTACCACTATTACAAGCACCTTTGCTACTACTACTTATACGGTGAATATCTAGGGATCTTGAGCCAGTCTAGCGCCGTCGATTGATGCTTGTTTATCATAAGTTTAATAAATGCGTAATAATAACGACAACAACATCATCATCATCATCAGCAACAACAAGATAAAGCAATAATAATAATGATAAAAAAATTATATTATTATTATTATTATTATTATTATTATTATTATTTTTATTATTATTATTATTATTATTATTATTATTATTATTATTATTATTATTTTTAGTATAAAATATTAAGACATTGATATTTACATGCAAATGCCCTGTTTAGACACCTTTTTAACGTTTTTATAAGACTCTTTATATACCCAATTTATTAGGTGATTAGTAGGTCTTTTTCAACTTTACTAAAACCTTAAAATGCTGTTGCGTTCAATAGACAGTTGGTGAACGGGTGGGAACTGTTCAAAAATATTTCCGTCGACATCAACGTCCTTTGTTGCCACAAGACTTCGTTAAACTGTCGATGCATTCAATCAACAGTTGGTTCTTTCGAACCACATATACTTTATTTTATGTACTAAGGTAACTAATTTGCATTGCATAATACTGCAGTACTATTTTGAAATAAGAGACATATTGAAATAATTTGAATCAAATTAAACCGATATTGAAACAATTTTAAAACATATGCATGTTCGTGTATGTATACATGTACATTGTTAGTTAATGAAATTGATATTCAAGTTACCTGAACAGTTTAGTAAAAGTAACTATTTGTAAAAAAATAACTACGGTGCTCGTTTAATTAAAAATGCATATCTTTTCTTCATCCTCTCATTCCTCCTCCTCTATAAGCTATAAGTTCTAGTTTTCATCGAATTGTATATATTTCTGTATTGTCATAATAAAAATTTGCGCTGCCTAATCAATCAATAAATCAAACAATCAATCAATCAATCAATCAGTTTATTATCGTTTACTCATAGAGACACAGACGCAATTTTGCTGTGGTCGGCCCAACCTTCTGGAACAATCTGCCTATTGCAACCTGCGACATGAACTCCTCAGCCTCTCTTTGTCTCTCGTCCACTGACGTTTGAAGACCATTCAATTCCATCGTCGTTTCATTGTGATATGTTAGGAGCGACGCTGATGAGTCTGTCTTGAAGTGGCGCTATATAAATTTGTAATAATTACCATTACCATTACGCTCTGAGATGCACGAGTCATCAGACGCGTCTCCAAAACAGTTGAATGTGAGCAGCCATTCAACAGCCTTTCATGCCAAAGTATGCGATAAAAGACGGTTAATGCAAATATGATTTTAGACACCTTTAAAACCTGATCCAGTGAAGCTATATAAGGCGCTGCGGCGCGGTTGCAAATGACTCCTGAGCTGAAGGCAACTTTTAAAATCGATTTCAAAGGCTTTCATGTCATAAGATAAACAAAGAAAAGAAATTATGAGCTCTTGGTGTCAGTCTGTATTTAGTTGTAAGCCACTGTTTCAGTTGTGAACAGCCATTCTCCAGTGTCAGCGTCACATCCTCGCATTTGGTCGCAACAGTTAAACATCTAATGATCTGCAGAAACCACGATCAGTGCAAAGGAGGAGTCCTCTTGTCCAAACTAGTTAGGAAGATGCTGACGACGCACACTTTAAAAGGGAAAGAAACCGGTTTTCCCATCTATTAAAATAATGGAATTCTCTGCTTGAAGTTATCAAGTTTTGATACAAAGATCATTAGCGTTGACCTCCTCCGCCTGGCACTGCAAGAGTACGATTCACGCGGCTCATTGACATAAAACACAAAGTGAAGCCGTTTAAGGGTGTCTAAACGATAGCGCATTTTGTAACGTTTAACCACTTTTGTAACGTTTATCCAGTTTTGTAACGTTTAACCACTCTGACTGTTAGAACAGTTCACCATTGAGATATTAGATTCGAGTTCCTACTCAAAGGTGCTTAAGATGAGATAGGGATGTCTTAGAAGGGGTTCTAGGAAGGTTGCGGAGCGACAATGGGAGGCCTTTCTAGATGAAGGGGTGAAATCAGAGCTCTGCCTGGTGGATGGGCGTGGAAAAAGAACAGAGGAGACCTTGTTCAACCTAACGGAGGAAGCCCCGAGCACTAAGGGTGGGCTACACAGCTCGCAAAGGTATACAAGAGCGAGTCTTTAAAAGAGGTGTCTACATATTATAAACTCTGCCAACTGTTCTTGTTCGTTTTGGTTTCTCCTTCACATAATTATCACATACTATTTTAAATTCAAGGTAAAAGTTTGCATATTGAGACTTTACTGCATTTACATCTTTGTAACTCTAACAATTAAAATTACAATCACGCATCTTTCTCCATCAGTCCACTTTCTTACCTCGCTTTAGGATCCTCTTCTTTGAAGAGGTCATCTTTTTAAATCAGTAGGCCTACAAACTCCAAGACAGCGACTTCAGTAGAAGATATACTTCTTTGAAACGCCGTCACTGCTTCGTACTCCAGAAGCGCCACTCAGAGGCCTGGATAAATGAGGGCAACACTGATTACATCTTTATTACGACAGCTTCGTTAAGAATCCAGCTCTTCTAATTCTCGCTTGATTTCTGGTATATGCATAATTTATATCAACTAATTAAGACTCGCAAATAAGTTCAATTAACCTGATTAAACTTGGTCCGCGTTAATTTGAACAATAGATTGGACATTCTTAAAATACGTCTTTGTGACATGTGCAATGTTCGTCAAACCATCCGACATCCTTTTCAGAAATAATATACTACTCACTCTTCGTGTAAGTTCGTCAGATTGTTTGAAATATACTGTCGGCAGTGTAGTGCATGAAAAATGTACAGGTCGACGTTAACAGCCTCAAGATGTCGTTAAACACTGTATAATGCGACCCTCCTACTACACACCCAAGGACTTATTATACACAGGACTGGAATCTCCTTATGTAAGCGCGTTGGACAGAAAATGGCGGCCCATGGAGCCTGGCCACCTAGCGACAAAGGTGTAGAACCTCGTGTTTACCATGCTAAACGCCTATCTCCGTAGTTTAGATTATTTAATTGAACGTCATTAAAAATAGCTTTACATTTATTATTATTAACCTTTCTTTGATCCTTAGAAACTGAAAGAAAAATAATCCTGATTTGATTTTCCTCAAATTCGTGCAATTAATCGCTGAACAACACATCGGGTCGTCCATGCTTTTTTATGTCCACAGACCATTCTTACACCCGCATCGCCAGGTGGCGCCAGGCTCGTAACCTTAAACCGGAAGTACACGATATTTTCACGAGTAACCAATCCGTTAATATAGAATCCTTGCTACACACCCTTAAAAAGCTTCCAACCAGAGCTATATAAATCTCAATTGCAGAAACGATTTTATATTACGCTTCTCTATTTACAAGGTAGAGTACGATCGGCAGTCCAAAGATGTAGCTAAACAATGAAACCAATACTATCTCGGTCATACGCCTCTGACTGTACTATGGCAGTGCCAGTCTAAAGTAAGGTAAAAGAGGTCGGCGCCCTAATAATCTTTGTTATAGCACAGCGTTGTTAAAAGCGTGATAATTTATTTTACTTATATAATGAATATGTCTTCCGAAAAGAGGTGTCTAAATAATACCAATTCTGCTGATTGTTCTAGCTTATTTAGTTTCGGTTTCGCATTATTAGACTTTACTCGAAGGCAAAACAAAATATTACTTCTTCAGATATTGCTGCACTTACATTTATGTAACATTTACAATTACGATTCTTTCTCCATAAGTCCACAATGGAGAGGTTTCAATGTATTTCTTACCTCGCTTAAAGATCCTCTTCTTTGAAAACGTTACTTTTCTCAACAAATACAGACCCAATTAATTAGACGATAGGCATTGAAACTCCGCCACAGGCATAATTATATTCGGGTAGCGTCTGATCAAAGAGAGAGTAAGGAAGGGGCGACGCTAATCATCTTTGTTATGACATCTTTGTTCAACAGCCATAAGAATCCGTTCAAGGAACAAAGCAGTGGCTAAAGAAATGTCCTTTATTCATCATTCATTCATTCATTCATTCATTCATTCATTCATTCAGAGCATTTATATAGCGCCTCTTCAAGAAGCTACTCAGAAGCGCTCCCGGCCCAGCCACGACTGAAGAAGAAAAACTTGAGGCACCTGTAGAACCCTGCCCGATGGCTCACAAGTAAAGAGCGGATCTTAAGCGGGAAGTCATTCCAGATGGAAGGTCCCACAACCAAAAAAGCACGGCGCTGCCTAATAGACAAGCGAGCCGTGGAACAAGGAGCTAACCTCTCGTCGTAGAACGAAGAGCCCGACGCGCTGCAACGTCGGACACTGGGCGGCAAAGATCGCGCAAGTAAGATGGAGCGCAGCCAAGAACGCAACGAGAAACCAGAGCAGCAGTGCGGTATGAGATCCTCTGAGACATTGCCAGCCAGTGCAACACATCACGTATGTATGCAGAGACAGGCGAGAACTTAGGAAGTCTTCCAATAAGACGAGCAGCCGAGCGTAGAACTCGATCTAGTCGCCCCAGAACCCCAAGTGGAAGGCCAGCAAGTGGGGAGCAACAGTTGTCAAGTCGACTGGTAACAAAGGCGTGAACAAGGACCACGACCGCATCGTGAGAGAGAGAGCGAGAGACAACTCGAAGCTGACGAAGCTGATAATAACAACTCTGTGCAACCAGGTTCATCATCGTCTTCGTCGTCTTCGTCAACCTCCTCCTCCTCCTCCTCTGATCATCATCATCATCTTCGTTATCATGATCATCATCATCGTCGTCATCATCCGTTCCTAACGCCAGCCATTTGGCGGCGATGGGTACGAATAAACGACCGTCATTGTCCTAGGTCATTTGTGAAGTTCATTGCTCCTCTCGATGTCAGTTCAAATAAATGATGTTATGTCCTCATTTGTATTATCTATACAGCATAGCCTTGGTCAGCGCTTGGAATGGAGATGGAAGGGGAGTTGAATGAACTTATATTCAAACAAAAAGAAACTTTTACCACATTAATTGACATTATGCCTTAAGCCAGCCACATTATATGCACCTTAATAATATTCTAATTGGAGATCTGAAACCTTAATGTAATAGGTAGAAACTGCTAATAGTTTTTAAGTTCAGGACTTCGAGGTTGATTTTTCTGGAGGTTTCCCTTACCTTTGTCATTGGCGTCTGTTACTAGCCATTTCAAGTTCAGCGCATTTTGGTATTAAAGACAGAATTTCATGATTCATTGTTTTTTGTCTAAATACACGACAGCGTTCAGCGTCACTTAAACTACGCCACTGCTCGTACTCTGGTAGTGCCAGCCTAAGACTTGGAGATAGAAGGAGGGTGACACTAAAAATCGTTGTTATGACACAGTGTGCTTAGTTTCTGTTTAAAGACACTGTTTTGTAACATAGACGATTTACGTCGACCTTCTCCTTTACCCACGCTTTGAACTGTCAATACCAGAGTATGGCATTGGCAGAGGGCGAGAGTTGGTAATTTCCATTGTTTAACGACATGCCTTTCCTGCAAGGGTCGTTGACCTCGACCTCACCTTGATATTCTGCGTCACTTGTGAGTCAGGAATTGAGGAATATTAGTAGTACTATCAGGTTAGCGACAAGAAGCGCATTCGGAAGTTGTGAACTTACGTTAACGGTTACAATCCTGGGCTAATGGTTAGCGCGCGCACGTGCGTTTGTTGCTGCAACAAAGTAGTAGGCCTCTATACCATGTTTTTGGTGCAAGTAAACGCGTTTGTAGAAGTTCCTAAAAGCCGTTATAAATACTCGTACGCCTACTTAAGAAGAAAGTCGTCGGCTACTTACTTATTTACTTGCTTAATTAATTATTCACTTATGTATTTAATAATTTATTAGCTAAATGGCATAGACATTGTAGTTCGTTATCTGCTCTTTCTCTGTGTGTAGTTTCTGTTTAACGTTGCTGTGTAGAGATAAAGATGATTAGAAACAAGAAACAGACGGAAATAAACGACAAGACTAAGTGATGATTATCTATCTACTGTCTCAACCGTTATAAAGGTGTTTAATAAGAGACGTTGCTTTCTTGTTATATTTATATTAGTTTTCCGTGATTTTTGGCCACCACGTCCATTGACGTCGACCGGACTAGGACTCACAAAGATAATTTATGGCTAAACTATACAAAATGACGAAGTAACTTTTATATAGCATCTGTGTAAATCGTTTTAAAGGTGTTAATGACGTCGTTTAGCTACGTGAAATTTTGCGCAATTTTCTTTCAACCCGAATCCTTAAAGAGTGGATGGACCCAAAGTTTGACGACAACGAAGGCCGTTAACAAAAGCAGAATAATTTTGGCTTAATTTAGCTGATTAATGCAATCGATTGGTGGAATGGATGCAGAGTTTAACGACATCTTTTGGCAACAAAGGCCGTTGACATCGAGAGATATTATTTTAGCTTATTATATTACTGCATATTGCAGCTTTGTGTAGTTCCTACCTTTCGTTTGGCATAGTAGCCGATACAAATCGCCCAAGCGATAATTATTTTATTCCAAACGTTAATGTAATAAGTTATTACACCGTTGTAAAGGTGTGAACGTTGTCCGTTTCTCAGTCGATTTACATGTGTACACTATTTGGTATTCAGTCCATCTCTCTTTTATTTCAGTCCATCTCTCTTTTATTTATACCATTCCTTTTAACCTTCCTTTCGACGGCCAAAATTAATAAATTTATTTCCACTGGTAGCAATTTTGTTAATTCGTAAAGTCTCTTGATTGGATTCTTTATGCAATTTCTTTGTAATTGTAATTGTAATTAGCGACTTCTATTGCGCTGGTGTCTAATGCACAAGGCATCAACGGATGGCACATCAAAACCAAGCCGTAATCTGGTCAACATCCAAAAGATCAGCCCGTAAGAGACAGAGAAACAGCCTACGGTGGATAAGCAATTTGAAAGAGCTAGGGTCAACTGAGTTCGCCACCGGCAGAAAAAAACTTAGAAACAGAGACTGTGCCATAATTACTTCACTACCACGTAGAGGTGGTGCCAGTCCGAAGTCTTGATAATGAGGAGGGCGACGCTAATCATGTTTCTTATGTCAAAGCATGCGTGTAGTATCTATTTAACGACGCTCGCTGCGTTATAACAAGGATGATCAGCTTTCGCCCTCCTCCTTTACCCATGACTTGTACTGGAACTATCAAAATACATGCTGTGGCCTATGGCGAAGTTAATCGTAGTTTCCATTGTTCTCGACATCTTATTGCTGCCATTAACGTCGACTTAACCTTTGATATGTTGGATTGCATAGATAGCATGGGATCAATGTGATTAATAATATTATTTCCGACGATGTAATAAAAAGTGTTTGATGGTTTCCCGAACATTGCAAATGTCACATAGTCCAGGTGGATATATTTTAAGGTTGTACAATCTGTTGATAAAATTCACACGGTCAAATTTTCATCTGGTTAAACGAACTTGTTGCGAGTCATAATTATTTAATATCCGTGTTTACTGTAGAAGCGGTAGAAACCAATGATTTCCGGATTTATATTAGTCATATAATATTTTGGAATTCTTAAAAGAGGTGTCTAAAGATTATCAACTCTGCCAAGTCTTTTTGGTTATTTTCGTTTCGCCTTCAAAATATAAGATTTTACTTGAAGGTGAAATGAAATTTTGCTTCCAAAGATTTTAGTGCATTTACATTTATGTATCATTTAATATTAAACTCTGACATTTCTTACTCGATCAGTTTACATTGGCAACTTTTCAATGTATTTCTTAATTCGATTTAGATCCTCTTCTTTTAAGACGTTATGTATACAATTGATAAATAGTTTAACAGCATCTTATTTCAACAAAGGCCTTGCTGTCGACGGAAAGTTATTTGAAAAGTTCTCATCGTTTGGCATAATACAGCGTAATAAATAATACATAGTTAATATTATGTCTCGAGTCTTTTTATAAAATTAAATATTCTGCTCAGAAAATCCAATCGTCAGTCTGCGGCTGCTAGATTTTCTCTCATTGAATACAAAAATATTTACTAAGTTCTATTATTGACAAGAAAGTCACGAAAGGTCTAAATCGAAAGACATTAGCGAAACGATCCAAAAGACTAACCGAGGGCATTCACACCTTTAATACAATTCATATGGATTCTATATAAATGTCACGTCATCTAATCATTGATGATCCTCGTCCATTCCTGACAGTTCTATTATAAGGTCTATTATAAGGTCAACGAAAGTGAAAATCAACAGCTCTTCTTAACCCTAGAACAACCAGTATTTTTGCACCCACTGACTACCATTGGGGTCAAAATGACCCCATACCATTTATGATTGTGATGCATGAATAAAAGTTAATTTTTTTAAATTTTGTTTCCTTTCAAGCTGTGATAAAGCTTCTATTCAAATTGGTCTTCAAACCTGCCCCGTCCTATTATTATGCATTGTGTCCTGGAATAATGCTGTGCAAAAATACCACTTTTAGCGGTTTCCGAACAATGTGAAAACAAGCGTTTCAAACCGCGAAAACCGGCACAGTTTTTTCACGATCCTTGGCATCCTAACTCAGGTTGAAGTTTCTTATAGTTCTTTAATGTATTGTATACTGTATTGTATTCAAAACATTAATAAAGCGCCTCTCATAGACGACTACTAGACGGTAGAGTGTATTTTCGCCAGTGCACAAGGCCACAAGAAGAAAAAGGTTTTGAGAAAGCATAGGAGGGGAGGTTAGCAGCCAGGGTTACAAGCTAGAATTTGAAAGCGAGTAGAATGGTGCCTAACAGTCACCTGTTCTTGGGACAACATTTGCACCAGACAGCAAGTCTGGCAAGAAGTTGTCACAGATAACGTTTCTACCTGAACCTTGCAAGTCTTGTACAAGGTCAAAAACCACACGTTCGTTATCAAGAAGGACACCAAGGTCTCGGACAACATCAGCTGGTTTGATGGAGCAATCTGGGCTAAGATTGAGTACAGTGTGGAATAATTGTGAGTTAGGTAACGGGTTGCGGTAAAACCATATAAGTTCTGTCTTGGAGGCATTCAGTTTAAGGCGCATGGATGCACACCATGATTGCATTTTAAGAAGTTCTCCCGGTTTCTGTGGCATAATACAGCTTATGTTTCAGAAGATATTGGTTGGTTAGTTGTTGTCTAACGACACTGTCATAAAAAGATTATTAGAGTCGCCCTCCTCTTTTCTCCAGGCTTAGGACAGGCACTACTAACAGCTATTGAGTTTAAGTAGATATTAGCGCAGTTTGCAACTATTATAGCATAGATATTAAGCAAAGTTTTTAACTGTACAACGTAAACATTCTATTGGCTATTAAATCCGTTGACGTCCTAAAAGTTCATTTCCTTTTAAGTGTTTATCACCAGTTTTCTATTACCTTTTTCTTTTTTACGCAATACAAGCCGTCCATTCCGCTTTCATTTAAAGGGCAAATATCACCGTTAAAAGAGGTGTGTAAATATTTTTGAACGAATGTTTTAAAATGAATGTAATGCTCCTTTTTTAATTGTTTCATATTTAAGTGGTGCCGGTCTTGGAACATGACGCCCCTATAAATAATAAATAGGCCACGGCCTTGTTTGTAGCTAAATCCGCCACTGAGGCTCTTACTTAAATCTGTATAATAAGTCTAAGCAAAATTGTTGATTTCTCAATGATCTCGAATTTTCGGTCACCCTTATTCGGTTGAAAAATAATCTCAAGCACTATTGAAATAGAAATTATTGGATCACATAAACTTTAAAAGACATTAAACCATAATTTTACTGTATTGTATTCAAACATTTATAAAGCGCCTCTAGTGCCGAGTCGCTCCCAGTGAGTAAGGTTTTGAGAAAAGCAAAGGAGGAAGAGAGGTTGACAGCTTGGATTTGAGAGTGAACAGACGGAGACACATAATATAGTTTATTTTCATAAAACATGTTTATTAAACCATCATGTGATATCATCGTTATTGTATATGACATATTTAAAATTGGATTTCAAATCCACTTTATCTACTTTATCTACAGCGCCGTTCCAATGAGGCAGAAAGCGACATTCGATGACCATCAAAACTCTCCATACTTACTTACTTGGTATTCAATCCTTCCCATGTAGGTCTTTACATCGGGCAACGCATCTTCTCCATTAGTCTCTGTCCATTGCCAGTCTTTCCACCGCGTTCCAACGATATCTTCATTGATCCCAAGTCATCCCTAATTGTCTCCATCCAGTTATTCCGTGGTCTTACCATTTTTCTTTTTCCAACAGGAATCCAGCTCGTTTGATTCGATAGAAAAAAACTTCAGACTTTTAAAACACCGCACTTAAGCGACATCTTGTGACTACCATGATCGTTGACACAATTGTGTTTTAGCTGCGATAGTAAACTCTTCTTCCCAGCAAATTTGCCTTTTTTTACCACTTTTAACATTTAATATTTATTATCTTTCTATGGCTGACAGTTGCTACAAGTTCTTTGTTCGTAAATTAGCATTGGATTATCTTCAACAAGACACGAATTTGTCTCTGGTGGTTTTTCTGTTTAACGACTAGCTGTGTGGTAGCAAAGACCATTAGCGTCGCCCTCCTCCTTTATCCAGGCTTGGGACTGGCACTGTCAGAAAGCGAACAGTGGCGGAGTTAATGTTTTAAAGGTGTCCTATAAAACGAGTGCTTAAGCAGAGTTTAAGTCCTTTTATGGACACCTTATGACTGTCAAGGCGGTTGACTTCAACCTTTCCTTTTAATCGAAAAAATTTAATTCAAACTGTCAAAAATCATGTTTCCAATGGTAGGGTAAGATCGACGTCAAAATTGACTCCAGTTAAGCACCGGAAACTACTAACCTTTGTTCAATCAATGTTTCTTATCGTCTGTTCATGTTTTACATAGCAACTCAAGGTTTTTGTATCGACGTAAACGGACTTTGATGCCATAAGATTTTGTTAAAATGTTGGTACCAAATCATTGCCCTTTACTTCGCCACTGACCGTACTCTATCAGTGCTAGTCCCAAGTCTGGACAAAGGAGGAGGGCGACGCTAATCAACTTTGTTGGGACAGAGCGTCGTTTAGTAGTAACTACTACAGTTGTTAAAACGTATTTTAAGTATGTAAGTAGTCATTTAAGTAAGTATTGTAATATGGAAATCAATATATAAGTAAATAAGTGAATATGGTAAAATATTAATACAGAGTCGTTAAACTGATACTACTACTATTACTATTATTCATATAAATGCAATTAACACACCCTAAAAACACTTTCCAATTTCTTCGTTATATATTATTATAATAGTCGTCAACCGCAGTGGAAATTTACTCCGCCACTCTGTCAGTGCCAGTCCCAAGCATGGATAAAGGAGGTGAGCGACGTTAATGATCTTTGTTATCACACAGTGTCGTTAAACTGAAACTACTACTACTGCAGTGGCAACTCCGCCACTGTTCGTTTTCTGAGAGTGCCAGTCCCAAGCCTGGATAAAGGAGGAGGGCGACGCTAATGGTATTTGTTACCACACAGTGGTCGTTAAACAGTAAAGTGGTCGTTAAACAGTAAACAAGCAAGCAAGCAGCAGCAAGTTACTGCGCTGCTGTTCGTTTTCTGACAGCGCCAGTCCCAAGCCTGGATAAAGGAGGAGGGCGACGCTAATGGTATTTGTTACCACACAGTGGTCGTCAAACAGTAAAAAAGCAAGCAAGCAGTAGCATGTTACTGCGCTACTGTTCGCTTTCTGATAGATTGTATTGTATTTTCGTTTATTGATCTACTCTAGCTGTCATAACGCAGCTAGTTACAAGAATTCATTCATCGATAGTTACTGTTGGCTAAGAGTCAGTCCCAAGCCTGGATAAAGGAAGAGAGGGACGCTAATGATCTTTGTTATCACACAGTGTCGTTAAACTGAAACTAATACTACTAGTGACAAAGTGATAAACACGGAATCTGTCATATACACGAAGACCAAATGAACACAGGGACTTACTTAGAGCTTAGTCCTTCCCGGAAGACTTATTTTTTTATCAACGCGATTTATAAATACAAGTTGCATTGTATTGTAATGATGCCAAAAACAGCCGCCCTCCTTAAACACCTTTTTAAGGATTACACCGTTGTTATATTATAGCTGTAACTTCGTCTGTTGCTTGAGTTTTATCAGGTCTACTATAATAACGCCGACGTCAATATGGCCATGGCTGCCATAATATTATACACGGATGTATTAAAGTGAAAATAACAGCTTTTCTCACACACCTTTAAAACGATATAAACATGTGTTATATTATCGTCATTTCGTCCATTCGTTGAGTTCAATGTTTTAGCTGTAATATGCCAGACGTTCAATGGCAGTAATCTTTGTCGGCGGCTACGGCCTATGTTGTCATAAGCTGCCGTTAAACTGTGGATCCAATCCAATTCGTTGAGTGCCTGCTGTGTTCGAAGTGAGTTTTATTATTATGAGGTCGACGTCAATGGCCGTCGTTAATCATCAGATACACGGATGCACTAAAGTGAAAATACAACTTTCTTGTTAATCCACACAAACGGCGCGAATTCTTCAAAATTATTTATGTCGGCTTAAAACTCTGGATCCTTCTTTCAATTACTGCCATGGGCGTCCATGGAATTTGAACAATGCAAAACAGGAAATTAAGAACATGTGTATGTTTCACATAGGTTTTTAAATGCTAAATTTAAAACAAAACAAAGCTAATTTTGCTTGGATATTGTTTTAAGCTACTCCTTCAGTGCGAAGAAATTTGTTAAACACAAAAAAAGTAGTAGCCTACAGTAGTTAAACAAGGTATCAATTTTCCAGGGGGAGGCAAGTGCCCCCTCTGGCCCCTATGTGCGGGCGCCCATGATTACTGCCATTGAGCGTCTGCTCTTGTTTTACATTACAACTAAAGGTTTTCTTTACTACGCTACTTTCCTAATGTTTACTGTGGTAGTGCCAGTCTCAAGTTCAGAAATAGGAGGATGGTGACGCTAATCATCTTTGTTATGACACAGCGTCGTTACATGGAAATTAAGCACACTGAGCCAACAGTTGACGAAAATCAAGGTCAATGCCTCTGAGACTGAGTTAATAAATAAATAAATTGACAAATAAGTAAGTTAGTGAGTAAGTAAGTGAATAATTTAGTAGCCTATGACTTTCCTCTTAAGTAGGCCTATGCGTATGAGTAGTAGGAGACGATATGAGGAAAACTACTAGCGCGTTTACTTGCGCCGAAAGCATGGCAGAGAAGCAAGTGCGAGCTCGAACCATTTAGTCCAGGATTGTAATCGTAATGGCAGACTCAAAACTTTATTGTTTTTAAAATAGTAATTTTAGTTGTATCGTTAATTACTTACGCCTACTCTACATTCGCCCAGCGCGCGTTTTCGGTCATCTGTGTACGAAGATCCATTCGTCGTTGAGTGATAATGTGTTTGATGCGCACATTTTACCAGAATTTAAGGGCTGGCACTTTCAGGGTCTAAAGCTGCGATGTAAACCATTTATAGTAATATTTGACAATTCTGTTTATTTGAAACAACGTCTATCACGATTTTAATATAGTTAGTTTTCTGTTTAAATTCTTCACTGCTAGAGAACTTTAGAATTTGTAGCTGCATACGACGATGATGTTCTTTTAGCAAGACATGGTACAGTAATACTTATCATGTATAGTTTGCAAACCCCTCAAAACCTGATTACCCGAGGTTTTACTGCCGCCAACACCGGAAACCCGGGTTTCTAAAAAGGTCTCGGATTTCCATGCCCTAGTGCAAACGGTGTCGTACAGTTAATGGTAATTATAATAAGACTATTATTTTGGACTTCAGAATTATGCATTACTGTTGGAGATACTTTATCGCCATTTCGTATCACATAATTATTTAGATCTCGATTTCAAATCTATTTTTATCTACAGCGTAGATGTGTTGAACACAAAGTGACAACCGATGACCAACAGAACTTTCAATACTTACTTACTTAGTCCTTGCCATGTAGGTCTTTACATCGTGCAACGCAGCTTCTCCATTCATCTCTGTCCATGGCCAGTCTTTCAGCCTCGTCCCACGACATTTCCATGCATCTCAAGTCACCTATGATGGTGTCAGTTCTTCCGTGGTATTCACCTTTTCCTTCATCCCTCAGGGTTCGAGCTCTTCTTCGCATGGTTGGCTCTTCTATCCTTCTCCATACTAACCACATGTCCGATTCATTTTAATCTTCTCTTTCTGACAGTGTTCTCTATTATGCTCCTCTCTCTTTCACTCTCCGGTGGCTTTATTCGCTTATAAAATATTCATGATGTAAAAAATGCAAACATTAGCGGCATTTTGTGGCTAACAGGAACATTAACATTGACACCACCGTGTCTTAGCCGTGGTATTAAATTCGCCTTCCAAAAACATTTGACTTTTTACACCTTCTAACAAATAAAGGTTTTTATGTCTTACAATTGCTGCTATATTTCGTCTAATTTGCATAAGACCTCTTCAGACAGACCTCTGAATTAAAACCATTAACGTAGCTGCATAATATATAGAATAGTGATCAAGGCTTTAAAAGGTGTCCAATAAAATAAATGCTTTAGCAAGGTTAAAGATGCTTGACTGACTTCGCTTTTTAATCGACAAAATCTAACTCTAAATGGCGATTATAATATTATTATAATAGTTTTCTTTTTAAAACATTCTTCTTTGTTGATTCAAACTGGCAAGTACGCAGTAGCATTACATGTCATTGTCCGATTGATGCACATATTTACAACTGAACAACTAAAGGTATACATAAGGACAAATCCACTCACCAACAACATAAACAACTCTACTTGTCATGGACTGTACATAATTATGGACTGTACATTATTGTGGACTCTGCATAGTTAGTCGTTAGAATCTTCACACTGAAATATATAATCTATGTTGTGACGTCAGAGCTCCTCTAGACTAGAGATCGGCCATTTTGGTATGGGCACTTGGACATGACCGATGATAGCAATGACTAACGCATTTGCACTTTAAGAATATACTTAGTTGATAATTAATGCAAGCGTTAAATTACAAAACTTACGAGCATTACATAGAGTCGTAAACATGACATTACTTACAAAATCATCCCTTTACTTATAAGGTTTACCAGCCTAAGGACTTCACTTTGCATGCAACCCATACCAATCAGGGTTTTAATGTTACATTGTAATGTCATAATGGAAGCAGTTGAAACAAACCTCTTAAGGCAGCTTATCTTATGTAGATGTGGAAAACGTTGTAAAGGTGTCCAAAAATGCGCATTGCCTTTTAAGGTAAGTAAGTAAGTAAGTAAGTAAGTAAGTAAGCGTAAGTGCGCAGGAGTGTGGTGAAACAAGTAGTAAGCAAGGCAAGCGCGCGCGCGAAGTAAGTAAGCGCGCGCGAGTAAGTAAGTAAGCAAGAAAGTAAGTGAGTAATGAAATATATTCTTTATTAAACCAGTTGCAGAAGAGCCGCACTCCGGTGTACAAACATTATAGTACAAATAAAAAATCCAACAGTCGTACAGCATTCTTCCTAACAATGTTTTCCTCGTATTATTGCCAATAAGGACATCTTAAGACTGTCACGGCGGCTGACTTCGACCATGCTTTTAATCAGCAATATCTGGCTTCATCTCTGTAACTGGCGATTAGAATCGGTGGAGTCTGTAAGCTGGCATAACAAAAATAACAAGCGTCCTCCTCCTCAATTATCCAGATCTCGGATTAGCGCTACCAGATAATGCATTGATCTGTTCCAGGATTGATTATGGTAATGCGGTCTACATTGGTCTCTCCTCTACAAATACATCTAAACTTCAGGCCATCCTAAACGCTGCCGCCCGCCTCATAGGGGCATTGCAAAGTTTGACCATATTTCGTATTTTATCCGTGACTCCCTTCACTGGCTCCCCATTCGCCAGCGCATCCAATTCAAGATCTGCTCCCTCATGCGAAGCTGTCTTGCTGGCTCTGCTCCTCACTATCTTAGGGCTTTTTGTACCCCAGTATCTTCTACACAGTCGTTCCTCCATTCGATCCTCGGCCCGTGGTTACTTGGTTGTCCCGCGGGTGCGTACTTCTACGGCCCAGTCTAAGAGTTTCGTTATTGTTGGTCCCAATAGCTGGAACCGGTTTCCACAGTTGCTCAGGTCTGACCTTTTCTCTATTTCTTTTAACCAGTTCCGCCAGCGCCTGAAAACCTCTCTGTTTACCAGTGAAGATACTGGCCCGGGTCAGGAGCACTTTTGTATTGAGTGGCGCTATATAAATACTTGATTACAATTACAATTACGATTATGACTCAGTTGGCATCGTTTCAATGTGTTTCCTCTATAATTGAAGTCGCTTTCTTGTGGTTTGTACTGATTTAAACAGATGACGTCTTCAAACAAGAGAATTTTAAAGCGCGGTTAGAAATACAATGAAGAGTCGCAATGTAGACTGATGGAGAAAGAAGCGCAATTGTAATTGTGTATGTTACATAATGTGTAGGTGCAGTAAAATATTGAGAAGGATTGTTTTATTTTGCGCTGAGGTAAAATATGATGTGTGAAGCCAAAATTAAATAAGCATGAGCAATCGAAAATGTTGGAAACTATTAGACACCTGTTTTAGGAATCCACATCCTTTATATCACTAAAATAAAACTAAGTGATTTCGTATGGTAATTGACGACTGTCGTATCAATCAATCAATCAATCAATCAATTTATTGATCCCAGAAACAAAACAAAATTAACAGCATGAAACTACAGTATATAAAGTTCACAAACAATTATTGCAGAAGTTTATCTATGAAGAGATGGTATGAGGGAGCAAAGGGCACACCCGAAGGGACAAGTCCCGCTGAATAGGGGCCTAATTGCTTTAACTATATAGCAAAACTTGCAAGTTATTTTCTAGGACTAAATGGACGGCAGGGGAATTCCATCCCTACTCAACAAAATCAAAGAAATTAAACAGAAACAACCAAAAATCAAATGCTAATAAAACTAAGCACCGTTATGAGAACATAAGAACAACAAGGCACTGCCAAGACACAGAGCATTAAGTATAACAAGCATTACAACCTTATAATTGTATCAGGCAGTACACTTTAAATTGGATAACGGGCAATCAATAGAATGAGATATAGCACAAAAAGCTACATAATAATACTCATTGCGTGTGCACGGATCAAGTGTTTAAAATGAACGAGGCTCTTAGCCTCACGAATGACCAAAGGAAGGTTATTCCAAACGAGAGGACCTTGGTATTTGATTGAGAACTTACGTGAGTTTGTTCTTGCGAAGATGCATGAGTATTCTCTATTGCTTCTAGTGTCATTGATAGGTATAATTGGGCTGAAATAGGAGAGAAAAGCAGGAGGGAGGATATTTCTGCCATACTGGTACATAAACACACCAGTTTGAATAAACTTAATTTGAGAAAGATTTAAAAGATTAAATTTCAGATACAGAGGTCTGGTATGGGAATTAGCAGCAGATCTTGTGATTAGTCTTATGGCCTTTTTCTGAATGACCCTTAGATTCATCAGGTGGGCGTCGTAAGTTGAAGTCCAGATGAAGTTGCAGTAAGTCAAGTAAGGATATATAAGGGTAAAGTATAAGTTGTTAAGTATGTGGGGAGGAAGAAGGTAGGATATTCTACGAATAATGCCAATGTTTTTTGAAATTTTCTTAGTGATTTCTAGTATGTGTGTATTCCATTTCAGGTGTTGGTCAATGTGGACCCCAAGAAACTTAGAGGAAGCGACTTGTGGAATTATTATGTTGTCTATTTTTAGTACGCTATCAGAGGGTGGAATAATCTTTTTATTGGATCTGAAAATAATAAAGTTCGTTTTAGAAATATTTAGGGAGAGTTTGTTAGCTTTGAACCAATCATTAGCCATTGCTAGTTCTTCGTTTGCTATTTTGATTAGTTCTTCGTAGGAGGCATGTGAAAGAAAAGCATTAGAATCGTCAGCGAATAGAATATAATGAAGGAGAGTCGAGGAGTTAGGAAGATCATTAATGTATATTAAGAATAAGAGAGGTCCGAGAATAGAACCCTGAGGAACACCAAACATAATAAGTTGGAAGTTGGATAATTTACCATTGCATGAAACTTGTTGATAACGGTTAGTTAAGTAACTTTTGAACCAGTCTAATGCTTTGCCTCTGACCCCATAATGTTCCAGTTTAGAGAGTAAGATTTTGTGGTCGACAGTGTCAAAGGCCTTAGCAAGGTCCAGAAAAATACCAATAGAGAATTCATTGTTATCCATGGCTTGTGTTATTTTATCTTGTATGTCCAATAGGGACATAAAGGTCGAGTGGCCAGGTTGGAAGCCATGTTGAAAAGGATGAAGAATTTTTTTAGTATTTATAAAGGAGAACAGACGGTCATACATGACCCTTTCAAATAATTTAGAAAAAAAGGGCAAGATAGAGATTGGTCTAAAATTGGAGACTTCACTTTTATTTCCCTGCTTATGAATAGGCAGCACCTTAGCTAACTTGATGTTTGAGGGGACCTCACCATTTCTAAGTGAGCAGTTAATTATATCACTCAGTGGAACTGCGATAAGTTCCATGAGGGGAGAGATTAAATAAGGATTGATGTCGTCAGGGCCAGTACTATGGGTAACTTTCAAGGTTTTATTTATGGTTAGTAACTCTTGAGGGCAAGTAGGTAGGATAACAAAGGAGTTCAATGATGAGGATGGCATATAGTCTTGGAATAATTTCTTTGAGGGGGTATTTTTAGCGCAAGTGAATTTGGTAGATTCGTAAAGTAGGAGTTAAATTGATCAGCCATTAGTTCAGGATCTTTTATTGTATTACCATTGATATTGATTTCTTTTATAAATGAGTCAGAGTTATCAGATTTGACTATTGACTTGATTATCTGCCAGGTTTTTTTTACATCGTTACAGCATTTTGTAAATTCATTAGCGTAGAACTCTTGTTCAATTTTGGTACGAATTATTTTATATTTATTACGATAGGTGGTAAAGATGGCCTTATTTTCAGGAGTAGGGTTTTTAATATATTTGATGTACAGTTTTTCTTTCTTTTTAATGGAATTATGCAAGCCTTGTGTCATCCATGGATGTTGAAAAGTGTTCTTTTTGGAGGTCTTCTTTACTTTTAATGGAAATGCTTGGTCGTAGTTAAGTTTAATTATATTTATGAATGAGGTGTAAGCTAGGTTTGTTTCTTCTTGATCACATAGCAGTTTTACAGATGACCAGTCAGCATCAGCCAATAGCCTTTTAAAATTAGAGATGGCATCCTGGTTAACAGTCCTTGACATCTCGATGGTTCTTGGAGTACATTGGGTATTTAAGTCATTCTGAATCCAAGTAATAATAGGTAAATGGTCGGAAATATCAGATATTATTATCGCCGAATTGATAACACAGTCTGCAGAGTTGGTAAAAGTGTTGTCGATTAGGGTAGCAGTGGTAGGAGTAATCCTAGTTGGTTGAAGAATCATAGGCAGGAAGTGATGAGAAGTCATACAGTTGATAAAGTCATTAGTAGGGGTGTGGGTTTCAGAAGCGAGCAAATCAACATTGAAGTCACCAGTTAGGAATAATTTCTTATTACAGTTTTTATTAGCTGTTAGTGTGTCTATTAGTGATTCAATTTCAGTATTGAAGGTGTCCAGATTTGTGGCTGGTGGTCTGTAGATAACACCAACTAAGATATCCAAGCCTTTACGTAGAGAAATGTTAATAAAAAGACTTTCAAATGAATTAGGAGCCACAGAAATATCAGTAGTATTGTAACTAATGTGGTCTCTAACAAAAAAACCTACTCCTCCCCCTCCACCCTCGCTCCTGTTTCTGTATATGAAAGTATAGTCTGGAATGTAAATTGAGTCAGCCGTGTTATCAGATAGCCAAGTTTCAGTTACAGCAAGAACAGAAGTGGGTAGTTGTTGTAGGAGAATTTGGATTTCATTTAACTTAGAGATAATACTGCGACAGTTCAGATGCATAATTGTGAACGAGTGAGAGGCATTTAGAAATTTGTGGGAAAGTTGAGAGGGAGCCAGGTATGCACAATCTTTGATGTAGTCTGAAAGATAGTTGGGGTCAGGGTCGAGATCTTTGTTGTTCAAGAGAGGTTTATTAGAGTCGTCACTTTCAATTAGCTGCAGTCTGATGGGTTTATGGAGTTTAGGTGCATTAAAGTCAATGGAGCTATGAGGTAGGTCAGCATCAGTTGTATCTATATTTAGTGAGCATTGTTTACATATCCTGGAGTCTAAGGACAAAATCGTAGTATTGCAGATACAGTTAGCATGACAACTCAATCCACACAGGGTACAGGTGCAAGCCTCATCCAGGTCATCCACCAGACCCGCGCACACGCAACAATAACTAAAAACGGCATCTTGCCGAGAACTATTCATCACCAGTGGGGATGAAGAAAGCAAACAAGGGCATTAGCCAGGCTAAAAATCGACTAGACAACAGATTACATGGAATTATGCATAAAGTTTATGTTTATATCTAAAAGAATAATCGAGTCAAGTTGGGCTTGTGTTCAAGAACTAAATACGTAGTAGATTCAATTAACGTAAAAATTAGCACAGGGAAGTCTATCAGCACGCCTGCACAAAAACTTAGTTTGAAACCGGAACCAAATATGAAACAGACCAGAAGGCGGCTTCACACAATTTGCCGTAGTGACGCTAGATGGCGACTAGATAGCTCCACCCAAACAGATTGTACTGAAGTATAACATGGAAATTGATATCGGACATCAGATATGAATCAATGGCAAGTTAAAGTATTCACAGGGTTATCAAACACAATGCTTGTAGAAAACAAATCGCATTCAACATGCTACTCCTCCACTGGATTCCAAGTGGCGATGCATTTGATCGTGTAACATCACATTATAATTATGTGCCATCACACAGTAGTCACTTAATAATGCTTGGAATCGCATATCACTACTCTAAATGTATTGTCTCATTACAAGAGGTGTGTGTATGCGATGTGAGATAATGATACTGAGGTAGCAGGCAGTTCTAACCATACCATAATAACGTTAGAATCACAGACCTGTGCAAACAGTAAGAAAGTACAATGCATTTGATCATGTATCATCACATTATAATTATGTGCCAACACACAGTAGTCTCCTAATGATGCATGGAATCACATATCATCACACTATGCTCGCAGAAAACAGATCGCATTCAACATGCTACTCCTAAGCTGCATTCTAAGTGACAATGCATTTGATTGTGTATCATCATATTATATGTGCTGTCACATAGCAGTCTCCTATTAATGCATGGAATCGCATATCACTACTCTAAATGTATTGTCTCATTACAAGAGGTGTGTGTATGCGATGTGAGATAATGATACTGAGGTAGCAGGCAGTTCTAACCATACCATAATAACGTTAGGATAACAGACAGGTCGATCTGTGCAAACAGTGAGAAAGTACAAAGATTTAACATCCTAATGCAAGGAGCATCAGTCAAAAAAAAAAAATATTTGAGTGAAACGAATAAGAGCTGACCTCAGCATGCATACAGCAATCATGATCATTACTATGCTTACAGGAAGCAAGTCATGGTCTTTGCATTATATCATGAGAGCTTGTAATTGATCAATTAATAATGAATCAGTGCAACATCACTCTGTCAAATTAACCTCAACTGTAAATGACTATAATGATCACACATCAGCACCCTGCAAGAAGTACATCATAGATGATCCATACTGACATTTGTTGATAAGCAAGCATTATACTTATGCAAACACACTTCATCGCAGCGATATCAGTATTGTACATGCACATATGATCAACTGAAAATCAATGTGAGGTCGAAGTCAATGGCCTTGTCAGCCAAAATATATACTTAAACAATGGAAACTACTTTTAGTGACTCCGCCTTAAGCCACTGCCTGTACTCGGGTAGTGCCAGTCGAGGGCATGAGTAAACGAGGAGGGCGACGCTAATCATCTGTGTTATAACGCAGCGTCGTTAAATACAAAAATACGCACACGATCTGACATAAGAAAGATGAATAGCATCGCCCACCAAACGAAAAAGGCTTTGGACTGGCATCACGGCTACGTGGAAGTTAAGTAGTCAAGGCACAGCGTCTGTTTCTTAGTCTTATTCTGCTGGTGGCGAATTCAGTTGACCGTAGCCGATACCACAATCACAATAGAAAGATAGGACTATGAGATGCACGATTCATCGGATGCGTCTACAAAACAGTTGAAGAATGCGACCAATGCCTTTCATGCCACAATGTGCCTTTTAAAAAGTTAAATGATGTTTAATGCAAATTTGATTTATTAGACACCTTTAAAACGTAAAGCATAGTTGCTATATAAGGCGCTGCTGCGTTTGCTAGGTAGATATTTAGTAGTTAATCGCGCTTGAGCTGTAGGAAACTTATCAAATCGAAGTCAAAGGCTTTTCATGCCATAAGTTAAACAATGAAAGTGATCATAAACTGTTGGTGACAGACTGTATTTGGTTGCATGTCAGTGTTTCACTTGTGAAGAACAATTCACCAGTGTCAGCGTTTCATCCTCACCTCAGGTCGTAAGATTTTAACATCCGAGGATCTGTAGGAACCACGATCATTTCGAAGTCTTGCAAAGAAGTCGTCCTTCTCTTCAATGTTCAGGGAGATACTGACGACTGAAACTTTGAGAGTTTAAGAACCCGGTTTTCGAATCAATATGATAATTTGCAGCACAGAATTTGCAATCCGCTTATTTTGACCTGGGTTCCTGTACTTGGGTAATATGCAAGATTTTAGATCCCCAGTTCTTTCTTGTCATCTAAATTAACCAGTGTGGCTAACAACCAAATACAGTCTGTCATGAACAGCTTATAATTACTTTGAATTGTTTAAAGGCATCTAACTCCGCTACTTCCCGGTATGTTGTAGTGCTAGTCCCAAGCCTGGAAAGGAGGGAGGGCGATTCCGTAGCAATAAATCTAAAGAGATGACATTTAGGAGTCCGCGGTCTGAGTTACTTATTCTCCCCATCCTATACCAGGAATGGATAGGGTGTCTAAGTGTGTTATTTTAGGGGCTAACCATTTTAGTTTTACCCCCATATTGACCGAATCTGTATTAAGGCTATCCAGGGGCGTAACTACGGGGGGCAGGGGGGCAGCTGCCCCCAAATGAAAGGGCTGCCACCCCAGCTGCCCCCCAATCCCTGCACGAGTGATAAAGAATGTTATATAATTTCTGACTTATTTTATTTTTTATACAACTTCCTATACGGTATACCACTTCTTATACGGTGGGTGATGGGAAAGTGGGACAGGCCACTATAGAGGGACAGCTAAGCTAGTGAGGCTTGCATGCGTATTATGTCCAATACATCCAAAATCTAAAAATACATAGTCTATGGCTATATACCCTACGTCATTAATATGTGCGTACACACGTTTTATTGCATGTGTTTAATGGCCTTTGGTTGTGCTTTTGAAAGTGAGAGTGAAATTTAATATTTCTGAGAAATTGAGAATAAAAACATCTTATTTGTCTTTGTAGTTTATCTATATAGTCAATTGCTTTGGTTCATTTAGTAGAGAGAATAGAATGGATTACTTTGTAACTCGTAACAAGCGTTCGGCTTCTTCTGGAACGCAACCACCGGCTTCTCGGCCACGAATTATAGAAGAAACTGAGTCTGAAAGGAATATAACTGCAATACCTATTGAAGTTAATATTCAACAATCTGACGAAGACCGTGATCACAGCCGAGAGAACATGTTTGATGATGTTCCACAAGATGTAATAATAATGGAACATGACACTGACGACATAAAAATTACAGTTTTCGATGACACTCAGGAAGGCCGGATTATTTTAACATCGACACATTCTGCCTCTACAAGTGCTTCAGCAGCTGACATTGCTGGAAACAGACTCAACAGTTCAAACAGACTAGTAAAAGAGGTTGAAGGACCCATGGATATTTCACGTAACCCAGCTGATGGGCCTATACAGCCCTCCCTGTAGCTTCGGTTTAAGACAACTTACACAAATTAAGAAAATATATTTGTAAATTCACTTACGACTACTATTTTCGGATTGTGACTTTTACTTCGTTCTTAAGTTACTGAGTTAAGACACGTTAAGACATGTCAATGATGTGATTGCTGTCATGTCAATGATGTCATGACACTCCTGACTACTTTCAGTATTTTGTTCAATTGCTCAATTGCTCAATTATCGTGCGTACGGCTCGCGATGCCGATGCGCGCTTTAATTGCCAACGGTAGGCGTCGGTAGCCACCCCATAATTTTAAGCTGCCACCCCACTGCCCCCCATGAAAAAATAACTGGCTACGCCACCGAGGCTATCCAATCGCTCTATGCGATATGCATCATTATTGCCCATGGTCTCTCGGTGATGCGCTTATATAATGTAGTTAGGGCAACCTCGTTGTCACGCCTCCTGTATGCTACCTCTGCATAGTAGGCGTATACGGCTTTGCCAATGCTGGTCAGCGCGCGTATTAACGCAATAATACGTAAAATGGTACGGCTAGTTTCTGTCTGCCGACCAGATGTTGTTCGATGACCTCTGTGGCCGTGCTGACTCTTCTCTTTTCTCATCCGTGCTTCACAACCCCAGCCATGTTCTAAATTGTCTACGGCCTCCTATAAAGAATGTCACCTACTCACTCCATACTCGTTCACATAACCGTGAGATCCGACATGCTGACCTATTAGCCCGATGTGGCTTTATTACGCGTATTACGCGTATGTTATTCAATAATGATTTTATTGCTCATCTTTCTTCGTAACCTTACACTCACAGATGATAGATGTCTGTTTTATTGTATAATTATGATTTTTGTGATTTTGTTATTTTATGATTCTTGTGAGTTTGTGATTTAATACACTTAGATTGTTCTTATCCGATGTTCGTGCAGTGCGTTTGCAGGTCGTTCAATAAAGCACGTACTTACTTTTTTAATGCGACGCCTTACACACCTTGAACACGGTTTCCTCACATACTATATAAAAGGCACATCGTCTATTCGCTTAGTTCCTTGGAATGCCTAAGTTATCTAAATATCAGTAGTATGAGGTCGACGTCATTTTATAAGTTAATAAATAATTAAGCGAGTACGCAATTATATTAATCAACTAGGTAAGTAAGTAGCCTACGACTTTCTTCTTAGGTTAGCGTGTGAATTTTTAGAGCGGCTTTTCGGTTAAATAAAAGGCTCTTACTAGCGCTGAAAATATGGCATAGGTCAGATGGTTGGTTATCCAGTGAAGACCCCAGTATGTTTGCTATAGAGACCAGGGAGAGGAGACTGTACAACTGTTCGTCTAGAAGGCTGAATAACTGTTATTCGGTAATAACCCCTACAAAGGTTCAGAAGTGAACGTTGAAACCGGTCATTTGGAGGCACAAACAGACTGGAAGGGGTACATTCTCATTTTGAGTAAGCCATTTCCCATGCTCAACTTTAGATTAGCGCTTTATAAACTTGGCGTTTACGATTGCGATCAACTCCTCTTCACGAGGTGGCGCCAATGCTCTAAATCTTTCTAGTTTACGATTGAGCTTTAATTAATAATTATTAGAGCACATGGGTGTCCGCTGGAATGTTTGTTGGGGGAGCAAAGTTTTAAATGGTTTGCACGGGGACTAACAAAGGTGCCGAAAGCAACCGATCGCGTCAGCCTCGGCGCTCGCTTCCGTGACAACTTTAAAGTTAAATAATGGTCAAGGACTTACCTAAATAATTAAGTATTTTTTTCGCATTGAAAATCGTGTCATAATAATCAAAAGGTTTTATTCTTGTAAAATATGCGCCGAATCCAGGGGAGAATATGCTTGGCCTTCGGAAGCCCACGATAAAGCATTAGTTAGTAGAGCATTAGTTGATTAGGCATTTATTAATGGAGTATTAATGAATGAAGTGCGCAATGAAAGTTTTTTGATTAGAGATCAGTTTGAGTTGCATATAGGAACATCGACTTTATGTCGTCGTAAGAATTGGTCCGTTCAGAGGCGATGTCATACCTGGAACACCTTTGGGTTGTTCTAAAAAAATGCGCTATATATATTTGATCAAACAATAAAATAATGAATAGATGGATGGAGGAAAGGACCGATGGATTGAAGGACAGATAGATGGAAATGTGAACGAATGAACGATAAACAAAGTAATGAAAGTATGAATGAATCAACAGACGGATGGATGAATGAATTAATGTGTTTAGCTTTAAAGGTCCGGGTAAAAAAAGCGCAAATATCCGCGAAGCTAAACGAAGTCATTAACACCTTTGAAACGATTTCATCAACACCTTTTAAACGATTTACACAGATGCTATAATTAAAATCGTCACTTGGACTACGCTTTCTGACAGTGCCAGTCCCAAGCCTGGATAAAGGAGGAGGGCGACGCTAATGGTCTATGTTACCACACAGCTAGTCGTTAAACAGAACCACCACCACTATAAAAAGAGCTGTTATATGCCACAAATAATCTTTGCCGGCGGCAACGGCCAATGTTGTCATAAGCTGCTGTTAAACTGGGGAACCAACTATTCGTTCAGTTCTATCTCTATTTTACGTGAGTTCTAACAATAATTATAAGGTTGACGTCAATGGCCGTGGTAGCCATAATGTACACGGTTACATTAAAGTAAAAATAAACAATTCTTCTTTAAAACTTTTAAAACGGTTTTACCAGATGCTATATAATATATCATCGACACTTCGTCCATTAATTTGTCGTGGTCTATTTTCTTTAAGCGAGTTTTCGTAATAAGACAGTCGACGTCAATGGTCGTGATTGTCATAAGATTCGCGGATAATATTATATTAAAGTGAAAATCAACAGCTCTTCTTAAACACCTTTAAAACGGTTTCCACTGGCGCTATAAAAAAGTTCACTTCGTTTTTCGTTTAATGCCATCCGGTGTTACATTTTATAAGTTCTAGTAATATGGGTCTAGACGTGTCTTGTTAAAGCGCGATATAAATGTCTAATTGTATTGTATTTTTATTGTATAATAGTCTAGGCGCAGAAAATGGAAAATCCAGTGAAAGAAGCAAATCATGTTCATTTTTGGCAACATACTTTTTACACTAATTCGACCCTGCTGAATACGAAAATCGCTGTTGCCCAGCAGAATTTTTGGCCTGAATCATTTCAAGGTCATAAAAAATTAAATCTAGCAAAAATCAGAGAAAAATGACCAGATCTCAGTCAATAATTGTTGAATTCGTCTAAATCTTTCTTACTTTTTCTCGATTTGGTAAGGACTATCTGTGGTAAGAAACATAATTACTAAATGCAAGACGATCCAAGGTCATTTCAAGGTAAAAAATGTCAATTTAAGAGGAAAATCTGGGGAAATGGCCATGACACAGTCAAATATTTTTCTATTTGGGTGGCTCTTTTACTTTTTTGCTCGGGTTGATAAGAGCCTACATATGAAAATGCAGAGTACTTAAAGGCTAATAGGATCCAAAGTCGATTAAAGGTCAAAAGGTCAAATTCTAGAGGAAAAGGTCATAAATCAGCCAAATATTATTCTATTTGGGTGATTCTTTTAAGGGCTAACATGACCCAAGGTCAATTCAAGGTCAAACTCAAGGGGAAAGGCTATGACTCAGCCTAATATCGTTCCATTTGGGTGATTCTTTTGCCTGTTTGCTCAGACCCATAAAGTTAACCCAAGGTCACTTCAAGGTCAAAATGACCAATACACAGATTCACCAAAATAAAACAACAGTTGACTGAACTATTGTCGTTTTCTATAGATTTAGGCAATGTAATAGCTCAGCTATCATAATGCACTTTTGATGATGTAAAATATTTAATGTTAGGAGCAACATTAACATAATTTTTTACAATTGAATAGTACAAGAAATTAAATGATAAAATTAATGATAGTGATTGTCACTTCATGATTATGCAGGCACCATGAGCTTGACATCCATACAGAGAACAACACGTTGTGTCTGATTTTCTACACTTGCACACACGAGACTTGCAAAGGCTTAGTTCTTATTTGCAGTTACAAGAAACAATGTCCAAACATTCTTTCGGGACGCATTCTATTGTCATTAGTACTGGTATCAACTTAGCTGAATCACAGCGTCCTTCTACCAACCATATGCTGCCTGATTTTTCAGACACTCGAATATGAATGAAAAGCAATCACAAATACAGTCGCAATTTTTTTACTTATTTTAAATTACAAGATGCTTACCTCTGGATCCAAATTCGAATGTTCAATTAAGGTCTAGTAACAATAAAGATCGAGTTCAATGTCCGTGGTGATTTTAAAATACACGGATATACCAAAGTGAAAAACAGCTCTTCATAAACACCTTTAAATAGGTTTATACAGATGCTATATAAAGATTACTAAAGAGGTCGACGTCAATTAAAAACGTAAGATACACGGAATCACTCAAGTGAAAAAACAACAGCTCTGCTTAAACACCTTTAACGCGGTTTATGCAAATGCTATATAAATGTCGCTTAACGTTACAAACGTCACTATAAAACTCTTCGTCATGGTTCAGCTACGCTTTGTAGCAATTTCTAGTAATATAAACGTAAGATACAAGGATACACTAAAGTAACTAAGTAAGTATATTCTTTATTAACCAATTGCTAATCGCAATTTGGTTTACAGACATCTTATAGACACAGTTAAAAGTATATAATATCGTGATAATAAACGTTTTTCGCATCAAGTAAGTTAGTAAGAAAGTGGGGAAATCCCTTTATAAACCAACTGCCAACCGCACCTTGGTGCACAATCATTATAGTCCCGAATATATCTAAGAAAGTCAGCCAGTCTTCATCAGACCTTATTATATCATCCTAGTGATGAAAGTTTTACGTATCAAATTATCTGCGAGAGGAATGATACGGTCATGAGCCCGAGCGGAGGAAATACTTAGAAGTTTTAATTGGGGGAAGCAATTCACGTAGCACATGCCCATTATCCACCAGGATCGATGAAAAAGGCGGGAATCAGCCTTTATGCATAGCTGCTCAAAAGACATGGAATCTCCAGGAAGATAGTGATAGCGGATCAAGCGACGCATCAAGACTTCAAACTTGTCACCACCACTTTTAAAGGCGGTAGTGACCGGACACCACCGTCACAATAGTCGTTTATTCATAATGACAAGGTTGACACAGACGCAAGTTTGCGATGGTCGGCCCATCCTCGTGGAACAATCTGCCTAACTACATGCGACATGAACTCCTCAGCCTCGCTTTGTCTCTCTTCCACTGACGTTTGAACACCATTCACTTCGATCGTCGTTTCATTGTGTTTGGTCAAGATCGCATCTGATGAGCCTATCTGAATTAGTGCTATATAAATTTGTAATTACCATCACCAACACGTGTAAGTCAAAGGCTATTCATGCCACAAGTTAAACAATGAGAAGTAATTATAAGCTTTAGGAGAGAGACTGTATTTTGTTGTAAGCCAGTGTTTCAGTTGTGAATTTCCATTCTCCAGCGTCAGCGTGTCATCCTCACCTCGGGTCGCAACGTTTAAATATCAAAGGATCTGCAGAAACTGAGATAGTTCGAAGTTTTTCAAAGAAGTCGTCCTTGTTCAACGTGTTCAGGGAGATGCTGATGAGGCAAACGTTAAGAGCTATATTATAATTTCCATCAGAGATCCTCCATCCGCTGACTTTGATCTGCGTTCGTGTACGTCGGTAATCTGCACATTTTTGGCAAAGTGGTTTACAACCAGAATATGCTGTTAAATGAAGGTTAATGAAAATTCTCTTTTAGACACCTTTAAAGCGTTATTAACAGATGCTATATAAAGCCCAACAGCCTTTGGTAGGTCTGATTCGAAACGAAAGTCCTTCATGTTTATAAGATGCGATTAAACATTGAAACTCGGTCACTACCCATACCTGTGGTAGTGCCAATTCCAAACCTGGAAAAAGGAGGAGGGTGACACTAGTCATCTTTGTTAAAGCAACTTATCAAAGGTAATTATAAGCTGGCGCTGATAGACTATTCTGTGGTAAGCCAGTGTTTTAGTGGGACATCGACACCAGAGGTCACGTAGGTTGAATCTAACGAATCAAATGTATTTACACTAACCATCATCTAATGTCATATTTTGGCATGAAAGATTGTTGACGTGTATAGGAAACATGTCCTACCTTTAATTCCTTGCTTATGGCTCTAACTAAGATATGCGTACCTACATGCAATAACCAAGCATTTCCGATGTGTTAATACTGTCTGAATGCTGTAGATAAATTTTTGATGGCAACATTCATATCGGAGTCTCTTTTGATCTGCATTCGTGTACTTTGGTAATCTGCTAAATCAGCCATAGGATGTTGTTAAACAGTGCATACTTCTTTTAGAGTTTGATACATGTATAGGCTCTAGGGCTGATTGCCAAGGGGAGAAATATGTAAGGAGCTGCATCTAATGCGAATTATTTGTTATTCATGTTGATTAGGTAAGTTGCACAGTGAATTTTGTGAGGCTTGATGATCCACTGTGCAGTACATATTTGCACTCAATGTTATTCAATAAGTATTGTTTGAATGTCTATAATACACTGTGTTTAAGTTAGTATTACTAATCCAACAAAACTGCACAGAAAATCCGATCATGAGACTGTGTGAGAGTTAGATATTCTACTATCGAATATAAATAACAGTTGACTAAGTTCTGCTATCGAAAAGAAATTCAGGAGAAGTCCGGGTGGAAAGAAAATTATTATAAATATCCACGAAGCTAGCCGACGGCATTACACCTTTAAAGCGGTTTGAGCAAATTCTATATAATTCTCATCTCGTCTGCTTTTTTAGTTGGAGAAAATCCCAAATAAGTTGTAGTAATAATTTTATAAGGTGGACGTCACAGAATACACGAATGCACTAAAATGAAAACAACAGCTCTTCTTAAACGCATTTAAAACGGTTGTCGCAGATGATAATAATTGTTAATTCACCTGTTTGCTTTATTCCGACGGGTTCGCCAATTGCTTAGTAATAATAATGTATAGTCAGCGGCCGTGGTAGTCATGAGGTACATGATATAATTATTAAAGTGAAAAACAATTTTTTTGCGGAAAGATGCATCGCGGAGTCTCTTTTGTTGGGTCGTTTGGTTAGGGCATTGAATAAGGAAAATTAATGTAGCATGGTGTCTGACACATTACAGGTATCGCAATTTCCACTAACGTGTCTACGCCAGCGATAATCGTAATCAAATCGTAATCGAGCATTTATATAGCGCCACTCAAATCAGAGGCGCTCCCGACTCTATAGAGTTGGTCGTTTAGCAGGGAGTGTCCGAAACGGAGCCTGGAGATAGTTACTTCCTTTCGACGGTTGCCTTCCTTGAACTTGACCGATGGATCCACTTGTTCGATTTGTAGGAATGACGCTCCGCTGTTCGAATTTATCCACCCTGATATAATAGTTCTACTACATGACCACTTGTCTGCTTCAACTTATGGGGAGAATCACACACTTAAAAAGAGGTGTGTAATTATAATAAGTGTGTACCGTTTAACCGTTCTTACAGCTTTTTTGTTTATTTACTCCAAGATTTAACGTCGTCATAGATCGTTGACGACAATTAAAAACATATACAGTGCAGTGAAAATGAATTCATAGCGTCCTAAAGACACCATTTAAGCCTATCAAAACATAACATTAAAATGTCATTAGTGTTCATTGTTTAACGAAAGAAAAATGGTCCGTGAAATCAGTGTTTAACGATATAGGCCGCTGACGTCGACAAAAATTAATTTCAACAGTTCTTAAGAAACGGTGGCATAAATAGACAAAGACGTTCAACAAAGACTGCGATGTTTTGGACAGGTTGAGAGAATGCCACTTGACAGAATTCTACACAATGTACTACATGCATGATTCGAAGGAAAGTGAAAAAAAGACGCACCATGACTACGCTGCGTAGATTATGTAAATGAGGACATAACATAACATCACTTGGACTGATACAAATAGGAGCAATGCACTTGACAACTGTTAATTTGTTTAGTTTAGTACAGTTTTTGCTGTGAGTTCTAGTAATGTAAGGTCGACTTCAATGGGCTTTGTAGCCATGAGATAAGAAGATACTCTATTTAAGTGAAAACAACAGCTCTCATTAAACACCTTTAAAACGTTTTCAGCAGAAGCTATATAATCGTGTCTTGGTTTATTGGTTTAGTTTCTGAGACCGTATGGATAAATTCCATTAATGAAAGGAAGAAGTGGGGTAGCAATTATGTGTGATAGAACAAGCGCAAATGCAATAATGGGTTATGATACAGTGAGTGACAGAATCTTGAGCGTAAGATTCGAGGAAAGAAAGTTAACATAACAATTATACAAATATATGCACCAACGTCAATGGCGATTGAGGAAGAGCACGAAAGCTTTTACAATGAATTACAAAGTATGATTGATAAAACCCCTAAAGGAGATGTAGTAATGGTCATTGGTGACTTCAATGCGAAGGTGGGAAAATATAATGGAGGAGGGGGAGACACGTTAGGAGGTCATGGGTTGGGAGAGCAAAATGATGCAGGAGAGAGATTAGTGGATTTTTGTGAAGGAAACAGCCTGAGAATAATGAATACATGGTTTGAACAGCCAAAAAGAAGGTTGTATACGTGGACGTCACCGGATGGAAAACACAGGAACCAGATTGATTACATACTTATAAATAAAAGATGGAATAGCATGATAAGAGATGTTAGAACAAAACCAGGCGCGGACTGTGGAACTGATCATGAACTACTAGTAGCAACAGTGCAAACGAAATTAAAAAAACTAAAAAAAAGGATAAAGATTGATCACATACGACTGCAAGGAAATATCACAGGAATACAGAGTAGAAATAAGGAATAGATTTGAAATATTGGAGAGGGACGATGAAGAAACAGAGGAGGTTGAGAACAATTTATGGGAAAAGACGAAGGAAGTGATCTTAGAAACTGCGGAGAAATATATTCCGAAGAAAAGAAAAACCAAAACAACTCCTTGGCTATCGAAAGAAGCTATCAATATAGCCATGTATAGAAGGGAAGCAAAAAGAGAAGGAGATAAAGATAAGGTAAGAAAACTGAACAGCGCATTCCAAAAACAAGGGCGCATGGACAAAGAAAAACATCTAAATGAATTATGCAAAGTAATGGAAGAGGAGGGAAGACAAGGAAGAACTAAAACAATGTTTTCAAAAGTGAGGGAAATAACATCATGACAATCTAGCTTCACGTTTTTTGGGATCAGTAATAGAAAAAGAGGGAAAGTGTGATATGGAAATAAATCGTAGAGTAGCGATAGGAAAAACTGCAATGAATGGTCTGGAAAAAATATGGAAGGACAAACATGTGAGTATAGACACGAAAAAAAGATTGGTGAAGGCTCTGATCATACCAACAGTAACATACGGCAGCGAGACATGGACAATGACCAAGAAAATGAAAAAAAGATTAACGCATGCGAAATGTGGATATGGAGGAAGATGCAGAGAATATCATGGAAAGAGAAAAGGACCAACGATTGGGTGCGCATGAGTATCGGAATTGAGAAGGAAGAGACACTACAACAAACAGTGCTAAGAGCAAAGTTGAGGTTCTTTGGTCATGTCATGCGATCAGATGGATTGAAAAGGAAATGATGTTAGCATATGGAGAGGGAAGGAGAAAACAAGGACGACCAAGGAAAAAGTGGATGGACGAGATACATGAAACAACTGGAATGAATTTGGCAGAACTGAGAGATGCGACGGCGGACAGAAGGAAATGGAGAGGCTTGATCATGATGGTCGCTAGAGTTCAAAGAACTGACAGCACAAGGTAAAAAAAAGTCCTGCTTTAACCACATATATATATTTTTTCCGGATAACCTTGTATGCTAGTCAGCAACATTAGAACAGTTGTTTCTTTATAAAAAGAAAACGTTTGTTTCGTACGACTCGTAAAGAAGCGTCAGTGAAAGAAACGTCAGTGGTTACTATTCGGTGAACTTCACTTGCCTGCAACGCAACATAGGCAGCAGCAGCCTGCCTTCTGGAAGTTCTGGGATTGACATGAACCTTCCTTCGTCGGCGAAGGCAACATTTATCGTCAAATGTGCCGTCATAAGGACGATCTCTGTCTCTTCGGCTTGCTTGATTACTGTTTAACGACCACTGTGTGGTAACAAGGACCATTGGCGTCGCCCTAATGGTCCTTGTTACCACACACAGTGGTCGCTAACGTGATCATCAAGAAAGCCTCTTGTGATTCTTCGGCAACGTACTGACGCTTATTGCAATTCTCAGGACGCCAGTCCTTCGAACGAAATCGAACCATCGTCTGATCGCAGCTGCTCTCTCTGCCTGAGGAGGAGTTCTTCCTTCGAGGACCGATGAACGTCTCTGCTTCACCACTTACCAGATCCTTGCGTATGTCGTCAGTAACCAGCCGTACAGATACCGCACGCTTGTTGCAGTCATCACTCCCATACAGAAATTGCCGTTCTACGCTTGTGACACGCTGCTCATGGCGATCGCAATGGACCGCTACGTAACCGTTATCTACCCTCTTCATTACGAAGCGATGGTTACAGAAACAAGGATGAACTACGCCATTGGGTCATGATCCCTGTTCGCAGTCACAATTGCAATTGCTCAGCTGTCGTGGCTTGTGAATATCAACTGGTCGCCTAGCCCCTGCCTATCTACGCGACCTCTGCTGCCCTACCTTGGTGCTCCGGGTCGTCGCTCTCTCCGCTCTACTGAGCGGGGCGTGCTCATGGTCCCTTTTGCCCGCACAGCTACTAAGCAGAATCGGGCCTTCTCAGTGGTTGGCCCATCCCTCTGGAACGGGATTCCTTTGACGTTGCGCTTGCATCCTAGAATCCACTCTGAATCTTTCTATACTTGCCTCAAAACTGTCCTTTTCAGCCGTGATGGGGTCGGGAGCGCTTATGAGTAGTAACCTTGAAGGGGCGCTATATAAAACTTCGTAATGAATGAATGAATGAATGAATGAATCATGTTATATTCCGTATTCACCGTTGATGCATTTCGTATGTGATTATCCTCTGTATTTAACTGTGATGTCAGTAATGGCTTTGGTCTATGGGCGGATTTTCCTGATCGCTCTTCAACATCGCAGCAAGATAGATCAGAATCCCGCCTATCGACAGTTTACGGAGCCAAGCTACGCAAACTCTAGGATCGTACCTTCTACTATCACCACACAACAGACTGAATCATCTCATGAGACTGGTAGGACTAAGAGTACCAAGGGCGGTGAATTCAAGGCAGCCCGTATGACGTAATCGGTTCCTATTCGATTTCCTGGCTGGCGTATTTCATTGGCAAAAGACTTCAGGTGTCTGGAAATCAGGATCAGTATGCTCAGAATCTGGTAGACATCGGCGGTGCTCTGGGAACCGCAAGTCGCTTATCTCTTGATTGGATCATAATTATACGGCATGATGAACAGAAGCTTCAGAAAACCGTATTTGAAAATCCTCTGCAAGACATAGAAGAGCGATGATGGTGAAAGACAGATAGCTGTAGACACCTCTTTTAAGATGGCGTATTCTTTATATAAGCCAAAAATCCAACTTTTCTAATAATTTTCGTACAACGATTTCCCTTTGTATGCGCAGATAATTATAATTAGAAGTAATTCAGGATAGCAAGTAAGCAAATAAGTTCAATTAACCTGTTTGAAATTGTTCCGTATGAATTTGAACAGTAGATTGTACATTATTCAAATACGTTATATTGGTCTATGTCAGTAAGTAAGTAAGTGTATTCTTTATTTTACTGCAGTTGCTAACCGTACTCTGGTTTACACACATAATTATAAAACACGGAAACAAACAAAGCTGGCAGCCAACAACGGCGCCCATCCCACAACAACTCTAGCCTATGATGTTAAGGCCATCACGACAGACAGAGTCATCTACGACAAAAGCCGCCCGAAACAGAACCAGTCACCAGCGACGAACTCCAACGCGTTCACGAAGAGCCCAACCGACGGTTTCTCGGCCGATGTTGACAGTTCTACACGGTCTTCGGCAGTTGGCAGAAGATGCAGCGTTCAGATCTCTCTCGTCCCATCCACGTGTGTCAGGTACGGCACTCATTCGCAAGGTGGCAGAAGTGTTGATGTTATGACGACCTGGTATCCCTTGCAAGCTGTAGGCAATGGACTCGTCCAATGGCGAAAGTCACTGGCGAAGGTCGAACGCCAAGAACTTACGAAGTGAGTTACCGTCCAAAATCCATAAATCGGAGTAAAAAAGTCAGAAACGCAGACTCGACTTCGGAACACATCGAAATATATGAAAATAATCGAGCGATCCCTGCCACAGACACAATAATCCGCTGTAATAACTCGGCGGCGAGATCGCCGGCCAACATGGCCGACGACCATAGAGTAAAGTATAGATTGTAACTATAATTATAATACACTGCACAATCTTAGGGTGATTCTGCCAGATTGTTTGAAATATAATCAAGTGCTCTGTAAAATGCACGAAAAATGTAAGGCAAGGTCGGCGTCAGCAGCCCTACGATGTCGTTAAACACTTCATAATTCCACCCTCTTACTAAACACCCTTAAAAAGTTTTAAGCATTGCTATATAAATTATCAGCCGCGTAATAATAATTTCAGAGCTGTAATATGCAAAAAAATAATCTTTGTCGGCGGAAACGGCCTATGTTGTCATAAGCTGCCACTAAACTGTGGATCCAATCCAATAATAATTTCAGGATTTCGGAATATTGGGTAATATATGTAATTTCATATCCAGAGTACTATATCAAAATATATAGATATATATAAATATATATATGGGATCCTGTTAAGTAGGTAAAGGTTACGGTCGACGTTTAAGATGACGTTTAAGGATCCTGAGTGGCCGAGTGGGTTGGTGCCCGCTCGCCGCGCCGGCGCCCCGGGTTCGCTTCCCGGTCGGGTCGGATTATCAGAGATTAATTTCTCGGATCTTTACTGCGGGTGGCTCGGTCGCATTATAAACGTGGAGTACAATACAACACACAATACAACACATCACAATACAACACATCACAATACAACTGGGGCGCGGTGGTGTAGGGGTATGTTCGGTGCCTTGCAGCTGGAGGGTTGCGGGTTCGAATCCACCTCAAAGTCGCCGCGTAGGGACCCTGGGCAAGTCCTTCACTCGCAATTGCTCATGCGCTTCGGCGTGAAACTCCGATTCAGCGTTCGCGCAGTAGTCGGGAGCGCCTCTGAATGGGAAATCTGGTTGGGGCGCTATAACAAGTGTTCAAATACAATACAATACAATACAATATATATTATTGATTATCTTTCCTCAATTATAACACTGATAGTTCAATATGTATAACATGCCTATAGTCCTAATTTTATCTAAACATTGCTTTATTCTAATCAAACATCTAATAAGGCCTTAGTTTTTCGTTGCATAAGTTGGGTACTTGTCAGCTTATTTTTAATAAACGAAAATTGATTGTGATTATAACATCAGCTGTTTTTAAACACCTTTAAAACTGTATGCGAATATCATATATAAAACTCACTTCGTTATGTCGTTATTTCTGCTCTGGGTCCTAGTTATGAAACAGCGACGTTACACAAAAACTACACACTCAATGCAGTAAATCTCATAAATTAATATATTTTGTTTTGCCTTGAAGTAAAATCTGATGTGTGAAACCGAAATTGAATAACAAGAGCGGTTGGCATAGTTGGTAAAATTTAGACACCTCTTTTAAGAATAATAATTCTCTATTTAAAGAAAATAAATCTGCGACTTGTATCTCTATTTATTTTGTTTTGGTTACTAAAACACTCATAGATAACATCTTTTCAATTGTTAATTTTTAAATATGTTATGTCATATAACATTTATTATAAAATTCTGATGTTGGAAAATTAAAAATATTAATTATTGGTTAATGAATATCTATATTGCTATATTTACTATTATGCAATGTTGGCTGCAATGTTGGTTGCAATGCTGGTTACTATTATTTAACTTTGGTTCTTCAGTATTATATATTACAAATGGTTTGGTTTGGTTGCTGTATCGGAGTGGCTGCTGTGTTGTATAATAATATTGCAGTACTGTGTTGCAATGCTGTGTGCTGAAATATCCATGGACGACTTATTTTCGACTGTTGATTTTTGTTTAAAATATGTTATGTCATAATAATAAGAACCCGATGTTAGAAAATTATAAACATTACTTATTGGTTAATGAATATTCATATTACAATATTACTACCATTCAATTTTAGTTCTTCAATATTGCATAATGGTATGGCTTGGTTAATGTACATGAACAGTTTAAAGGAATACCTTAATCAATTATAATACATGAATGCTTTGTTAGTTAATGAAATTTGTCAGGACATAATGATCACAGACAATATGAGATGAAATACTTTATGCTGCAAAAATATTGAATAATAGTGAAATTGTAAAGCTCCGTCTGACACCTTTAATAGTGTCGTTCGGATGCTATAAGTTTCTGGTTATGATTGTATTGTATATTTTCTGTATTGTCGTCAACGGCCTTTGATGTCATAGGACGACGTTAAACTACGGACAAATAAATAAATAAACTTGTATCTCTGTTATAATACCTTCATTGCTCTGTTCACTGTGACTCCTGTGAGTAGGCCTACCGATATTGTATTGTATTTTGTTATATTGACGGATTTCTAAAGCATAATTATTAAGTAATTTAGAATTTGAACAGTTAAAAATATAGATTAAAATTGGATCGTGCAAATTTTAACACTAGATTGTACAATCTTAAAATATACCCAAAAGGACAATGTGACATGTGCAATGTTCGGGAAATCATAACACTTTTTATTACATTGGCAGAAAGAACTCCGTCACTGATTGTACTCTGACAGTGCCAGTCCCAAGCCTGGATAAAGGAGGAGGGCGACGCTAATGATCTTTGTTACCACACAGTGGTCGTTAAACAGCAAACAAGCAAGTAATAACGTTCTTCTCAATTTTCAACGTCAGCTAAAAGTTGTCTTTAAACAAAGAAAGCTGTTAAAAATTCCGCTGAGCTAGTGCGAGTCCAAGGCATGATTAAAGGAGGAGGGCGACGCTAATCATCTTTGTTGTATATAGCATCACGTCTTTTAACAGCGACCAACACAGCGTCTATGTCTTAACAAAGATGATTAGATTAGCATCGCCCTCCTCGTTATCAAGGGTTCGGACTGGCACAATCTCTGCGTCGCAGTGAAGTTGCTGTAATTATAATTGTCAGCCACAATGATGCTTAGGCCAATATTAGGGATAAAGTTCATTTCAAAAAGCTAAGTAAGATCGACGTCATAAGATGTCTTTAAATGAATGGAAGCTACTGCTACCTGCGCCATACTCCACTGCCAGTGTTCTGGTAGTGCAAGTCCAAGGGACGGGTAAAGGAGGAGGGCGACGCTAATCATTTTTGCTATAGCACTTCGTTGTTTAACAGACACTACACATACGCTGTGTAATAAGAAACATGATTAGTGTCACCCTCCTCATCATCAAGGCTTCTGGCTGGCCCCACCTCTATTATTGTTATTGTTATTAATCCAGCACCCACGAGTGCGGTCCAATTCAGGGCGTTGTCAATCCATGATATTCTTGGCCTTCCTCGTCCTCGGACCCCTTCCACGAGACCCGTCATCAGGCTGCTTTAGATGTTGTCGTGAGACTGTCTTATGATGTGGCCAAAATATCTTAGTTTCCGAGTTTTGGTTTGGGCCAATAGTTCCTTTCTGGCCCCAGCTGATTTGTACACTCGTTCGTTGGACATCATTTTCGTCCACGGGATTCTACATCTTTCTGATACACTTGTTCTCAAATGCTTGAACACGCCTTCCTTCCTCCTTCTTCAGCGTCCAGGCCTCGCATCTGTACGTCGCCACTGGCCACACTAACGCCTTCATCAAACGCAATTTAGTATCGTTGCTGATCGACTTGTTCTTCCATATCTTCGTTAAGTTTACCATGACCGTCGTCCCCATGGCCACCTTTGCTTTCACTTCACTCGAGCAATTCTCATCTTTTGTTACCCTACTCCCTAGGTATACAAAGGAATTTACTTGTTCCAGTATTCCCGTGCCCACCACCATCTTGAGCACCTCTTCAGTATTCGTCATAACTTTCGACTTTGCCACTTTGATCGACATGCAATATTCTCGTGCATCATTTTCGACGCGATTGATAAGTTCTTGTAGCTGTTCCGGTGTTGTGGCCAGTAGAACGATATCGTCAGCGTATCTGAGGTTGTTGATGGTTTTCCGTCAATCCTAAATCCCCCGGCGAAACCCGATAGTGCTTTTCGAATCACTTCTTCTGCTAGAATGTTAAACAGGTATGGAGAGAGGTTGCATCCCTGTCGAACTCCTTTTTATCTTTGAACCATGTTGAAGTGCGGCCATTGGTCCTGACATTAGCCTGTTGTTGTCTGTACAGATTTCTTAATAGTAAGACGCTCTCGAAATACATCTAAACGGTTGCCAATTGGAATGAGCTAATCCACTGGAAACGACTGAAACGAAAGTGATTAATATATGGAATATGTAAAGCGATTTTAAGGTGTCTAAACATATTACAATATCATTAATAAAATATCCTGCTCTCGATCGCCGTTTAATTAAGTGTATTTCGCAGAAACGATGCCAGCGTTACATACCAACTTTCCTAACGATGACTTTCCGACATTTATCGATGACCTGATCTATGGAGATATTTGATCGGAACGGTTCTTGATTTCCAAAGCACAATCGATCGATCTTTGTTATGTCCGAAGAAATTCTGTTGTGTGGCAGATAGCTAAGGCGTCGACGTCTCTTTTAAATTCTTAAATTGAATACAGTTTCTTCCCATTTAAGAATAAAGTATCTACATGTCTACAATAATTTGACTGGGTGAATGAATCCTGAGTTTAACGACATCTCTATGGTAACTGAAGGCCGTTGACGTCGACCGTTAGTTTACGATTAAACAGCTGATGAATATAATATATAATATATACTGTCTGAGGCATTGCAAAGGTGTTTCTAGACAGTATCGCATTGGGAAATATGTGGATAACATTAATTTTCACTTTTCTATTCCAATGTTTATCATCGTTGTATGATACCACGCACCAATATCGCATCTGATTGAATTTTAACTACTTGCTCGAGGCTTATATAGCATTTATTGAAGCCTTTTAAGGGTGTCTAAGGAAAGCGCTTTCGTCAACAAGCATGGATGGAACAAGAGTTTCACTAAATCTTATGAAAGCGGTGTAAACACTTTTTTAATGATGAGCCATTGACAATATTATTGTGCGTTTATAAATGGAGTAACAAAGACTATACTTATACTTACTCACTTATTTTCCGGCCATGGTCGGAGTCTGGAATGGACTCAGTGAGCTTGTCCCCAGAATTTGTTTTATCAAACTGAATCTTAAATGGTGCAAACAGTCAAATTAGTATTATAAAATCTTAATTTTGGTCTTCATTGTCAGTCACGAACATAACATTAAACCTTTTCATTCTTAAATCGTGTAGTCTTTACGCAAGGCTCCGCGGGTCAGAAAAACATCGTCGTATTTGGTCATTTGACATAGTTCTCACCGTTCGTATGGCATAACGCAACTTCAGAATTGCACTTAATGGTTAGTTACTGTTCAACGACACTGCGTCACAACAGATACGATTAGCGTCGCCCTCCTCCTTTATCCCGGCTTAGGACTGGCATTGCGGGTAGTGGCGGAGTGGGAACTTGACTTATTTATTTAATCCAATATTTAACGACATCCTATAGGTACAAAGGCTGTTGACGTCTTTAAAGTGTTTTATGTATTTCAGTTCATTTTCTTGTAAGGTTCTCATAAGTTTTCTTTCTCCTTTCTTGTCTTAGTACAGAAAGAAAGAGACGAATGGTGTAGTTGGCAGTAGGTCCATTGAAGTAAAGCCTTTGATGTATGTCAGTTCTTTCTCGTATAGCAATTGGATGTCGATTAATTGGCCTATATTAATGTCGTCGTAGAAGTAGTTTCAGTTTAAAGACACTGTGTGATAACAAAGATCATTACCGTCGCTCTCCTCTTTCAACCACGCTTGGGACTGGCACTGCCAGATTACGAGCAGTGGCGAAGTTAAGCGTCACTCCGCTTGACTATTATTTAGCAAAGTTTGAAAGCATTTTAGTTGTGTGCAGTAAGAGGGTCCATTCTGCAGTGTTTAACGATGTTGACGTCGACCTTACCTTACATTTTTCGTGCATTTTTTGCAATGAACTACAGTATATTTTTTATCTATCTGACGGAATTAGACGAGGAGCATGATGTGTATTATTTTTGAAAAAGGTGTTTTCGGCGAGCATTGCAAATGTCACATATAGGCCTACCATGTAGTTCAAGTTCACACGACCAAATCTTAATCAAGTTAACTGAACTTTGCGAGTAAATATTACTTGATTTCAGTGCTTAGGTCCTGCAGAAAAATAAAAACAACATCCACAAACTTATTTATTTAGAACAAGGTTTAACATAATATTACCTTTTTGAGATTTTACTGCATTTACATTTATGTAAAACTTACAATTACAATTACGTTTTTTCTCCTTCAGTTCACATTGGCGGCATTTCAATGTATTTCTTACCTCGCTCTAAGATCCTCTTCTTTGAAGACGTTGCCTTTTTAAATCAGTACAGACTGAAGAAATCGACTTCAGAAGAGGATATAATTATAGATATGTATTATGGCTATATATTATGACCATATTATTTATTATGGATATATTATGGATAGCACACAAATATGTCCACACACATACACACACATGAACACACATACATATAAATATACCTATATGATGAATATATATATTTATATACAATTACAAGACAAATCTATATAAACTTAGTACAAAATATGTATGCATGTATACATATATGTACTCAGACACTGGATGAGTTGGGGATATGGACGTCGTCAAACCGCCTTCGCCTTAACCCGGCAAAGACTAAATTTATTAGGCTGGGCAACCGACAGCAGCTTGCTAGGCTTGACTTACCCACCCATGTTTTTGAATTCCACAGTTACACTTTCTCCATTACTGTTCGCGACCTTGACATTCTACTGGACCAGAGAGAGAAGGCAGTTTCGCTTCGCATCATTGACCTGGCTACGGTTAACCGAGTTCATCACCCGGAGAAAAAGACTAAGAAACAAACGCTGTGCCATAACTTCTTCACTGTCACGTAGAGGTGGCGCCAGTCTGAAGCCTTGATTATGAGGAAGGCGACGCTAGTCATCTTCTTAGGTCACAGCGTGTGTGTAGTTTCTGTTTAAAGACTCTACCATAACATAGATGATTAGCGTAGCCCTCCTTTTTGCAGGCTTTGGACTGGCACTAGCAGAGGACGGACACTGCATGGCACGTGGAGGAGTTAGTATTAGTTTCCATTGTTGAGCTACATAATACAGCACTGTTTTCACAGCAGCTCTGGATATTAGTAAGGCATATGATAGTGTTAATCATTATAAGCTGTATTCTAGCCTCTTAAGGTCTGGGTGTCCAGAGTGGGTGGTTGATATTCTGGTGGATTGGTATAGTAAACTATCGGTTGCAGTGCGTTGGAACAGCAGTATGTCTAAGTCATTCGCAGTTAAGAGTGGTGTACGGCAGGGTAGTTCTTTGTCGCCTTCGTTGTTTAATGTTTTTGTTAATAAGTTCATCGTGGATACAAAAGCAGCAGGCCTAGGTTGTTGTATTAACAAGTCCTGGCTTGGTTGCATCATGTATGCAGATGATATCATTTTGTTATCGGCTTCGGTACTGGGGCTTCAGGCCTTACTAGATAATTGTGATGTCGTTAGTAGTCAGTTAGGCCTGACGTTTAATTGTACTAAATCTTGGTGCTTAGCATTCGGACCTCGATTCAAGGCTTCCCTACCAGATATGTTTCTAGGTCACAAAAAGGTTGAGTGGTCAGAGCAGATTAAATACTTGGGAATCATCTTTTGTGCTGGTAGTAAACTGAGTTGTGATGTAGACTGCATAATGCGCAATTTTTATGCAGCTTCCAATAATATTTTCAATAACTCTTCAAGTTTGTCGGAGTTAATGCAGCTTTACTTACAGCAGACTTATAGCTTACCAGTTTTAAGATATGGCTCAGTTGCTGTGAGATTTTCTCAATCTCAGCTGAGTAAACTAAATGCTTGTTGGAATAATGTTTATCGTAAAATATTTGGTTTTCACAAATGGGAATCAGTAAGAGAATTTATTGCAGGTTTAGGCAGTTTGGACTTTAAATCTATGAGAGTTATTGCTATGGTTAAATTTCTTAAAGACATGCTAACGGTGGATAATAGTACACTAAATATGCTGTCATTGACATTCAGTTATGGCCATGAGCATATTAATTTAGTTTCTGGTTATGGTTTGTCTGTAAAAGACATCATGTATTATGTAAGATCGCAGGTTCACTACGTTTATGCTTCGAGAGGAGCAATAGTTTGAGTTGTCTCCCAGTCTGTTTGGGAAGGAGTTCTTGTATTTTTGTATTTCTGTTCTAGTCTGCTTAGTTTGCTTAGTTTCTCTGGTCTGCTTTGTGCGAAATAAAGTATATATATATAATTATGGCTGCCAATGCCATTTACGTCGTTCTTACTTTATGCTTAGAAATGGTTCCAACTTCCAATATAAACGCTACTACGGTTGACGCTTATATAGCAACGTTTGAAATCGTCTTAAGGGTGTTTAGAAGAGGGCGGCATTACAGCGTTTAACGACATCTTGTGGCTGTTCTCGTGGAACTTATGTTAAATTCTTCGTGCATTTTTACAATGCACTACAGTGTACTTGCAAACAATCTGGCGGAATTACACAAAGAGGGTTTATTATATTATTTCTGGAAAAGGTGTGGGATTGTTTCCAGAACACTGAATATTTTCATATAGTCCAGTTGGTGTATTTTCAGATCAATTGTTGAGATTCACACGACCGGGTTTAATCGGGTTAATTCAACTTTTCTGGTTAATTCAACTCTTTGTAAGTCTTGATTACGTAATAGGCCTACCGTACATGAAAGTTGAAACCATTGGATTTATGTTGCTTATATAAGGAATTGTCATTCTTAAATGAGGTGTCTAAATATTACCAACTCTAGTGACTGCTCTTGTTTATTTAATTTCAGTTACGCACATCAGATTATACTTCAAAGCAAAACAAAATTTTCGTCTTAAGATTTTACTGCATTTACAGTTATGTAGGCCTACTAGTTACTGTTACAATTACGCTTCTCTCTCCACTAGTCCACATTAGCGACATTTCAATCTATATCTTACCATGACATAAAATCCTCTTCTTTGAAGACGTTATCTTTTAAATCAGTACCGGCAAAAGAAAGACAACTTGATTATGCGATAGGCATGTTTCACGGCCATTGCCCTATACTCGAGTATCGCCAGACCGAGGCCTGTAGAATAGAGGAGGGTGACGCTAATTATATCTTTCTTATGACAGCTTTGTTAATTGCTAAACTTACAGTCTGATTTTGTCCAATGGCGTCTAACCCCGTCCCACCAGGAATGGGAGAACAAACCCTCATTCTGGCCGACTTATATATTAGAGACTCAGAAGTCACTGTGAACTGTAGATTAATATACGTTAAACTTCCTCACTTCTGGCAACCGTCGAAGATCGAATCTCCAAACCCCAGCCTCATTGGTAGATGCCACTGATTTTGTCGATTAAAAGTAAGATCTTAGCCAATCGCTTTGACAGTCATTAGATGCCCTTAAAGGGCTTAAACCGTGCTTAAGCAATGCGCTTAATTAGACACCTTTAAAACGTTTTCCAACAACCTATATAAATTGCAGCCGCTGCTTTGTTTTAGATTACTTCAATGTGGAATATCGGAGTTTATAATTAAAGTTTTAATTGTAACGTTAAAACCTGGCTTGGTTTGGGTTGCATACAAAAGGGAATTCTTTAGACTGGTTAATCAATCAGCTAAGGAAAGATTTGGTTTTATGTTGTTAGTAGAGTCAAAATCATTTTAAAGAAAGTCTATTATTCGGCAGAAATACATAAGGCGTCGACGTCTCTTTGATCTTCTGAAGTTGAATTAACTTTCTACTCATTATTTTCATAATATTATTTTCTACTATTATTCTAAGGTTTAAAATTGAGCACATAACTTGACCGTTAACCGTTTTTTCCAGTGACCTATAAGGGTCCTTTCGGCGGCCATAAAGTAGTAATTTTTTAAACTATTATTCCAGAGTTTAACGTCGTCTTATGGGATCAAAGGCCGTTGACGAAAATAATTCGATTTCTTGTTATTTGATGATGATTCAAACTATACTTTGATAGTCTGAAATATTGTCTAATGCTATGATCCAGGATATAATCCGTAAACAACATAATCCGTTTAGATAATCGTCGTGTAATTCGAACAGATAGGTTTAGTAGTAATCCATATTATTGATAGATATAAACCCTATCCAACCGATGTACGAATAAACTATAGGCGTTCGGACATCTTTCTCTCTACCTATTCACAATGACGAAGAGATGCAGCCAAAAACCTTTGTATAGAAGCAATTAACGTAAGACATTCTCCCCTTGAAAAAACCTTGGCTTAGTTTCAATCGAAAACTCACCAGGGCCAATTTCTAAATTCATCGATAGACATTATGTTTTTAAGAGATTCATTCAAATATTTTAGAATAAAGGCGAAATGGCGTAAAAGTGAAATTAGTGTTTTGGTGAGTTGCCGTATTGGATTGGATCCACAGTTTAACGGCAGCTTATGACAACATAGGCCGTTTCCCCCGACAAAGATTTTTTTGGCATATTACAGCTCTATTTATGCGATTCTCTTATATATAGATGTGTTTGCGTGCGTTTTAAAGGTGTCTAAGCATTGGAGCAGTTGCATACAACGGCATATGGGAACCTCTTTACCGCTGCCTTGGTGGACCCATGCCAGGTAAAGTAAGTAAATAAGAAGTAAGAGTATTCTTTATTGAGAAGCACTAGCAAACGCATGACACTGTACGTGGCAAGATTAATAGTACATTCAAACAAAAACAAACAAATTAATATATGCAAGCAAAGAATTTAATGGGAGAAGTTATTTATGTACTGAACCCACTCCTCCCTCTTTTTAAAGACACGTCCATTATTATTATTATTATTAAATAAATTTGTAACGCGCGCAAGGTCACACCGAAATGTGAATCTGTGAGTCCATTGTTCCCTGCGTCCTAGACCGCATGCCAGAATTGTCCCACAGGCTGACGACTTAATGAGAAAACAGTTTTAACAAGAATCCTTTATAATGTGTAATTTCATGTAAACCAAAGTGCGAATATACAGTTGGATAAATAAAGAATATACTTACTTACTTACTTAAAGAGGCCATTGCATAAACCAGTGTTTAGATATTTGACAAGGTCGTTGACGTCGACCTTACCTATGGTAAACTTCAAATAACGTAGTTGTTATTTAACGACGATGACATGTGTCACGACAAAGATGATTACAGTCGCCCTCCATCGGTTTCGAACTTTGGACTGACACTATCCGGTAATAAAGAAGTGGTTGTGTTCCTTGTCTCAGACCAATTCTCTTTTCAACCACCAAAGAGAGAGACAGACAGACAGACAGACAGACAGACAGACAGACAGACAAACAAACAGATAGACTTAAGAATCGGATGGGACCATTTAGGAGCGTTGCCATTTGGAATATTTCTATATTGAAGTATAATTTTATTCCTTTCTGCTTTCGAGGCCATGCACGCTGAAACCAAAGAGACCCATTTGTTACGGTACAGACGAGGGGCACAATGGCCAGTCCGTTATTGAGAAAAACCTAACGTAATATCATACATATACAAGCACACCCCAATAAGTTTCCCAAACATTTGTTATATGCTTTTACATAGGAAATACCCAAAAATCTCAGTTTTTGCGACCATCTCCAATGGAAACCCCAAATCTGAAATCCCCTTCGAAATTTTTTCCTGGATACGCCCATGGATTCGATCAAATATCACCATCGATCAGTTCATCGATAAATGTCAGAAAGCGATCGCTAGGAAAGTTTTTATGTAGCGCTGTTTTCGTTTATCTGAATTACATTTAAACGGCGATCAAGTTCTGTCAAAACCATTAATGTGTTTGTTCTCTGTTTAGACACCTTAAAATCGCCTTAAAATTGCCATATATTAATAATTTACGTTTACTGGAAACTACTGAAAACTCTGCAAAACTGTTTAAAATAACTTGTGTGGACGTCAACGGCCTTTGTTGCCATAAGATAATGGAATAGAAAATAATGGAATAGAAACTAATTTATTTATAAACCCTTAAAAGTTTATATCTGACCATATTATATTCAGAATCTGTGGTTGTATATAATAATTGCGCCACTGTTCGCTTTCTTACAGTGCCAGTCCCAAGCCTGGACAAAAGAGGAGGGCGACGCTAATGTTCTTTGTTAGCACACAGTGGTCGTTAAACAGTAAACAAGCAATCAAGTAATCACACTAAATGTTTTCCAGTCCTAAGAAGGTTTAATGTATTGGAGCTTTGAAAATAAGGCTGCCATGACCCGAATAGATGAGCTAACCATTTGCAGTTTAAGTTTCACGAAACTATTTACAAAACGGCAGTTAATTTTTTCATAACTGCTCTTTTAAATTGTCAGTTTCAGTTACATGAAACAATTTTTGAAACGGCAATAAATCAATTGAAGCCATATAAATTAATTTTAAAATATGAATTACTTCGGGCAGGATATAACTTACTGAGAGACAAAAGAAAGAGCTTAAGCAGCTATGCCAATTTCATCAATTCAATCCCAATCATGCGATTAGTGAGAATATTCTAAAAAGCACGCTAAGAACGAATTTTAGAGAAAATATTACGATTAAATGGTTTTATGCTTTGAAGCAATTGTCACATAGAAGAAAATTGAAAAGTAATAAAAAATTCTTAATGCACATGTATTAGTAATTGTTTCAGTTAAACGGGACTATTTGATAACAAAGATCTTTAGAATCGCCCTCATCTTTCATCCAGGCTTGGGACTGGCACTTCCTGGCACAGGGACAAGGATTGGTAGTGGCGGAGTTTTAACGCACTTGAAATTCTTAATATATTATTCTAATGTTCAAATAGCTTTAATTGCAAATTTACACCACGGCCATTGACGGCGACCTTATTATTATCAGAACTACCAAAACAGTTGGACGGTTACAATAAACGAAGAGACAGAGTGGCGTTTATATAGCAGCTGTATAATCCCTTTAAAGGTGTTTAAAAAGCGCTGTGGATATTCATTTTGTGCAGCTTTGTATCATAATGTCTAACAAACATAGGCCGTTGCTGTCGACAAAGATTATTTTGGCATTATTACCGCTATTTTGTTGTTGTTGTTGTTTTTGTTGTTGTTGTTTTAGTGTGTCTTTATATCGTATGCATAATCAACTTCCTGAACGGAAGAAAGCATTATACCATCTACAAAGGTCAAAAATCCAGAGTAATTTCAATCAACGCCAGTGTCAACCAAGGCTCAGTATTCGGCCCAACTGGTTTCATTGTTGGCATATCCGACCTCCACCCTATTCATCCTCAAAATCGTCTCTCCAAATACGCTGACGATTCTTACCTCTTCATCGGATCACACTCCCTTCACACCGCAGAAACAGAACTTCGACATATCCACAACTGGTCAGAGGAAAAGAACCTAAAAGTAAACTCTTCCAAAACCCGTGAAATGGCAGTCATCAAGCATAACCAATCTTCACTCTCCAACAAACCCTCAATCACCGGCATTCCTCGCTCTACCTCAATAAAAACCCTAGGTGTCACCATCGATGAAAAACTTTCAGTCACGGAACACATCAACAAAGTCGTCAATAGTCGCTCTGCTTCAATCTTCGCCCTTAAAACACTCAAAACCATGGTGCATCTGCAGATTCTCTACAACTTATCACCCGCGCAACCATCATATAGCCAGAACAATGTATGCTTCCCCCGCCTGGTGGGGATTGGCGAGC